>JADLZL010006150.1:0-563080 GCA_015844335.1 Chrysopogon serrulatus | reverse complement strand
TAATATAAAGCATAAAGTAAATAGAGAAGATAAATATATTAAAGCATAAGTCTTACAAGAATAGATACAAAGATATGCGGAACTCCGATGACTCCTGGGAAGACTCCTCCGGAACCCGGGCGTGGCGCCGCTCTCCCTAACTCTCAACTAGAACTATATTGGAAAGTCTAGCCCCTAATTCTCTAGAGATGAGAGGTCATCCATTCGAGGGACGCCTCATCTCCATAATAATGTGGTGCCCTCGGGGAGGGGGGTCTACCTCTTTATTTATAGTCTAGAAAATCTCCCACCTCTTAAGAATAGGCGTGTGGGACTAATTCTTCCACCATTTGCTTGTTGGGCCAAACCGACTTGACAATGGTGGAATGGAAACCCTAAGGCGGTAGGGAGGCCCTCCGTCGGCGGGCCCAACGGCCTCTCTCAGCGGGCCAAGGCGGCCCCTGGTGACAAGCCCGGCCCCCCCCTGTAGCAAGTGGGCCCCACCTTCGGTTGGTCGCCTTCCCGTGTCTTCTAGAATCTTCTAGTGTTGGTTTCGTGTGGAATTGATAACTTTTGACTCGGACTCCAAATATAGCATATGATATGTCCGTTTTCGATCGTCTCGACGAGCCCGTCGCAATGGTGTAGTCCAATTCCTTATTTGAGATACTTTTATTTTTATGTAAAATTAGATATACCTGCAAAACAATCGAGAACAACACAACTCATGGAACTCGTTAGAATCAAACCCTACAACTATGCTTTATGGTTGATATCATGTTATATTAAGCAATGGTTGATGGTATAAAATAGGCGTTAAGACCCGTCAACAATCTCCTCCATCAAAACACTTTTCAAATGCGCCCTATCATCTTTGCAGGTTTTCTTCGTTAACAAACACTAGGTCGAAGAATCCTACATCATACTCTTTCAATTTTAAGAAACCTTCTACGACGTACTGCGGAAGCATGAAACACTACTACAGTTTTTTTTTAACTGTGGTGATCAAATCTTATTAACCATGGCGGTTTTTAGCGTCACCACCAAGCCAAAGTCATGGTTAATCAAAACGCATGGTTAATCGAATTTAGAAAACCAAAAACCGAAAAAATATTGCAATTTTGAGGAATCAAACCCACAACCTCACACTCAACACTAGCAAGTCCTACCACTACACAACTCGGTCTTTCATGTCTATATATAATCTGCTACCTTTTTATATCAATATTTCATAATATTATGTTATAAATTTTAGCTACTAAATGAACTCAAATGAAAAAACTTTAACTACAAAGTTTTAAATCTTGTCAAGTAATATAACTTTGGTATAGAACGTGTATCCATCGGAGGTAGTTTAAAAAATTCAAAAAAATTGAGTATGAAGATATGCGAAGTTCCAACACATATTTGAAACTCTAAAATACTTTAAATCAAAAACTTGTCAATATCAAAGATGTAGCTCAGATCGGTCACTATAACTTTGGTATTAACTATGTGAACATTTGGGATCATTTAGAAATCAAAAATTTAAATTTCAAAATTTATAACTTTTAAATAAATGTTTGGTACTTTAAACATCTTCAAATTTAAAACTTTTCAACTACAAAAAATAGATTCTATTGAATACTATAACTTTTATATAGACCATGTCAACATTTGATATCATTTGATAGTTTTAAATTTTAAATTTCAAAAATGCACACTTATAATAATATTTTGGGACCCTAAATAGTTTCAATTCAAAAAAAATTAACTACAAAGTTGCAGATCCGTCGAGAGCTATAATTTTGATATAAATTTGTCCTTATCCAATTTCATATGAAAAAGTTATGAATTTTTTTCTATTTGCAACCATGCTTAACCGTGGCAGGTTGCCTTAAAAAATAACCATCATAGTTAATCCATGATTTATCATGGTGGTTATTATTGACCGCCACGGTGAATAAAAAAGTGCCTCCCATGGTAAATAAAAAAGTATTTTATGTTGTGGTTAGATTTTTTCCGGCCATGGTTAATAAAAAGGCATTTTCACAAAATCATTTCTATACTAGTGAAATATGTAAAATGTTGAAATATTATAATTTACATGTCACAATTAATTGGTTAAGTACTTACAAAAAGTCTAGATCATTATGATTTGAATGTCAAAGATCACACCTTTTGGAACAACTAAAAAAGTATTCATATTCCACATGGTGTGCATCAAGTTTCTTCAAGATGATGAAAGACATAGCCGCCAGATAATCACTTTGAAGCCATCATACCCCCCCTGACAATCAAATTCATAATACCGACATATCACACAACTCCTCATGTGTTACCAAGGGTAGCCTAACTCGAAATTTTAATGCTACCTGTGGTCTCAAATTGGAAATCTTCGACATCACACACATGTCAATAGCAGTATCCATTTCTATGTTCAACTTTTTGGCCATTTGTTGTATCTCAAACTCTTGTGTTTATAATTCTATTTCCCTTTGTTCCATATCTGGTTTCCTACCCCTAGCTATCATATTCGATGTCCACTAGCCATCTAGAGAGAATAATAGTTCATGTGTCTTTAATCTTTTGAATGTTGTATACCTGACTTCTTAGGCATCAACGACGTAATGCTCTGCCCGCTAACCTTCTTCTTCTTCATTGTTTGATCAATCTTGGGAACATTATCTACCGCTTGATGACCTTTTTCTGAGGAGGTCTTTGCTCTTGTGCTTGAACGATGCACTTTTTATGGACTTGGCTAGGGTAGGATGTGCACTTTCCCTTTTCAAGACTGACTAGAGGCGGGACGAGAAACCTTTTTCTTGTATGGGCCAATGGAGCCGGGAGGCCTTTCTTTTTGTTTGGGTCGATGGAGGTGAAGGTACAAACCTTTTTCTTGTATTGGAGGTGAGGTAGGCATATCATCATGCCCCATCATCCGAAGAGTCCTCAAGGTCAGAAGCTTAATGAAGCTGCGTTTTGCCCGCCACAAATTGCCCTTTGTTCACGCATTTCAAGACACGGTGATGTCTTCCTCCCTTTAGGAGCAATCAATGTGTATCTTGTTGCATACATTTCTTATCACGATGGAATCAATGCTAACCTAGCGTACCGCGCGAATTGAGTTCTCATGAAGCCTCCATTGTCCCCTGTGGAAAGCAGCATGTCCCCGTTGCCACCTTTGTCGATTGTCCATTGTTGGTGGATATGCGCCTTTAACATTAATAGGTTAATGATGTTGTCCAGGTGATGTTGTCCAATGGATGCTTGATGAGCGGGGTTGACCTATATCCTGGCCATGCTTGGGCTCATACCTTTGGACTCATACTTTGTTGTGTGGTTCCCATTTGCTGTACATGATATTTAGCAACTCTCTGAGATCAAAAGAAGAACTCTAAGGTTTAGTGCATGAAGTGTGGTGAGAAATGAGGCCAAGGAAGCTCGCGAGTGTTCGGATAATGTTTCTTTGCGTATGCTTTGAAAGAGCTTACTAGTAGTGACTTTAGCATCGAGCTAGATACACTCGACTGGTGACTCCGGTGAGGAAGATGAGGATGAAGAGGTTTTCAATCTGTCTTAGCATGTTGTACTGCTGGTGTTCAAGGCAAGCAACAGCATCAAGCTTCACTAGTGGGAGCAATGATCAAGCACCTCATTCTCATTGACTCTACAGGAGTTCTTTTGCACGAGTGATAAAGCGCTACAACACTCCGGTAGTGCAGTTTCAACCTACCTCTCTGTGGCGATATACTTGTTGCGGATGAAAATTAGCGACTTGTCGGTGACGGCTCGCTTGGTCGACTAAGGTGATACTGCACTCTCGCATCGCAGGTCCTGCGCTCCTGCGACATGGTCTTTCGGACGATCGTTGAAACTGGGTCCCATGTGGATACAGCCGGAAAAGGAAGCCGATGAGATTCTCTCGCGTGGTGTGGGAATCAAGGCGCTCCGCTTCCAGGGATACCTTATCCAGGCTGTCGAGCTAAAGACGCGAGAAAGTTAAAAGGCTACAATTGCACGATTTGAGGGGGCTATTGCTCAGAGTGGTTCGATCGCACTTATGTCACGTCCAAGATGAACTAGCAGAGGTGATCCCAACCTTAAGTGCAACAACTCATTGATATCAATGTTAGGCTGCAGAAATCTAGATTCGTTACGCAACAAAGAGAATTTGACCACCACATTTCATTACTTCCTAGAGTTTAGCTAGTAAATGTCAAACAATAGAGGTTGCAAAACTCGCGATCAAATTAGGGAGAGCCTCCAGAAGTATTGAGTCAGGCATAAGACCATGTCAAAGCCCTGTTTACATCTCCCTATAATTTGCGAAACAAACAGTCAATTGTTCCTTTGCTTTCGGTAGTATTTATAGTGGGCTCAGGAGGTAGCCATGATTCAAGAGGACAGCTATAGCAAAGTGACGCACGCGTAACGCAAACAGCTAAGAAGTTTTCTTGGGTCTCTCAGGTGATACAGAAGAGTTTATCAAAGACTGACAGCATTAATAGACCTCTAACAGACTTGCAAAAGAACATGCTTGAGAATCCATTGGACCCACAGTGGCAGCTCTGGCTTTGCCACATTAAAACAAGAGCTTTAGTACAAGCACCTATCTTGGCCCTACTAGATTTCAATCATAGCTTTTTCACATTGAAATGAGATTGCCTCTGCCACTGGGATTGGTGCTGTACTTAAAAACGCCAACATCATCACTTTACATCGGTAAAGGCACTTTGGGACCCTAAAGCTCAAAGCAATGTCCACATGAGGAAAGAGTGCATGTTATGATGCTTGGCTATCGCTAAGTGGAAACTTATTTGCGGCAGCGGTTCACAATCACTACTTGATCCACCACCGAGCATTCAGCCACAAAGCGTGTCTGGCTTTTCCACAACACCTACATACTTTATGGTCATTTTATTGTTTTGACATAGTGGTGCAGAAGCATTGTTACTTAAAATCTTGCCTACATATCTCTCTTGCTTAGATTTCCGTAAACTCACGAGAGAGTGCTTAATTGTGAATACATTAATTTTAGCACTGTGGGCAAATTAAAGAAATGGTCAAAATGAAGTTGTAGATCTTGAGTCAATACAACTTTGTGGATTAAAACACCGTTTAAATTTAGTTTGCTGCATCGAAAGGTATGCGCGACATGTCAGGTGCGCAGTGCAAAACATACTCGGCAGAGACCTTCTTTGCCAAAGTCTTTGAAAATAGCATCGAGCGAGGAGAGCTTCTTTACCGGCGCTCGAGAGCACTATCGGCGAGAGAGTCTCTTTGCCATAGATGCTGCTGAGGTCTGCTTTGAAAGCTCCTGAGAGCAGACTGCAGTAGCAGTGCACGACACTTTCGGCGAGGTAACAACATGGCAAAGGCAGTTCGTGGCCAGTGCATCGAGGATCTGCGCAGTTGGTTTTATTAGCCGTCGATCCATTTATTTAGTATGCTGGCAAAGAACGCAGAACTACGTACGTGTACATGTACGTACATGAGAAAATGAAGAGAAAGCGGCGTAAACTGAAGAAAGTGGGAGATAATCCTGCTGAGAGATATCAAATAAAGGATGGAAAGCATTTTATATTGTTTTGAACTAGCGTGCGGGTCAATCGACAGACCATGACACTCTTTTATTTATCTACAAAACTTTGTAATAATTGGCTGTATACATCCTACGGATGCTTAGAGGCGGATATTATATTATCCATTATCTAAAAAGCTTGTGCATGGGAGTTCACGTACAGAGCCCTGTATACCCTAGCCGAAGTTCTGACGAAACGAAGCGCACGCACTAGTACGTGCTTAACACTCTGCTCTCTCGGATATATGCACTCCAGCTTCCAATGATCCTCAGTTCTACAAAGCCATGCGCGGACACGAAAGCGGCTAATATACCTGCACGGGTGATCGCTGACCCGGTGGAGAGAGAGAACTTTCGACGCACGGATGGATAAGTACGCATTATCGCGAAGGAAAGCAGCCGGCTCCAGATTTCTCTCGTGTGCTTTCACTGTAGACTCGATCTATAGGCGGCCCACACGTGCGGCAAAGAGTCCCAGCTGCTACCTAACTACTTGCCTGCAACGTAGCCCAAGCCTCACGCACGTGGGGTCGCTAATGGCGGCCAGCTAATCACAGTTCTAGAGCTGGAGCGAGAGGAAGGCGGCGGCCAGCCTGGACACTCCAATGACGCCTACTGGATCAAGGGCAGGAAGGGCAGGGCAGTCGCGCTCGCTACTGCGTGCGGCGCCGAAGTAAATACATGCAGCGGGAGGTTGCAGCCCAGCCGCCGGCAAGATCATAACCGAGGAGGCAGGCTAGGGAGATCAAGGAGGGCTGCATGCACGGCCGTCGAGATCTGGCACACGTTTGCTTCCCTCCACGCCCTAAGGGCAGCCACGCCGTCGCCTCGGCGCATCCATCAGCCTGGCTGCTCTACTCAGTGGAGGGCACGCATGCTAACGACGTGCCGCGCGCCGAAAGTACTGGAGGGATGGCCGCATGCACTGCGCCAATGTCTACATGCACCTGACTTCAGCGCCACCAGGCGCTGTGTGCGAAATACGCAGGCAACTCATCTGATCTCGCTGAGATCATTGTGTGAGAAAGCGCTGCACGTGCGCCTTGTTCCCCGGGAGTCAGCTAGCCGGGCACGAAGCACGCACACAAACGAGAGAATGATGTCCATCACGTCATCTTCCTTGAGTAAGAAATTTTAATCTAGTAATTATTTTCTTCTAATATCCCATATCTTGCACACATACATCTTGGCTAGAGTTTCGAGAGTTCTAGGCCGAGAGAAAAGAGCAACACAGCGGCCAGATGTTCAAGACGGCGCCGGACTGCGAAAGTCCTCGCGTCGCGGGAGAGCACGAGTATCGAAGTCGACGAAAGCCGACTTGCTGCGCTATCAGTGGCACAAACTCGTCTGCGATCTGGGGCCGGAGGGCGCGCAGCCGCATCGCCAGATCCAGGACCTTGAAGATGCGTCGTATCGACTACAACAAGCGTAAAAGCAACATGCACCTATATGTGCTTCCACATAGAGTACTCCACGTACCACCAGAGTCAAGCAAAGATCGGCTCAGCCAGGGCTAGGCGCCCGTCGTGCTCCACATCTACATCGGCGTTGTTTCCACGTACAGATCGCGACTAGCGGCGGCCGGGAGCTAGGCGCCCGTGCTCTTCATCTACTACACCGATCAACCTCGACGCAGCGATCCAGGTCCATCAACTGCAACTATGACACTCCACGCTAATCAAGATCCACGTGCACATTTCATGATGATGTCGCCGAGGAAGTCCAATCGATTTGATCTACACCAGCCATGCAAGTGGGCATTTGCAAGACACCACGTGCCGTTTGATACTGAGGGCAAACAACCGCGAGGCGGGCATGGCTCGGCTTCCGGCCATGTTGAACCGGCATGGATTCCGGCAGCGGCCATGATGCCGGCGCCTGCACACAACTACACCAACACCATGCATGGAGGCGTGAAGTGAAGACCGGCGGCGGCGACCCGCTGCGTGGAAACTGTCGGAGGTACTACGTGAGGGAGGCGGCTCGTGAGGGAGTAGTGGCGGGAGCTTTCGAGGGCTACGAGGAACCATGAAGACCCCTTCGCCTATGTACTTGCAAGTCGGTCGCCACTAAGCGGGCTACAAGTAGGAGCTGCACATGTAGCTGTCAGGGAACATGTGACTTTGTATTTTCCATAGAAATATATGAATAAGTCTTTGTTCCACGTCTCTTTTTTTTTTTGTGTACACTGGCACGCGCCCGCGCTTTTTTATTTTTGTGGTGAGCCGGGAGAGATCCTCCCTCTGTTGAGTGATTTTTGTGTCCAAACAATGTCATCACTTGGCAGAGTCAAAAGCAAAGCGTCTCTGGTCATGCTTCTGGTGAGGCTGAGTACATTGCAGGACTACTGCTGCCTGCCAGGGGTGTGTTGACGCTGACAGGCCTCCTGTCTGAGCTGAAGGGGCAAGAAGGAAGGCGCAGTGAAGATCTACATCGATAGCCAATCCGCCATCCGCTTCGGGAGTAAGAACCCCTCTGTCTTTCATGATCGCAGGAAGCACATAGATACAGGTACCCATTACATTCGCGCGAAAGTGCATCGAAGGCAGGGTCTGTGTTGCCTCCATTGGCACGACTTCAGCTGGCGGACATCATGACGGCGCACTGGCGCCGAATGCTTTCTGTGAACTGCGGCGTAAGCTCCGGCCTCCCTCAAGCTCAAGCATAAGAGAGGCTTAGGAGGAGATTTGTTAGTTAAGCCTTGCACTGTAACAGTTAGACTGCATGTTTGTTTCGTTTGTTTCCTGCATACACGCATGAGCACCAGACTGTGTTCGCCGTGTGCGCGCCAGAGTGTCGCGTGGCCGCGCCACGAACCTGGGCTCTCAGCCATGAGCGTGTCGTGGGCGTAGGATGGATGTGCGCCAATCACGAGACGCAGCACATGACCTTGTGCCTTATCTTGTATTTTCAGTACTTGTGGCAAGTAATACACAACAGAAAAACGTGCTGCCAGTTCTTGCAGCACCAAAACACTGTGTCCATCGTGGTGTGTGTGGTGTGCGCGTTGTTCTTCTTCTTCGTTGTGTGCCTGTGCTCGCCGGCGTCGTGCATCGCCCTTGGGCGGATAAATTGCCCCTAAGATATTTCGATTCTCTAGTTCTTCAAGTCATAACTACTTTCATCAACACGCGTGCCATTTTTTCACAATCCCTTTTCTTCCTGCTTCTAATAGTAACATCACGGGTCCACGGTACGCTGCCGCAATCCTCCGCAATGATCGAGCCTCCCGCCACCTTGGGAGGCAAGTGCTCGGGCGGATAGCAGGCTAGCAGCAGCACTGAGCCACCACTGACATGTCAGGCAGGTGGGTGCTCGGGCTCATGTGCCATACTGTTGAGACTTCTTTTTTTTTTTTTTTTTTTTTTTTTTTTTTTTTTTTTTTTTTTTTTTTTTTTTTTTTTTTTTTTTTTTTTTTTTTTTTTTTTTTTTTTTTTTTTTTTTTTTTTTTTTTTTTTTTTTTTTTTTTTTTTTTTTTTTTTTTTTTTTTTTTTTTTTTTTTTTTTTTTTTTTTTTTTTTTTTTTTTTTTTTTTTTTTTTTTTTTTTTTTTTTTTTTTTTTTTTTTTTTTTTTTTTTTTTTTTTTTTTTTTTTTTTTTTTTTTTTTTTTTTTTTTTTTTTTTTTTTTTTTTTTTTTTTTTTTTTTTTTTTTTTTTTTTTTTTTTTTTTTTTTTTTTTTTTTTTTTTTTTTTTTTTTTTTTTTTTTTTTTTTTTTTTTTTTTTTTTTTTTTTTTTTTTTTTTTTTTTTTTTTTTTTTTTTTTTTTTTTTTTTTTTTTTTTTTTTTTTTTTTTTTTTTTTTTTTTTTTTTTTTTTTTTTTTTTTTTTTTTTTTTTTTTTTTTTTTTTTTTTTTTTTTTTTTTTTTTTTTTTTTTTTTTTTTTTTTTTTTTTTTTTTTTTTTTTTTTTTTTTTTTTTTTTTTTTTTTTTTTTTTTTTTTTTTTTTTTTTTTTTTTTTTTTTTTTTTTTTTTTTTTTTTTTTTTTTTTTTTTTTTTTTTTTTTTTTTTTTTTTTTTTTTTTTTTTTTTTTTTTTTTTTTTTTTTTTTTTTTTTTTTTTTTTTTTTTTTTTTTTTTTTTTTTTTTTTTTTTTTTTCCATTGACTTGTAGGTCCCATATAAATAAAGGGCATGGATTATCTCACATGGTGTAGAACTCCTCCCCTAGAGGAGAATTCAAAGGAAATGGGAAATGGGCTCATCAGGTGGAGAGGACGCATATGGAGATATTCTACTCAAGCAAAGAGATGAGCGCATACTAAGAGCCAAGGTGGATATAGAAGGAGCTGGCAAAGTGATAGAGGGGTGTGTATGTGGGTCCTAAGCACATGACTACCACTTCTACTTCTGATCCTAACTCACTTGTAAGTTGTAACTAAATGTAAAAACCTATTTTAATGGGCATATTATCACCTGAAACAATCACCACTAATAAAAATATTTATAGTGTCAGTCATTCTAGGCTACCTATTTATACCAAAAAAGATGAGAGAGCTCCATTTGAATTGGCGAATCTAACAAAATTGAAAAGAATAAAAACCTCCAAGAAGCTGGTTTGGCTCCTCACTGTGCAGCCACCGAAGAAACCAGCACAACAGGGTTTCCCAATCTGATCTAGATTGTTTTGGCTAAGTCGGCACCGTGAGCTATTAAAAGTGACATGGGCCGGTTTCGAGGGTGCTTCAACCTTCAAGCCTAATTTGATGGGAACTTCTACTATCTCATGTGGAAAACTTAAAAATTCTGTTTGGTAAAGGTTTAATATGCTCCTAGGGTAAGACCCTCTCCTCCCAAACACACACACACACACACACACACACACAAGAGGACCACAGCCAAGTCAAGTTAACCATGCACAATTGATAAACAAATGAATCTACTACCACTTTTCTCCCTACCTTTACCTTGTGACTTCATGTTGTCTAACATCTGTTTCGATGAGATTTTTTGTCGTTTGAGGTGGTCTTGTTGATCCTAGCAGGGCTACCCTGTTGTACTCCTCCCCTACAGGTATTCACATGAGGTGTTGGTGGGCTTTTTGGGTAAAGAACAAGCTTCAAATCTGTAGTCGGCCTCACTATTTTTGACCTCTCTTGATGTGTGTCTAGACCATGTGTGACCCTTGACAATCTATTCCTTGTTAGTCTGTGATTGAAATTCAGGTCAGGACTACTTCAGAAGTAACAGATGCGTTACTTCTCTAGGGGTTGGCAGCTAAGCTAGGTGAACTACCACTGCAATTGATTTTCAATCGGAAGTACTAAGCATGGGCCCACGATCTGATTCAAAGTGGCATATGTGAATTTGTTGTACCACTAGTGAAAAATGTAATGAGCCACAATACTGTCTGTTTCTGTACTGTGCGATAGAACTTATCTGTATCCTATTTGATTCTTTATGATGCATGCCAAGGAAAATGATCAATTCGGTTTCTAATTAATCCTTATGCTACCATGTGTCAGGGTGGAGTCTTATATATATAAACTTCTTGATTGACCTCGTAGGTGAACTTACTCGCATATGTGTTGCCAGTGTTCGCCAGTAGGTCATATATAGGCATCAGTAAGAACAACGCATATCTGAAATAAGAAGAAAAATCACGCCCTTTAGTATGGAATGGCCTGGCTGAAACATATAGTGGGTGATGAACTGATGATTATGCGAAAGTCCAGAATTTGACTAGTTCACTGACGACGACCGTTGGAAAAGTTTCTAATGGAGATGAGATGCATCAGGAGTTTTTGTGCAACACCAAATATGCAATGATGCATGCTTCAGTATGCAACAGACTGTGTCATGAAGCAATCTTGCCAAGGCAGCAGACAAACATACAACATGCCGCATTGTAAAATATTATTTTTATTCAAGTAAATTGCAGTGTCAGTCGTCCTTAAAGTATTTTGTGATTCTTATCTGGATCCCTAAATTATGAAATTGTTTATTTGGGTCCCTAATGTATTTAAGTGACCTCATTCTAGTCCAAGATAGACACGGAGACACCCAGGAGCTAACATGGCTAGCTGATGTTCACATCCTGTGGGTTGAGTCAAATTTATATTTCATTGTTCTCCACTGCAACAGCTTATTACCATGCCATGGGGCTGCACAGCCAATTCTGTCCGAGTAAAAAATAGTGCGCGGCTAACCATCCAAGCCGGCTGAAGTACAAAGGATGCCGAGGAGAAGGTCAAGGACCAATCGAAGGTGGTGATGAATGGGGTGCCAACTGCAGAAACAATGCAAACCAGACATGAGTGTCAATCGACCCACCTAAGGCCTAACCTATGTTCGGCCTGGCAAAATCTGAACCGTGATCCAATGCTCCTTTTTACCTTTTTTCACGATCGGGTCGTGCCCATTTTTCATTAAGAGGAAGAGAAAGTCAAGTACACAATCTAACCATGATGACGAAACCAAGGCAAGTAGCCTCAGATGACGCCCAAGAAGCACTCCCTTTTACCTATTCATGTTTTCTGAGCCTATTGCCTAAGTTGCTATGATTCATTTGTGTGCGGCATGCACACCTGGCAAAAAAAATTGTTCAATAATGCACTAATGCATGCAACGCAATTCAATATAAAATATAGTTTATAGAGTTCCCCTATCATTGCTCAAAGAGTTTCCCTATAATTGCTCAGGGGTGCTCTTGTCTTGCTACAGAAATGATATAGCATAAGGGCTCATTTAGGACAGAATGCAAGCATATAAAACTGAGCCCTGCTAGGGACAATATCAGTTGCTTTCTCGCACAACTGTGGCATTATTCAAGCCTCCTTTAAGTATGTAATGGCTGCGATTAAAGTAGAGAAGTTTATACTTCCAATGGGGATGAGATACATCAGTGCTATTAGATTGAGTCTATGCTGTGATGATTGCTATTTTGTAAGCTAAATATTAATTTGAGTAGTGCTTTATGTAATTGAATTTATAATTAAAAGCAACATAGCTAGGGTTAACCTTCAGTACTTCATACTTTAAACTTAATATGATTAATATCAAACTAAATGTGTTTCATTATAATTTTCTTAGTCTAAACAGCAATAAAGAACTCATTTAGCTGCTCTCATATGTTTATTTCCTCTGCAAAATAATGCTTAATTAAATGATTGATGACATGAGATGTAGTCCAACCCATTGCTGAAGCCTATGGTTCCCTTGAATAGCACATTTAATTGAAGAAAAATCCATATGTTCCTGCATGCCTTTAACTTCATTGCCTTCTCCAGCGAGTCTTGCTCCGTAGTAGACGCATTTCTTTTACTAGCTCTCACTGGCGACACTGCCCCACCACTCAGTGCTTTAGTATTACTAAGAAGACCAGAGTCACTCTTAGACTGCATCAAGCTAGCCTTCCATTGTGCCGGTCCATCTAGACTTCTAGAGTCATCCTAGTCTAAGTAAGCAACACCTCAGGCTTAATAGCATTCTTCTTTCTCACAAAGTCCAATCTTGACCCCTCCAAATTGTTTTGCTGGAGTGCATCTCCTGCATCACCCACAAAATTCTGCTAGAGCCCATCAGCTCCTGCAAGGTCTTGCTATGGCGCCGTGATCATGTCCGTGTCAGTAGGTACATCGGCGGCAGCCTTGCTCTTGTGCTGTCCACTCGGCCCCACTGAAGCATTAGACTGCTTTTCTGCTGTTTGACCAGCTGGTGGTTCCTCTGCCGGGCTTCGTCCTCGTCCATGTCAATGACTTGGGGCTTGGGGCTCACCATCTGGTATATCCTTCTCAACTCAGAATTGTAACTTATAGACAAAATCCCCAATGACTACGTCCACAAGGTCCGGGATGAGATCAGAATTCAGCACAGCTACTTTCATCCTAGCTCTACACCATACATACTCTGGTATTATGAGTGTGGATGACCTTCTGATCCTTTTCCTCTACCATCCGACCACGGTGCTATACATGTTGATGAAAAAGGTGTGATACATGGATGCTCCCGACAATAATTAATCATCTCTTTCATGCTCGAGCTGCACAAGGTCAAATGAGAATGAACAAAAGTTCCCCATTAGAACCAGTGAAAGATGAAAGGCTATGGACTCGAAGCGATTGAATAGCATGTATAATAATTGTGCTCACATAAATGAAAAAAAAAATGACTCTGAGAAGCTAATCTCCCATAAATCTATAATATCATCATGCAGTATTTTTTTTTTGTTGCATCACGGTGTCGATCTGTTCTTATGACACCTCTCAGGTCCGCATTTTTGGCAAAAGACAAACGTTGTCTCTGAATTCCGAGTTGACTTATCTCCAAAAAGTGGTGAATACGTGAAACAAACCAATGCAAGCTGGCCTATAATCAAATAATGCACACATTCTTGTAAAGCAATATAAAAATCAAATTGAGTAGAGTTTGTAGTTCCCTGTTATTGCTCTGGGCTGCTCCAGTCTTGCTACAGAAATAAAATATGGGAAGGTTCTGCAGTAGATATGCTGTGCTATCTCGATGTAGTATGCGGACCGTGAAGCAATTATATAGCCTAAGGCTCACTTTAGGACTCATGCAGGCCTATAGAGCTACACCTTACAAAGGGATAAAATCACTCGCTTCTTTGCACAACCGTGGCAGCATACAAAACAACAATATTCATGACTTTCGTTGATATGTAATGTCTGCAATTATAGTAGAGAGCTTTCCACACTTCCAATGGGGATGAGATACATCAGGAGTTTTACGTTGAGTGACTAATTTCATCATTGCATTGATCATGGCATGAGAAACTAAGTTCTAGTGGAAAGTAGTCATGAATCAGTATACACTGAGCACGATTTAAGCCACACCATGGTGTACAAGAGTCATGACTGGATATTGATGACCATGACAATATTGATTCTCTTGTAAGAGGAAGATGGCTAACGAAATTTGTGTTTGAGAGTCAACAATTATGCTTCCTGATGAAGGTTACATAGGTCTGTTCAAAAGTTACGATCCAATTAATGGGAGGAACTCATTATTAAATATTAATCTCTTGAGCAATTAATATCTTCTTTGTAAAGCTACAATGTAATTTAATTTATAAGAACCATAGAGCTCAATCATTAATCTGCTTGCCTATACATATACAGAGATATGTCCTGCTAGCATGGAAGGAAAGTCATTTCCTCCCCATGGGAGAGACTTTAAAACCAAAAACCCACAACAGGCCACGACTCACTTAGCTGGTTTATGCAAGAGCAATAATCCAGACCCCTTGATCAGCAAAAACACCAGGATCAGGAAATCATATGCTTGGTAGCAGCTGCCTACCAGGCAGGTTTCACAGGGTACCGTTGATATAGCAGAGAATTTGTTTGAGCATGGCTGCATGGACGTTTGTGATGCGTGGATGTGGATGCAGTTGCAGACTTACTGCAAAGACAGCTTACGCGATATGCAGTTGCATTAGGGTCAGGAACTGGACGTCCCATGCCATGCTGTAGTATCAGAACGCCTCGTTCGGTGCCTAGTTCTCTGCACTGGACGTCCTTTGCTTGACATCAGTCATTGTTGGCACAAGCTTTGAGTTGTCTGCACATATGTGTTCAAGTAAGTCATTTATGTACTTGGTCTTTGAGAGGAAGAACCCTGTTGATGTGCTGACGAAGTAGTTAATAGGGCCGAGATCCTTAAGAACAACTACTAGAGCCAGCTTGTAGTTCAAGACGTCCATTAGATGAGTCAGCTAGTGTTTGGAGGCGATAATCGATAGGACAGTGCAGATAATTGGTGATTTCACCACAACGGAGAAGGTCTCCCCAAAATCAGTCTATTTGGTGAGTAAGCGAGCAGTTGCAAGAAATAGTAGATAGGAAAGCATGGATCGTTCCTGCTTCACAAGGGAGATGATCTCCCCCAAATCAGTGCGAGGACGACACAGGATGAAGCCATGCATGACCCACCATTCCTTGTACTGATCGAGGGATCTATCGAAGTTTTAATTGGTCTTATAGACTCATGCCCGGCACTGGCTACTGTCAGCCTTGAGGATGATGGAGGATGCCCTAGCATAGAAGAGGAAAAGGGAGAGACATGTGAAATTTGAGATACAGGGACGACAGAATTGAGGGGGTTAGGACTTAACCAGTTTTAACAGGATGGAAGAGTGTAACACACGCAACAGGAGAGTGGATTCGGGCTAGTGGATTGGGAGGAGAGGAGGAGGTGGGGGAGGGGTGGCACTGGCCCTAAGTGGTGGGGTGCTGCTACTGCTCGTGGTGGCAGCGGTGCAGGAGGTGGGACAGAGGGAGAGAGAGCGTGGGTGCGGGAGATAATATTGGAATAAAGGGAATGACACCAATTACTTTCTTGATTGGATCCGATTATAATGCCTATTACTTATAGTCCTGATTGGACTCTAACGAGAAAGTTTTTATTGGACACGAACTTTCTGGTTTATCTAATCTTAATTCTATAAATAATAATAATTAAAAGGTAACTGGCGGCGATGACGGCGGATGGCCACGTGGGCACCACAGCCCCCTGGCGCGCTGTGGCGGTCGGCGGTGGCGGCTAGGGTAGCCGCTAAACCCTTGCCATGTGCGGCGCCCCATGCTGCCCCTATAGGGCAGGCCGTGGAGCCCACTATCCTCCTTGGGCCCTGCTTTTGGTTTGTCACAGTCTTTATTTGACATGTGCCGGAACTCCCCCTTTTTCGATCAGTACATCCTCGCGCTGAATCCAAGTTCAAGCGATATGTCATTCCACGAAGCTTGTCGGATCCTGTCGGTCCATGTACAGCTGAACAAGAAACTATCCCTAGTGGTTAGCATTATCTGTGTCCTCGTCTGCAATGAAGAGAAAACAATAATGGAAGGAACCAAAGTATCCATCAATAAAGTGGTTGAATGGATTGTTGGGCTATATTAATCCTGCCAGTTTCTCAGTTGAGATATCGATCCCCAATATGCAGCTGATGCATCTCCTCTGGTGGTGTGTAGAAGATATGAATATCTAGAACATCAAATACCCTGGAATATGGCGACAAATGACAGTTGGCTTCCTAGCAGGTGGATAGCCGTAAAAAATTGGCCAGATGTAAAGTCAGTCGGAGAAAGTAGTAAATCATCCCAGTTATTTGTGTCAGTTTCAATACCACCTATCTGAGCAAACTGACAGCCTTTGTCATCGAAAAAATCACAGTTACCCACGGCATCCATGTAGAGTTGGCCACTTTTCACGAGACAAAATAGCAATTGGAAAAGTAGATATCGAATCATGTGTAGTACAGTAATTAAATACCATAGCAAATAATTCAAGAGATTTCTTTGCCAAAGTGTCCATCAATTCTAGCAAATATGCAGATGAGATTGAAATATAATACCTATCTTTGTAGCAAATCACGCCATCCTCTAAAGTCCACCAAGATGCTGCTTGATTGAGCCAAATTGTGTCCGTGATCACCTTCATAGTTTCATCCTACCATATACCGCCTGACGTAGCTTTGCTAATAAATTATTTGCACCATATTGAAATCGGGCTAAAGTCTACCTGGGGCCTCCAAGGCGAGGACAATGGGGCACAGCTCATATCCAACATCTGGAATCGGGATGGGTTGCAACTAGTTTGCTTCATCTCTATATGATGTCCCAGAGAAAATTCTTGTCGCAACATTATCTGCCAATGAAGTATTTGTGGAAATTTGCATAAACCAGAAAAAACATTATCTGCCAGATGTAACATAGCATAAGGCACCCTCTGCTCTGCTGGCACCTCATATAGGTGAAATAAAATCTCCAAGCGAGAGCCAAGAAATAGGATCAGTAGAACCATCAACAATTGGCATAGAGATCCAAGTTATGTAACTTGGTTGCCAACCTGGACCGTCTGTCGCTGTCAGACGTGCTGCTGCTGCCACTAGGGTCGTCTGTTGAACTGTGCTACGCTAGCGGTTGCTCTGCTCCTGCTGACGTTCCCTGATGGAACCATTGTCAATCTTGACTGGAAGATATTTCTTCTCATCATCATAAAACACATTGATTATTGATGGCCAAACGATCTTCTGCTCTTCCTCCTTGGCGACCAACGTGGCTTGGCTCGGTGCCATCGGTGCGCGTTCGTTGGTGTTGACGAGACTGTTGCTCCTGATGTCCACGATCTCATTAGCTTTCTTTGTGAACGGATCGAGTATGGTGTTGAACGTTGTCAGGCCTCCTTGCTGCCGATCTTGCTCAAAGATCTGCAAGCGAGCCTCCAGATTGGTGAGGCATGGATTCATCTCATGGAGACGATCCCCATCCTTGTCGCGTTGTGCATCTCGAATGCGCTGAAGCGGTTGTGGGTGATGTCAAGGCGCAGCTTCAGTTCATTGACGTGTCTGACAAGGTGATTGTGAACTTGGGAGGGATTACTCCTGGTGTAACACACGCAGCGGAGGGTGGATTTTAGCTAATAGATTTTGGGAGGAGAGGAGGAGGTGGGGAGGGGTGGCAGCGCAGGAGGTGGAAGAGAGGGAGAGAGAGTGTGGGCACGGGAGGTTGGAATAAAGGAAATTACCCTAGTTACTTTCTTGATTGCATCCAATTACAATGGCCTATTATTTATAATCCCGATTGGACACTAACGGAAAAGTCCTTATCGAATACCAGACTTTCCAGTTCATATAATCTTAATTTTTAAATAATAATAATAATAATAAAAAAGGTAACTGGCGGTGATGGCAACGGTGACGGCGGGAAGGTGGCACGGGCCTCACAGTCCCCCTGGCACGCGGTGGCAGTCGGCGTCGGCGGCTAGGGGCAGCAGCCGCCCCTTGCCACTTGTGGCGCCCCATGCTGCCCCTCTAGGGCGGGCCATGGAGCCCGCTATCCTCCTTGGGCCCTGCTTTTGGCCCATCAATCTCATAGTTTGTCACGATCTTCAATTGACGTGTGACAAAAAGACTGCACTTTGATAAAATTTTCAGGTCTTGACCTCATGTCACTATAGTTGCATGCTGTTAGAACCCAGTTGTAATACCATCATGGCTGTTGTGAAGCAACTGATAGTCTTGTAACAAGCTGTGTGGTCATTTAATTTGTCACATTAAAAAATATATATGGAACATGATGAAGCCAGATTAGTTTTTTTACTATAGTTTAAGACATCAAATCATGTTAATTAACATAACTAGTTTAATTTGTTCTGCAAATTAGTCTGACACATTGAATTCAAGGTTGTGTTGTCTTGGTTACAAGTTGAAGTTATTGTGTTAGATCCAGTGTAAAACATACAACCAATATAATAACTTATCGCTATTTAGGTCATCAATGTCCCATAATACACTTTAAGTCCCAGAACTTGTGTTGTGGTGTCGTCTAGGTCCAAAATGTTATTTTCAGTTGAAGCCATGAACCACATTGTGTTACATAAATTGAGAAGTAGGGATTGATTTCTGTAATCATAATTGGCTGGATGCTCTTTCATAATGCAAGTAGCATTGTGCATCTATGCTTTTCCTCATTGTTTGCCCTGGATGCAACAAACAATTTGTTCCAGGCAAGCCAATGATTAGTATGTAGCTAGAATTCACAGCTCTAAATTTCTAAATTAAATGTACCTATTTGGTGGGTGAAACTAAAAAGATAAATGCTCCATATAAGTCATACACCTATAAAAATGGACCAATGAAGGGATAAAAAATAAACAATGGATGACAAGTACCGACACAATAATAAATCAATGGCAATTGCGGAAGTGCTGCTGGGAATGTGATACATCAGGATATTGAGTCTTAGGAGCAGGGAGATGAGCAGGGAGAGCAGAAATTCTTGTCCATTCCTAACTACACGTACCTGGAAATGAAGATGTTGTCCCAGCCAATGGCATGATCACATTAGACATCCGTTTCCAGCAGTGGGAGCAGGAGTGCTATGTGCTGTCCTCAAGCATGACAGCCTCTCCATGTTTCTGGAGATCTAGCAACCAAATCAAGGGCGCCTCTCCAACTCAAAGAGTGCCCTAGCCTCGACCATCTTCATGCCCCCGGAAGACACAAAGGCGATCAAGCTCAGTCCTGAGGGTCAACAAATTAAGATGGTCTGGTCAGCACCACATGATGTGGCAAATACGAACACAGCATGCTCATCGACTTCCTCCACACCAATAATCTAGATATCTTCGCATGAATACCCACTTCACATACAATGCCAAGTTACTTTGTCACATTGCCAAATGTTATATGCAGTATGATCAAGCAAGTTAGTTAGGTTGGCAGTTTGAATTTTAAAACGCCAAATCATTTTAACTAACTTAATTAGTTTATGATGAGTAGCTAAGTTACATTTGTAATTGGGTTAAAAGGTGAAGCAAATTAGTTTCTTTGACAAATTGGACCCATGAGTTGTGAGGTTACAAGTTGACATCCAGAGTAAAATACACATGCAATACCTTAACTTGTTTTATGGTATGCAACTCCCGGAACTTTCAAAATGCACTTCAAAGTCCCCAAACTTGCACTACTGGAAACTCGAATACTTCTATGCATGCAAAAACCCACAAAAAATATGAACCAAAAAAAAATAGTTTTCTGACCATATGAACCGATAGAAAATAACCCATAGAAACAATTTTTTCTGTGGGACTTACATGCTCAAAAAATTGTGTTTGCCTAGATTAAAAATAAAATTTCTGTGTGTTAATGCTCACAGAAAAATTATTTTTCTGTTGGTGTGGTCCACTCAGAGTTATAGAGGTGCACTCACAGGAAAAAAATATTTTTTCTATCAGCTTGGGTAAAAGACCACCAAAAAATGCATTTACCCATCCAGTAAATTGGATATAATTATTTGGAAACGGTAGCATCAGCATATTAAAATATGGACTGTCCACACAGTAATTTTATCACTACATATGAAGTTGGAGTCCAAATGTTCAACACATTCATTCACAGCTTCCAATCTATATGTAGATGATGTCCAAATGTTCTGGCATCAATACTTTCCAAAGCACCATCTCATCTCAGAAGTTCGTAAATTGGACAAACAAATAACTACTGCACTACAATGCTGATAACCAGATCGATGTTGCGATCAATTAAAATGAGCAGCTCTTAGCTTGAATTGAATATCTTGAAATCAACTTAGATCGTAATTGAGTTTCCTAAAAATGTAGGAAGTTGGCTAATCTTCATCAAACATGTAGCATTGTGCATCTAACTGTATGTGCTCAAATTTGATCTTTCATCAAACATCATGTAGCTAGAATTCATGAGCTCTAGGTTAAATGTTTGCCTTGAATGCAACAAACAATTTATTCTAGGAATGCTAAGGATTTATAGAGCTTGAAGTCACGAGCTCTAAATTAAATGTACCTATTTTGTGAGTGAAACAATAAAAAAGATAAATGCTTGATATACGCCTATAAAGCTACTTCAATGAAGCGATAAAAAATAAACAATGGATGACACGTGTCCACACTGTTGGGAATGTGAGACAACAGGATATTGAGTCTTAGGCACAGGGAGAGTGGAAGTTCTTGTCCATCTCTAGCTACTGGAAACTTGAAATTCCCTCACGGTGCACTACCGTCAGGGAAAATAAAAATATCGACATGAAAATGTACGTATGGTCATAAAAAATAAAAATATCGCTATGAAATTTCTTATAATGCAATTACCGTCAGGAAAAATAAAAATACCGTTAGGGCAAGCTCGACAGGGGTAATTCCAGTTTTGCCTGACGTTAGTCAGGGAATTTCAAGTTTCCAGTAGTTGTGCCAGCCAATGGTGTCATAACATCAGACACCATCTTCCAGCGCATGTTCCAGTGGGAGCGGGAGTGCTATGGGCTGGCCTCAAGCATAATCGCCTCTACGAGTTTGTGGAGATCTAGCAGGCAACAATCAGGGGTGGCCCCAACTCTAAGAGAGCTCTAACCTCGACCACTATCTGAAGACAATCTTTATTTTACCCATTCAAAACTCGGTGGGGCCACTTGAATTTATTGGACAATGAGTTGTTCTCGGTTATTACCCAACCCACCACTATCCGAAGTCTTGTAGTGGCGTCACTAGTGAGTGGGGCATAACCCACAATTAAAACATGTAAAAGTATGATAGAACAATACAATCAAAGTAATATGTTATAAGGTATGAAGTCACAGTAGCTACAGACAAATGAGAAGACTCTACTTCGAGACTTCGACAAACTCTTTTGACACTGCCGCATGATAAGTATTGTAGAGTTGTTTGCCGCCCAACCTAAAGCTAATGTCCATCTACACCTGGCAAAAGTAGCTTCGAGATGTTCTTGATGCCAATTCCAAGATGTTAAGAAAAAACACACAACTCAAAATTGCAACCAACATGAAAAAGAATCTATGCAGGATCATATGTTTCGTCTGTTCAAGGCACTAGCAACAAATCTTAGGGATGAAGCATTCATCATGTTGGAAATATTGCGAATTTTTTTCGAGAACTGTGACTTCACATGTATTTCATTAAGACAAAGAAAGAGTGTCAAAAGAACATACATAATGTCTAGCTACAGGAGATCCCATAAGGCAGTTTACAGAACCACAGAGGAAGTGGTTAGGAAACGTAAACGACAACAGAACTGAAAGCAATGTGGTAGAGAGAGGACCTCCACCACAAAACTAACTGAGTGGACCCTGCCATCAAAGGAGATAAAGCCAGTGTGGCAAATAAAGCATCCAACAAGAAATGAGTATGGCGCTAAATTATCCAGCAGAACAAAAAACATGGCAGCATCGCATTTGCCAGAGTCGTCAACACGGCAAAGTATCTGCAAGTGGGGGGCATCATGAACTTAGCAGCAAAGCAACTGGTTGAGCGTGGAGATCGAAGCGACATCAGCGGCAAGTATCCGCCCAAGCAGCAACAGCGCCGAAGCATCAGTGAAAGAGTGTGACAGCAGCCAAATAAAGCCGGGCAGGATTTCACCTAGGGAGTATGCTACCGTAGATGCCGGGGAAACCACTCTGCGCTCAGTCACTGGCCACTCGTGCCAATCACTGCTTAGTGGCCACAACACATATGAAGAGGCGGTCGTCATCACCATGGGTGCAATGGATGGCTTGTTCAGCAGGGGTGCCAGGGCCTAGGTACGGTGGCCAAACAACAAGCCGGCCGCGCACAAATCCCCTCCGCAGCCACGCGCACACGATAGCTTGCCGTAGGCGCCCAGCTAGTGCTGCGATGTTGTCTGGTCCTGCCGTGCCATCTAGGATAGGGGAGGCTAGATGCCCACCCATCTGCTATGGGTTTGGATATACGCCATACCGTGTGCCTGAATCACTGTGGATGTATTGGGGGAGAAATGTTGGGGGGTGCTGCTACAAGCTTCCACATTTTTCGGGCATGCGCTAGAGGGTGGCTTCCACATTTTGGACGTGTAGGTAGTGTCCGTTTGCTGCTACCGAGTCACAAATTGCGGACCCTTGGGGGAGTGGAGGGGAGAGGAGGGAAGTATGTGACAAGATGATCTAGAGAAGGCATTTGTCGTTTCGAAATGGAGTATTGGAAAACAAAAACAACCGAATGGATTTAAAACGCAAATACATAGAAATAAAATTTTTAGCAGCGCATGCATGTCACTTTCTATTATGTAGTTAGTATATATTTATGCTATATGGTGGGTAATGTACTGATAGCTAAAAGGCCCGTTTTAGGACGCGAGCCTATAAAGCTACGTGCCTACATCAGAGGCAACATTGCTGACAGGATTATTCAGCCCTCCCAGTACTCTAGCTCCCACAGTATGGGAATGGCTGAGGTATAAAAATTAAAAAGTGACGAGGTTGATGAGTATACTGAGTATTAGTAGCATGGAAATATGTGAGGTTTCGGCTCCTACAAGGAATGAGATACATCAGGTGTTTTAGCTTGAGTGTCAACTAGGGACAGAGAGCTTAAGTCATTCATGTCTCCGCAAGGCTTGGCTTCGTGCTTCTTTTTTGTGCCAAAGCAGCATTCATTAGTACATAGATCATTTCTCTTCACACTAGCATTTTATTTCTAATAGTGGTTTCTCTTGAGAACAGCTAGTAGAAAACAGTTCTATTTGTACCGGCGGATTTCTTAAGAAACCGCTAGTAGAAATACGATTTCTACCAGCGGTTTTTTTAAGGAACCGTCAGTAGAAATCAATTTCTACTGGTGGTTCCTTAAGAAATCTGCTAGTAAAAATAGTTTGAAATTGATTTTTTTGAGTTTTTTAAACTTTCTCAGATGGAGAAACTTTGTAGTTGACAAATTTTTCATTTGAAATCATCTTTTCATGGAAAACTACGCCCGAAATTGTCAAATTTGAAATTCAAATTTTGCAAATGAGTTCTTATGGAGGAACACTCTAAATGAAAGTTGTAGATCTCGAAAAGTTATAAAACTTTGTAGTTGAATATTTTTTATTTGAATTTATTTAGACCATGAAATATTAAATTTACCATTGGTTTTGTATAATGTGTGGAGAACCGAAATGGGATATGGACACAAGTGATGTGTGGAGTCATAGAGGGGCTACGTGCAAAGGGGAGTCGCGGGTTCGAACCCCCACGGCCGCGTAACATGCGATTTTACGCGAAAAAATACACGACTTGCGACTTCGGCAGAGACGGGCGGCCATTTCTACAGACGGTTCCTTAATAGAACCACCTGTAGAAATCAATTTCTACTGACGGTTTTGAACAAACCGCTATTGAAAATGGGCTGTTTTTACTTGCCTCTCCCACTGGTGGTTTTAACTGCTTGTACAAATGCTCTCTGTACTAGTGATTGTTCATGATACCAAAAATCTAAAGCTCTAACAGACAGTGCTGCTGTATTATCAGACAGTGTTAAAGGTGGAGGATCACAAGAAACGAAAATTAGCTCATTCCATTATCAAAAAGTTTAAAGCAACAACGGCAAAGTAATTGTCAGGTACTTTAATTTAGTAATTGTCAGGTTCACTATCTTTGAAAGCCTCTTAATTTGTTCCGCCCGCAGGGCCTCACCGGCACCAAATTACAACGTCTCACCGCCATACTGTCCACTCCTGCCAGCCGCATGCAGGGCGCCTCACGCAGTCAAGACCCTGCAGCACTCGAGGTCCTGCACCCAGGACAAGCTAGGTACCCTTCTGCCCTGGGTGCGCAGGGGCACAAGGCCGGCCAGTTGCTGATTGAGGCAGGCCGTCCTCCATTGAGTCACCTGTCACTGGAAAAACATCAGAGTAATCGATGAAATTCTAGGATCCATCTGTATCTTGCGACATACTATATTCATTTTTTTTAGATAATGGATAAAATATCCGGCCTCTACATCCTTAGATGTACACAGCCAATCATTACAAAGTCCAGGATCATCAAAAAAAGAAAGCAAGAGTCCTTAACTTTGACTAGGACATTAAAGCAAACGATATAATTGCTTCCACCCTCTGTTTGAAATCTCTAAAGCGATGAACTCCAGTTTCTTGCTCATCTCTCTGAGGGCGTCCTTGGCTTGCTCTTCACGCTGCAGCTGAGCCCAGGAGCGTAACCAATACGCTCCTCTGAAAATAACCTGCATAATAAAGTTAGTCTTCATTTTGTTAAAAATAACATCATTCCGGCATCTCCAGATAGCCCAACAAAAAGCAGCCACCCCAACCCAGATCAAACTTTTGACTCTCGGATGTTGATTCATGAGCCAGTTACCAAACATATGGCTGATAGATCTCGGTTGGTCTAAACCCGTAGCAAAGAAAATAATCCTCCACATCATTTTTGCTGAAGGGCAGTCTAGGAATAAGTGTTGGATTGTCTCATTCCTATTGCAATTAACACATTTCTGGCTCCCCTTCCAGTTTTTCCTAGCGAGGTTGTCTTTAGTTAGGGTGACACCCCGTTGTAGGAACCAAAAGAATATTTTAATTTTCAGGGGAATTCTTAGCTTCCATATCTTCTTATGATAAAAAGGTGGTTGGGAGTCAATAAGATGTAGATACATTGAGCGAACGGAGAATAACCCAGATTTGGTTAGGCCCCACTTAAAGTAATCTGACCCCTGCACTAATTGGATATTTGCTATCTTTGCTACTAGACTAAGCCATTCTATAAGTTTATTATCCACCAAAGCCCTCCTAAAAGATACATTGAGTGGGCTTGTGGCCATTACTTTGGATACAGTTGCGTGAGGGTCACGCACTATCCTATATAATGAAGGATATTTAACTTTTAGAGGCTTATCTCCTACCCATATGTCATCCCAAAACCGCGTGCTGGTCCCATCTTTGATGTGGAAGGAACCATTAGTCAGAACCTCATCTTTAATGTGCATGAGGCCTCTCCAAAAATGAGAGTCATTCGGTTTAGCTGTGACTTGAGTGAGCGATTTTGATTTTAGGTATTTATTCCTTAATAGAGACTGCCACATGCCATCGGTGTTGAGTAAATTAATCACCCATTTGGCAAGTAAACATTTGTTTTGCAGTTGTAGATCAAGGATACCTAGTCCCCCTTGGTCCTTCGGGCGACATAAGATATTCCATCTGGCAAGTCTGTATCTATGTTTCTCTGAAGATCCTTGCCAGAAGAATCTTGATCTGAAATTATCAAGGTTTTTTAGCACTCCCTTAGGAATCTCAAAGAAGGACATCATAAACATGGGTAAGCTACTTAGAACAGAATTAAGCAGCACCAGTCGTCCCCCATAGGATAAGTATTTTGCTTTCCAACAAGAGAGTTTCTGCTGAAAACGCTCTTCAACTTTACGCCATTCAGAGTTTAGGAGTTGTCTATGATGCATAGGGATCCCTAAATATCTAAAAGGGTATTCCCCTGCATTACAACCAAAGAGAGTAGTATAGAATGGTTCTAACTCTTTAGCTTCCCCATAGCAAAAAATTTCGCTCTTGTGGAAGTTGATCTTAAGTCCCGACAACTGTTCAAAAGCACAGAGCAAGAGTTTTAGGTTCTTTGCTTGCTCCGGATCATGGTCCATAAAGATAATGGTGTCATCTGCATATTGTAAAATTGATAAACCATCATCAATAAGGTGGGGGACGACTCCCCTTATTTGATCATCGTTTTTTGCTCTATTGATAAGTAGAGCTAGCATATCCGCAACGATGTTAAATAAGATAGGCGACATAGGGTCGCCCTGTCTTAAACCGCGATTGGTTTGGAAGTAGGGGCCAACATCATCATTGACTTTAATCCCTACACTTCCCCCTGTGACCATGCTTTGAACCCAGCGACACCATTTGGGTGAGAAGCCCTTCATACGTAAGGTTTGTTGTAAGAAAGACCACTTAACCTTGTCATAAGCCTTTTCAATTAATTATATTCAATTTGTTGTGCAATAAGATACCACGTGAAAGTGCCATTATATCCTTCAAATTTAATTTGGATCCTCGTCCAGACCCCACTAATTATATCTTATGTTCGTCCAAATTAGATCCTCTTAACTTTGAACCGTTAGATCTAACTAAATAAATAGGCTGGCTAGCTTATAGAAATCGATTTTTAGAGACAACTAGGCTAGCCACCTCTAGAAACACCCTCTATTTTTTGAGATGGTTGACGAGCTGAACCGCTATAAAAATAGAGGCATGTCTAGAGGTGTGCAAGAATTTAAGTTGTCTCCAGCGCCTAAAGATATGCACAACATATTAAATTTATAACTATTTCAAATCAAATCACAAATTTAAATTGAAGTTATAAACTTATAATGCTTGAAGAGATATACAGCGTTACATCTGACTACATTTCCAGTTCAACTCATTTAAGCCCCAAATTATGTTTTTGGTATTCATAATTCGAAGTTCAATTTTTAAATTTTATCAAGTGACCTCGGGTGGAGGAACTATCTATAACAAAATTGTTGTAGTACTCAAAGGGAGTTGCGACTTTGTACTTAACTACTTCATTTATTTAAAAATCATCACATGCCTGGTTATTCTGTTTTAATTTCATTGTTTTATAGTTCCTTGGATGTAATAAACAACTTGTTCGAGGCATGCCAGCGTTTTTTTGCTTTAATTCTTGTACATATATATGGGCTCCAAATTAAATGTATCTTTTTGGTGGATGAGATAATGAAGACATAAACGTTCGATATAAGGCATGCACCTATAAATAAAGCTACATGGACAAGGCACAACAAAATTATGGTTGGTATGTATTTATGCAGTTAGAAATCAGTGGCAGCTATTGCCAAGGCTCCTGCCGTGGGAATGTGATACATCAGGAGATTGGGTCTTAGCTAAAGGTAAAGGAAAAGGTTAGGTGATCAGCCGGCATGGGAGAATTTTGTCACCACTTGCACGTTGGTTGTCGATGATGCATATCGACCAGCTATTCTAGCATGTGAGCGACCTTCCCTCCAATGGTTCTCTGCATACAACTGGTGCAGCCCTTCACAAGGCTCCCATCCCCTGTCGATCCAATTAAGACACTGGGCCTCACTCTCATGGATTCACCCATCTCTGGGCCAACGGGCTTCTCTGTACGTGGCTAGCCGGAGTGAGAACTAATCTCCCTTGCTTTGCTTGACTTTCTTTTATTGCCAACTATTACCATAAGGAACTGGACTTCTTCGTTTGTAGTCTGAGGTTTGAACTAGGCATCTGGAATTGGTAGGAGCACATGTAGAAAATTGGAAATGAGACTACCGGCCAGTAGAATTCCTGTTATGTTGCATTGTTCGTTTAGCTTTTATGCTTGCTTGCTGTAGACATTCCATGTACTCATCCACACCTCAATTGTACATCAAAATTATTAACATATATTCTAGTTTCAAGATTATTTAAATAAGAACAAACTTTACCCGTATGTTCTTATTATCCAATTATATCACTGTTAGTATAGTACGCTTTGGGCATCTTTGAATCCTGTGGGCTGCGCGCTTGCCGTAAGGCGCAGCCAGTCTAATCTATTGTGCACCTTAGAATGCACTCAAGCCGTGATCCAGTCAGTGCGGGCCGACTTTGGCCTTAGCTAGAGTTTGTTCTGTGGTGATGGACCCGTGGTTTGGCCATTGTGAGTTGCGACCTGTCCTAACAATGACTGGTGATGGCCACCGCCGCCTCTTGTGCCGTGCGCCCACCACGCCATGGAGGCACGGGCCCTATGGCCGCGCGACAGCCCACACCTCGCATCCAAGCATGACCATATCCTCGCCGTCCTCGCCTGCGGCTCCCACGTCATCTTCGAACCCGCCTGCGTCCGTCTCCCCGTTCCCCGGCACGACGTCGCCCTGGCACAGGATCGCAGCATGCGGCCACCACAGTCTCTACACTTGCGCCGCGGCGCCTTGCTGTCCTTGGCGAGGCCATCGCATATATAGAGCACGGGCCTTGTGCCCTCCGCGCCCTGGACGTGTACATCAACCTAAAGTGTTCTTCCATTTTTAAGGCTCATATACTCACATATGTTGCGGTTCCTATGATGAATTTTAATGATTAAATTAGAGCACTAGGTGTTAAGTTGGACTACCCTAATATTGGGCCTAGTTTGAGAATAAGTTACATGTTTCATACTCGAGGTAACATTCCTATCCTGGGATAGCTGTTGCTTTGGTAAAATCCTTTATTCAGTAAATCTACTAATGTTTCACATGTTGCTGCTCAGTTTTCACAGGTTGTTGCTCAATTTCGCTGGTGTGTACAACCTGCTTAGGTACGGTCTTCTAAACATCGGTTAATGTCTATCCTAACGTTTGTCCGCAAATAATTATTTTAGCTTCTATGCTTCGGTTCAGCTTGCATGTCTGAATTGATTACCTGCAACTTCCTAAAATACATACATTTTGGCATAGTCTTTGCCATACCTTCGTCCAAACCATGTACTTTGTTTCACGGCCCTCATTGGCTCCCAGTTTGAGACAACGATTTAGCAAAAAAACTCCGCTGATTTTTATAAGTATTTCAATTTATGTTTGCTAATTGTAGTTCACCTCCATCACTACAGTTCCAGCTGAATCTTTATTGTGGGATATCATCCACCAAAGCATTTCCCATGATTGGTCTTTCCCTATTATGTCTTTTCCCTTTCTTCACTCATCGTTTTTTAAAGAATTGGTCACTCCAATTTGTATTGCCAGTTGTGCCTAAAGTAAATGCATGTACCTACCATTTTTAGAAAGGTTATGCAATTTTCTAATTACATATAGAGAGGTTGAATTTAGATTTGGGGTACACATCCCAGTGATGAAAATGGAGTCTGAAATATAGTGTATGGCAGTTTGAATTTAGATTTGGGGTACACATGCTAGTCTGAAAATTGTCTTTCCCTATTCAGTTACACTGCTCTATTTTTTTTGAGAAAACAAAAAAAAGATACACTAATCCATTGGTCCTGCTTTTACTTATGCAGTTTGTGTGTCATTTCAGAGTTGTAAAATATTTAAGATGATTCAGTTAGGTATTGTAAGTACATAAAAATTAAATTCCAATAACACACCAGACACTACTGGAAACTCGCATTCTTCTGTGTGCGCAAAAAAACGCACAGAAAAATGCTAATACTGTCAGAAAAATATTTTTCTGACGGTGTACCCACGAAAAAAATACACACGGAAATAAAATGACAGAAAAATACAATTTTTCTGTGGGTTTATCGTCAGAAACAATTTTTCTGTGAGTAGTACACACACAGAAAAATTGCGCTAGGCCAGATTAAAACAAATTATTCTGTGCGGATGTCCACACAGGAAAAGGTAAATATACGCACAAAATAATACTTTCACCCAGATTAAAGATAATATTTCTGTGTAGCCTTCCCCACAGAAAAAGAGTTACAAAAACGAAAAAAAATATATACACGGAAGCAACAACATGTTAAAATATATATTGTCCATACAGTAATTTCATGACATCACCATAGAATAAAATAAATAGCATACATATAAAGATGGCGTCCAAATGTTCAACACATTCATAGGATACACATTAGATGATGACCAAATGTTCCAGCACCAATATATACACACATATAATCAAGAACTAATTGGATAAGCGCTCTTACAAATGCATATATCAGTTACAAGTGCATTTATCATTCGGCCAAACCTACATCAAACAAGTCACAGTTTCAGTTTAATTACATAGATCAGCTCAGCAGCATGCAGTACAAACAAAATATTACAAGAAAATAAGAAAGATGAAGCAGAACATGATGCATGTCCATCTCTATTACTCAGCAGCAGCGCTACAGAAAATATTACAAGAACCTTTTGCCAACTTGCAATAGCCAGTCTGCTATTATGGAACAAGGGAATAAGAAAATCCAATACCTTTCTGAGGAGACTATCTCTTAGCCAAACTCGTGCAACATCTTTTTCTTGTTCAACATTGAAGGCCTTTAGATTATCCAGAGTCTGTTCCTTTAGCTTTATAGCCTAACATGGAATAGAAGATACAGTCCTTTCAGTAACTGAGTTGAATATGGGTGATGAGAGCAAAGCAATGAGTAATTTCTACAGACCTAATCCCCGAAAGCAAAACTTACAAAGCAAATCAAGGATACTAATTTTATGTGACATCCTGTTAATATATACTCATGTATGGCCAATTGACAAGTGAATATATAAGTACTAGCTAAAGGTACCAACCTAATTGTATGCCTGCGCAAATGCTTCAAACGATGAAACGACCATTCATTCTTGAATGAGACCAGCAACAGCACCTCCCCATCCACATTTGTAAGGTCTAACATGCATAATTAAAAAAACAAGTTCTCAACAAGAATATAGAATCATGGCTTGATAAAGTAACAGATATAAGAAAGGGGCTAGTACTTCTTTCAGCTGCAGAATGCATCTGTTAATCACCATCAACTGATAGCACAGAGATCAAGACTTGTTTTTACTCAGAAATAATGAAGTACAACTAAATGGAGGCTATGATGCATTGATAATAAAGAACAACTGAACATATCAGTCCATAAATTTCTACTGAACAGTCCATATGTGCATTATTAGTGGAACATGCTTCTATTACACACTTAATAATCATAAATCTGTCATGCAAGTAAATAAAACAAGAAACTATACTAACATCATGTGCCAACGAGGTATTCTCCAGATCGATGAAAGCATCCTCACAAGAAAAAAAATAGAAACACATATCTTGCAGGTCATGGATTCATGATAAAGTGCAAATTAAGCAGGCTGTAGCAAGCAAAAGAAAAGGAAATATAAAGATAAACTTACCAAGCAAAAAACTGGTCTCTTTATTATCAATGTACTCTCTTGTCACATGTATCTCTTCTATTCTGCTATCTGATCCTACATGAACAAAAAGTGTGGATTATTAGAAGAAGCTAAAGACTGCAAACTGCTATTGAAAAGCAAAACTTATAACTGAATTTAAGTTTAGTCAGCATCCTTGATGCAAAACTTATAACTGAATTTAAGTTTAGTCAGTTTGATTATTTTCTATAAGTTACTAAGCTGCTTGCACACTCTGTACACTTTTACTTCAAACAGAAAGATGCAAAGTTGCCGCTCTAGAACAGCTGAACAGAAGGTTTAATACTCGCACCAAGAAAATGGGAAGCACATCTAGTGGTCTTAGAAATATTTAGTACATCGTTCGATTGTGACTTGTCAGGACTGAAGCAATTCTTTAATACTCCATTATGTATCCTCTTAAGATAAAAGCGCTGCATCAGAGTAATATCTCTAGCTAACTGAATAAAATCTGCTATCACTTCTAAAGTGCTACTCTAACTGATTGCTACAGCAGTGAAGTAAAGTCAATGGCAAGACAAACCAAATAACATCCTTTCTGCTTAAGTCCCAGATCCCAGGTGAGCAACTTCATCTGGAGGAAGGACTCTGCACGCAGAAGCACAAGTTTTGGGTTTGGCTATTGGGGCTCTCACCTTGGGCAGAACCAGAGTGGAAGAGTGGACGCTAGGGATGGGGCTCGCCAAGGATCTGGCCACTCCACCCACCAGAGGGGCCGCGCCCTGCGTCGATCTGCGCTTCAGGACCTGCGCCGGCACCGGAGGGAGCCCACGCCGCCGCAACGCCGCCGGAGGGAGCACGCACTGCCGCGTCGCCGGAGAGAGAACGAGAAGCCGTGCCGCCGACGGAGGGAGCACGCGCCGCGTGGATCTCGCCGGCTACCGCCTCCTCAGCCCCCGATCTCGAACCCTCCTCGATGGATCGAGGCATGGTGGCTGCCCACGATGGATCCGGCCTTTGTCACCTCCGCGAGCGCCGTGCGAGCAAAGATGGGAGGCTGCGCGAGCGCCGTCGACGCAAAGAGATGGCGAGGGAAAGAGAGGAGCGGCTGAAGGCCGGTGCAGACGACAGAGGAAGAGGTTAGGGTTTAGGAGGGATGAAGTGGTGGTTATTATATACCTAGTCCTTTCGATCCAACGGCTCTGATTCATCTGGGATTCATCCAACGACTGCAATACATCGGGCCGAAATAATGGGCTGAGCAGGCCATTATTATTGGGCCATCGACTTGCATAGTAATGGGCTTTGTTTTGGTTTTGTATGAATAATTCAAAATTTATATTTCAAAATACGAAAACTTAAAACAATCTTATGAGAGATTAAATCATTTCAAATTATTTTGTGGTAATTTAGAAATAGAAGGATGAATTATACCAAGCAAACAAATGTTACCCCTCAACAACTAGGTTCTGAAATTTCTAAAACTCCTCTCCACAATAGCACACGTGTAGGTTATTGCTTTTAGAAAAGTTTCAAGTATGAAAGATATTTTTCTTAAGTTGTCTTCACAACGATCTTGAGTTTCTACTATTTAAGCAATTATTTTTTACTGAAAATCAATTTTTCATTTGAGGCCATTTAGCGCCTTATTTGACCAAGTTTGACCAAGTCACATCTTGCATTTTTAAAACTTGTGACTAGTGTTTACTAACACTTTCTCAAATATAGAAATGACTTATATATCAAATATAGATCTTAATGAGTTATACAATCTTGGTATTTAAAATTTTGACAGACTACATACCAGTTTTTGAACCCTATATGGTCTCAACTCAAAAAGTCATGAATACCAAGATTGGTCCACTCATCAAGATCTACATTTGATATATTGGCCATTTTTAGATTTGATAAAATGTTCGAAAAGTGTAGTTCTAAATCCACAAGTCTCACATATAGTTTCATAAAAGTACGTGTAAGATTCAAGATTTTATGACTAGTGTTTACTAATACTTTCTTAAATTCAAAAATAACCTATGTATCAAATATAGATATTGACGAAGTTCTATAAATACCGTATTTAAAAGTTTTTCATTTGAAGCCATTTAGTGCCTCATTTGACCAACATTACTCAAACTACTATTTTGGTGATGCTAATAAAAAAAATCAATAATATCATAAAGTGGTCTAAAGCTTCTAGGAATTGGTATGGAGGCATAATGTGGCTGTATAAGCTTACCATAAAAATTTTAAATAATTTTACCAATGTAAAACTATATGTTGTTCACAAATGTATAAATCTCTCACATAGTTTCATATAACTATGTGAGAGATGTATCATTTGTGAGTAATGTACAGATACCTCTTTTTAAAAATATTTGAAATTTTTATTGGAACATTGTGCACTAAAAATATGTTGTCATGCAAGTTTGTAGGACTTTCTAACATAGCTTTGATTTATTACAATTATTTTTATATTGAATTGGAGATAGAAAGATGAATTATCCATAGCAAATAAATGATTTTTGATACCAAATGACTTGATTTTTGATACCAAATGACTTTAAATGAAAAAGTTATAAACAACAAATTTGTAAAACTCATCGAGTTATACAACTTTTATTTTGGTCATTTCTTTATTCGATAAAGTGTAATATGCATTGTTCACAAATCTATAAATCTCTCATATAGTTTATGAAACTATACGAGAGATATGTCAATTTGTGAACAATATTACTATGACTTTGTCGGATGAAGCAATTACGAGAATAAAAGTTGTTGATCATGATCCTAGTTGTAGATTGTGATGCGTTCAACAACTTTGTCACATGAAAATATGATCAAAATAATAGTTGTAAGAATACAATAAATTGATGGAGCATGATTTTAGAAAATTTTAGGAAAAAAATCAAATTTAAAGTTTGTATAAGGGCGAAAGACTAGTTACAAGTTTTAGAGAGAGATTAAAGAACTCACTTGTTCATATCAAGTTAGTATAGGGTACTTGTTCTATTTTTCTGTGTGTTTCATGGAAACCTATAGAATAATTAAATTTTTTTCTGTGAGCACATAGCATTTTTTCTGTGCATTTTAGAAAAGCCGACAGAAAAATTTTATATTTTTTTCTGTGAGTATATATTTTTTCCATGGGTGTGTGTTCACGCACGAGAAAAAATTGAACAATTATTCTGTGGGTTTTTGTATTTTTCCGTGGGGATATTTTGAAACCCACAGAAAAATTAGTATTTTTCTGTGTGTACCCAAAAAAACACAGAAAAATTCATCACCCACAGAAGTATTCGAGTTTCCAGTAGTGAGATTAAACTGTGGACTACCGTTTTTACTATACAAACCAGTAAACCATGGTCTGATTCCTTTCTGTAGCATATAGTTCCGAGGTCCAGGGTATGTTCACTTGTCTGCCATATTTGTTTACTCTCTTTCCTTCAAAGAATTACTAGATGCCATATTCTCTTTTGATCCCTAATAGTACACTCATCATGCCTGAATTCCCTTTTTTTTTGTTCCAGGCTCCTTTTGCTGTTATTTTTTTGGTCAGATTGTTTGGCTATATAAAAAATTTGGCTGTGTAATTACAGAACATATTTCGTATGGCACATCAAAATTTGACAGCTTCCCTACTTGATAGTTCTATATGAGATGATTCTATTTCTATATTTCATAATGAAATGGCATGCTCTGTTGTTTTGTTTACCCTTTTGGACAGTGGCCATCCTTCCAATTCATAAAATTGCATTCAGATTTAAGAAATTTACTAAATTATGTAATATCTTACATGCAGCTCTACCATTGAATGGATTGTTTGGTTGAAAGAACATCACGTGTCCCTACTTGATAGTTCTATATGAGATGATTCTATTTCTATATTTCATAATGAAATGGCATGCTCTGTTGTTTGTTTACCCTTTTTGGACAGTGGCCATCCTTCCAATTCATAAAATTGCATTCAGATTTAAGAAATTTACTAAATTATGTAATATCTTACATGCAGCTCTACCATTGAATGGATTGTTTGGTTGAAAGAACATCACGTGTCCCTACTTGATAGTTTTATATGAGATGATTCTATTTCTATATTTCATAATGAAATGGCATGCTCTGTTGTTTGTTTACCCTTTTGGACAATGGCCATCCTTCCAATTCATAAAATTGCATTCAGATTTAAGAAATTTACTAAATTATGTAATATCTTACATGCAGCTCTACCATTGAATGGATTGTTTGGTTGAAAGAACATCACGTGAGAGGTTCTGAAACTCTGGAGCTGTTGTTTCCATTTTGTGATCAGTAGACTTGCTCAATGCTCAGAGCATGCGTGAGCTAAGCAGGGACTGAACTGATTTCTGCAGAAGCCAACATATTGTTGTCTTTGAATCATACAGCATATAGTGTTGCCATCATTAGAATTCCTTGGGTGACGGTAAACACATCACGTCTTTTTCAGGTAATGAATTTTCCTTACACTGTTGTTCACAGCATTATCCATAGCTATTTTATCAGTACGTAACTCTTCTTTTATCTCATCTTTTTGGCCATATTTTTTTCACAGCTGCTGTCGGGTATCTTAAAATTCTACATAGCAAGCAATTGCGCTGGGTCCAAAGAACAGGACATTCATGCGCCTTTTAATAAACTAATAACTTATAGTGCATACACATATTAATATTTTGCTTGGCATCAGCAGTTTCCCTTGACAGGACGAATAATGCTGATTATTGCCCTTGTCAAAAAAAAAATGCTGACTATTGCAGTTCTGCAGTTCTGCCCCTATATGTAAAGACATACTTTTCCTAAGACATGTATCGTTCCTCGTTAGAGAACCATTACTAGATGGTTATATGTCTGCTTGTATGTGACTGCATCCAAACACAGTAAATACATACGTTTCTATGACTCCCATATCCTACTACGCGAAGCCGTTTCTATGACTCCCATATCCAACTACGCGAAGCGCGGGGATTCTGGTATATATAATACCTAGTGAACCAATAATGATTGCCTAGCTATATATGGTGGGTGAAGCAATGTAGCCTTGTAAAGGCTCATTTTAGTATGTGACATGAGCAAATAAATCTAAAACAGAGGCAACATCCTATGGTATGGGAATGGCTGGCATATATTCGATGAGTATGCTCACTTCATCAGGGAATGAGATACATCAGGAGTTTTAGCTTGAGTGTTAGCTTGGGAGGATGAGGGTAAGTCATTCATATCTCTGCGAGACAGCACTTCCTTCGATGCGAGACAGCACTTCCTTCGAGCATTGGTCATTGAAGAGATACATCAAAAGTTTAATAAAATATAATTTTTATTGATGAGGGCATATATATGACTGAGTTCGTGTCCTTTGAATAGGAAGAAGGCTCCTTACCACAGCGACGCCACTACAGATCGGTGCTACATGATTTCATTGACTACTTGCTGAAAATCCGCTGGAGCATCGAGAGTTCGGCGTGCCGCTCCTGCCTCTGAGTAACAGTATTGCAGGTCGCCTTCTCATTGTTGATCCTGCCATCAGCCCAGCCTCTGCGTGCTACAACCTGCCCTCGCCGCTTTAGCCTTGTGTGTGGTTACAGTCACTAGTACAAAAATGATTTCTCTTGTTATTGGCGGTTTTAATTAACGGATGTTAGTAAAAATTAAATGGTAGAACCAAATCAAGAACCGCCTGTAGAAATGGATTTGTACTGCCAGTTGTCTTAATAAACCGCCACTAGAAATATAGGTGGTATTTTTATTGACGGTTCCCTAAAACAACCGCCAGTACAAATCCTATTTCGGAATGGAACGCCTGCCGCCACTTCCGAGTTTCGCGGTCTGACCAGCCCCATCCAAGCCAAGGCTATTCTCTTGTACAAGATAAATGGAAGACAGCAAGAAGGCGGCCATGTCTTCGAGCGGTGTCCTCCTCGGCCAGCACTTCCATGTCTATCGCCCTGTCGACACATGCTGCTCGATCGGCTACTTTATTCGTCGTGATGACTTCATGCTGGCCGGCAAGGAGAACTTGCTTCCTTCCGTTCTCTGTTTTAGAGTAACAGTATCATAGCATATGTTAGTTGGCACGGAAACTCTCTGCTTAGCCGGCATCTCAGATCAGATACAAGTGTTGGGGGGGGGGGGAATGTCCTCCTTTTTAGTCTCAGTTCCTAGGCCCGGGACCCGATTGATAATACCAACTGGGACTAAATATCCGTCCCCTGTATATATCGGCAACATAGCCGTTGGGCATGCGACATTTAGTCCGGATTGATGTTAACAACCGGGACTAAAGATGGTTTTGTCCCGTATGCAATTTTGACTGAGACTGTTGTTTTTTTTGACAAAGCGCCCAAAGGCCCGATCTGTAGTAGTGTAGGTAAAGCTGATGTAGTATTTTTTTTTTTTAGGCTTATGTAGTATGTGGCACTCCCTTGTTGTGGCCTGATATATTAAACTCTAATACTACCATAATAATTTAGCTTATGTAGTATGTGGCAGTCCCTTGTTGTGGCACATGTTTTTTTTTTTTTTTTTTTTTTTTTTTTTTTTTTTTTTGACGAAAGAGTATTCAGGCACAAGTTGGTGCTTCCATATCGAATGGGATGAGAGCAGAGCCCAGAGCTGGGCGGCCCAATAGATGTGTGATGGGTTCAGTTCGGGTAAACGTGCTATGTTAGCACTGCGGGGGCAAAGCTAATCATTCCTCCGTTCTCGCATATCCTGTTGTTTCTCTAATTCCTTCCAGTTCTCCAAATTCTTTCTACCTAACTATCTTACTATTACTAATTAGAGACCTCAGCCAAGGCATCACGCAGATTCTCACCAGACGTGCTAGAAATTTCCACACATATATCCGGCCTTTATTTTGGTAAACACTAATCATCATAGGTGATAATAACCATCAGATCTGCTGTAATTTATAAAAAAAATTACCCACTGCCATTATGAGAAATACATAAAGTAACTCTAAAATTTTATATTTAAATTACCCACCACTGTCACTATGAACAATAATTCAAGATAACCCCCTAAATTTATATACAAATTCCTCATGTACTATCATTATGAAAAGTAAATCAAAATAGTCCTAGATTTATATCTAAATTATCCACTTTGCTATTATGATAAATAAATCAAAATAAAACCCTCACATTGTATCTAAATTACTCATCTTTTGCTATTGCAAATAATAATTTTAAATAACCTTCTAACTTTTTACCTAGATTCATTATCTTATTATTACTAATTAATTAGAGGTTCTAACGGAGGCTCTACGTTAATCCTCACTACTACATACACTAGAAAAAAAAAAATATAAATACAAAAAATTCTCACGTTAATCATAAACATCTAGTCATCAAATCTATTAATTAACCATCTAGAACATTAGACCTATTTTCTATATAATTACCCACCGTTGCCATTATATGTAACCATTGGATCTATTTTGCTTTTTTTTAAAAATTACCCATCTATACCATTATAGATTAAAAATAGTGTAAAATATTATTGTTTGAGAGAAGAAAAACAGCCGCACAGAAATATTGAACCTCATACCCATCAGGTTTTTGGTTGGTCTTTCTATTAACAAGAAGTTAGTGTACGTATAAAATCTTGCCACGTTTACAATACGTTAAAAAACTACTATTACATTTGGGGACTATATGTTAATTTTTTTGCCGTGTCAACGAATAATGCCAACAACTTAATATGTTCATGCGTCAATACTACTGGAGGTTGATGTATCAATAAAATAGAACGACCTAGATGCATGAACATAGAGCAGCTAACCAAATGCATCCGAAATTTTTATAGTGCCAATTTCAAGATGTGCATTGTTTACATAGACGGGTGCCTTAACACGTTCGTCTCTGTTATTGGTCCGTCTCCAAAAAAAAAAAAAAAGATTGTGACATCTAATCGAGCACCTCTCTACTATGCCCCAAACACCATTTGCGACTAAAAAGAAATTTGTCGTGATCAATAACAACCTTGAGACATCTAGGGTTTGCCCCTCTGGTCCACAACGTTTCTCTAAAGAAGAGGAAATGCCTCTGGCATCGCCATCCATATGACTCAAATTACACAACTGATTAGTTAGGCATTGGAGAATTTAGAAAGGTCTGTTTCCTATTTAGGATGATTCAGATGTTACCACCTCCTCTTCAAAGGCCCAACAAATACATATTAAAGAATTTTAAAGATATAGTGACGATATGTCCAGGAGTTTAGAACAACTTAATTACATCGATGATGGCTATTGACAAAATAAAAGATCAAAAATAATTTCAAAATTTTAATTAATGGCAATATTAGAAATATTTAAAAAGACCCTTCAATCTATGTCTAAATTTTCAATATCTTCTATTAAAAATTGTTTCAATAAGCATATATATGTTTGTTTCTATATTACCCACATCAAGCATAAGCATCATGACAGCATATATGAGTGATAAATATATATCTTTTGTTTCGTTACATAAAAATATTTCCTTAACAACCCATATACTAATGATATTGACAAATTGTTTAAAACCATATTAGTAATGATGACATATAATTTATATAGGTTGTTACTTTAGAGTACAACTAAAATGTTTGGCATGTAACTATAACTGCACATATAATTTCTTGATAGAAAAATTCAGTCATATTAAGAAGTGTGAGAGATCACCTGTGGCTATTTCTGATCCTTTATGCTTGAGACATCTAAATTGATAGTATAACTATAACTGTGCACATTGATAAGTTTTATTGTTGGTTTTATATTTGGGTTATTTGGATTGGTACCATTACAATTTCTGAAGTTTGGAGAACTACCATTATAATTCACCTATTTTGATCTCTACCATTCTATTCTTTCTTGCTTTGAAATATGCGACGGAATACATCTAGGGAGACCTTGGGCCCAACTGCAGGCGTATACACGTCATCGTATTTTCGTATAGAGAAAACAGCCCCTATACCTTTAACTCCCTACATTTCAATGACATGTGGACCCCACTAATCATCTTCTCGACTTCTCCCTCAATGTATTTGCATGTTACTCCGTAGAAGGTAGCAGGTGCACGTAGCTAGCTCCTTTCCTATAATTGATCTCCCTTCAGGTTGACTTGCGTTGCGATGTGGTCGCCGTCATTGGCGAGCATGAAGCATGGCCTCCTTAACCAACACAGCGTCCGTCGCCGTGGCGGTTTCCGTCAGTCGTCACTACCTGACATCCTGTTGTTCTTGCTCCATCGAGCCAGATCCATGTGCAAACATCGCGGGCCGCGGCGGCAGGCCACCACAATGGGTGGGTGCACCGGAAGCACTAGTGCGGCTGCCAACACAAGCTTGATGGACCGCGCGTCACCCTGGGCGTGGCGCCACCGCGGCGCCCTCGGAGGCGTCAGGCTCGGGGTAACTCCTGTGTTCGTACGTCATCCATTTGCAATAATGTGCTCTGAATGTAACCTACTACATGGTGGCTGGGTGAATCAATGAGAACGCAAAATAAATCTCAGTTTACTTTTTTTTTTCAGGAACAGGTGGGGCTCAGAGTACCCCTACTGAAAATTTAATACCAATAACCAAGAGGGCTACAAACGACAACCAAAAAAAAAAAAAAAAGCAAGCCACAGAGGAGGGAGCAGAAATAAGAGACAAAAAGGGATACAAAGAAAATGAGAACTACGTACGACACAAACCGCTCTAAGCACAGTTCAATAGCAGCAACATATCTTCTCTTGGCTCTCCACAAGAGCAAGCCAAGCTGCTTCGGAGATATCTGCACATCTCTGAACCGAGGCAATAGCAAGAAGACAATGAAATAATTTATGCAGTTGTGGTCAATAATTTATATGTATACTAAGGATATAACAATTCTGCCATTTATTGAATGTTTAGAGCACTAGTACAGAAATGCTTTATATAGGCGGTGGCCATTTTAAACTACCAGTGGGAGAGGCCAGTGAAAATGGCCCATTGGCCCATTTCCACTAGTGGTTATTTGAGAACTACCAAGAGAAATTGAAAAATGACTGTAGAAATCGCTGCCTAGAAAACGCAAAAAAAAATAGCAAAAAAATATTTTAAAAATAGCAAAAAACCGCCTGTAGAAAGTCGCAAGTCACGCATTTTTCGCGTAAAATCGCGTGCTACGCGGCCGTGGGGGTTCAAACCCGTGACCCCCCTCGCGCGTAGCGCCCTCTATCACTCCTCGCACAGGTCGCTTATGTCTATATCTCATTTCGGTTCCGTACATATTATCCCAAACTGACGGTAAATTTAATATTTCAGGGTCTAAACGAATTTAAATGAAAAAGTGTTCAACTACAAAATTTCGTAACTTTTTGAGATCTACAACTTTCATTTAGAGTGTTTCTCCATCCAAGGTCATTTGTAAAATTTGAATTTCAAATTTAAAAATTTCGATAGTAGTTTTCCATAAAAAGATGATTTCGAATGAAAAAAGTTGTCGCCTATAAAGTGTCATAACTTTTCGAGATCTATAATTTTTATTTTGGAAGTTTCTCCATTCGAAGAAGTTTGAAAAACTAAAAAAAATAAATTTCAAACTATTTCTACTTGGTAGATTTTTTTAAGGAACCGCCAAGTAGAAATCGTATTTCTACTCTCGGTTTCTTAAGAGAAGTGTCTGTACAAATAGGGCCTATTTCTACTTGTTGTTCTCAAGAGAAATCGCCAGTAGAAATAAAATGCTAGTGTCAAGAGAAATGATTTATGTGTACTAGTGTAGACAGGGAATAAACAAAACAAGATACCTTGGAATCCTTCAGGTCAGTGCTCGCCACTGCCTATATAAATGGAAGACTTTTATAACTGAACAAATAGTGATGGTATTTCATCTTCGATCTCATAATGTTTTTCTCGACACACTATTCACATAATTAAGGAATTCATCCGATCCTTCTGTCTCTCATGCTCTGGTTTGGATCTGCGAAGTCTCAGTTGCTGGGTGTAGCTGATCTATGTGGGTTGTCTTCACACGGCATAATCTTTTGTTCCACATGGGACGACTCCTAGACAATGAACTTTGGGCCCACATGGAACCCTCCTCGCCAATGGTTCCTGATCCATGAGAGGATCGGACTCCTCACGGATTACGGACCTCACCAACAACTCCTATATATTCATACGTTGATTCCGAGCTAGAAACCTTTGCACTGTTGGGTGTCCATGTTGTGCTTGGAGGAGGGGATATTCCATGATGGTGGTGGTTCTCCAAGGGTAGCTGAGGGGGCTCAGTGGGTCATTGGCTTGGTAGCAAGCTCTAAGGAGAGCCAGGGCACTGGGCTTTTTTAGTTCCTTTTGCTTTACACAGACATGCATGCTCAACTTCCTCTAGAGAACATGAATATAGTCCGTAGTTTCCAAGCCATATCTATCTATAGAAATGTAGCTAGTATACTTGAGCATATATATATCTAGTGTCATCTCAATGTTGCAAGATATGGTGGGTGAAGTAATAATGATGGCCTAGCCATATATATGGTGGGTGAAGAAAAGATAGCCTTGTAAAGGCTAATTTTAGGATGCGGCACGAGCCTATAAAGCTACAAGTGAGGCAACATCCATAACAACATTATGCCCTCCTATTGCATGGAAATGGCTGGGATGTAAAAGTGAGGAGATTGATAAGTATGCTGAGTTGTATGGAAGCATGTAAGAAATCAATATGGTGATCACTGGCCATATGTTTCCACTTAGATCATTAGGGAATGAGATACATCAGGAGTTTTACCTTGAGTGTTAGCTTGGGACGGATGAAGAGGGTAAGTCACTCATGTCTGCGCGAGTAAGATATTCCTCCACACATCCTTTCAATACGGAAAAGGCACCTCATCACAGCAACGCCGCCACAGGCTGGCGCTCCTTGATTTCATTGACTTCCTGCTGAAGGCCTAGAGCATCGGGAGTTCGGCGTGCAGCTGCCGCCTATGAGTGATGGTGGACGCCTGCTCTTGCAACGTCCATGCTGGTGCCATCAGTCCAGCATGTGTGCGCAAGCTGCCCTTGTCTCTTAGCTCGCCTTGTCCGCTGCCATGCACGCACCCGCCACCACTGCTGAGTGTCGCTGTACGTCTGACCGGCGTCATCCTAGCCGAGGCCACCACTGCTGAGCAAGAAGGAAGCCTTGTCTATGAGAGGTTTCTTCCCTAGCCCTTCCAAGTCTATCGCCCGGTCAACAGATGCTAGCTTCTCGGCCACCTTTATCGCAAGGACTCCATGCCGGCTGGCAAGGAGAAAAACGCGTCCTTTCATTCTCTATTTTAGAATTGAAGTGGTTGTATTTTAGTTAGTAACACACAGTATCACAGCATTTGTTGATGGGCAAGTGAAACTCTACCACTCTAGAAGCTAAGTGAAACACAGTATAGCCTCACCGTGCTTGTATATCACCAACTCACCGTGCTATATATTTCAGTGTGTTACCCACATTGCAGGATTACCGCACGCTAGCACAAAGTCTATATTCTGGCTCATCAATCGCCAGCGACAATCTGCTGTTGTAGTATCGTAACACTAGTACACAAACGATTTCTCTTGACACTAGCATTTTATTTCTACTGGCGGTTTTCCTTTAAAATAGCCTGTAGAAATCGACCCTATTTCTACAGGCGGTTTCTTAAAAAACCGCCCGTAGAAATCATCGGATTTCTTAAGAAACCGCCAAGAAATCGATTTCTCTACTGGCGGTTTCTTAAGAAATCCGCCAAAGAAAATATTTTGAAATCAATTTTTTGAGTTTTTCAAACTTTCTCGGATGGAGAAACTTCCAAAATAAAAGTTGTAGATCTCAAAAAGTTATGAAACTTTGTAGTTGATAACTTTTTTCATTTGAAGTCATCTTTTTATAGAAAACTACGATCAAAATTTTGAAATTTGAAATTCAAATTTTACAAATGACCTCGGATGGAGAAACACTCTTAATGAAAGTTGTAGATCTCGAAAAGTTATGAAACTTCGTAGTTCACCACTTTTTCATTTGAAATCGTTTAGACCCTCAAATATTCAATTTATTATCGGATTTGTATAATATATGGGGAACAAAAAAGAGACATAGTCGTCGTGAGTGTGTGTGTGCAGTGGTAAGGGAGGGTACGCGCGAGAGGGAGGTCGCGGGTTCGAATCCCACCGGCCGCGTGGCCGCGCGATTTTACGCGAAAAAAATGCCCCGGTTCGAAAAATATTTTTTGCCTTTTTAAAAATATTTTTTGCAATTTTTTGGGTGTTTTTTCAAGGCAGCGATTTCTACAGGCGGTTCCTTAAGAGAACCGCCTGTAGAAATCTTCCACCGGCGTTCTCAACCAACCGCCAGGTGGAAATCGCCATTTTCATCGGCCTCTGCCATCGGGCGGTTGCGAAAAACGCCAAGCAAAATAGGTTCTCAACCGCCACTAAAAACATTTTGTGTACTAGTGTAATGTTGTGCGGAGCCTTGCCCGTGAGCAGGGAAGGGTATCGTTTGGTGCTAGTGGCAGCAGCGAGGCTCATGGAGGTGTCTGGGAGGAGGCCGATGAACTGCGCTTGTTACACTGCAGTAACTGCACGGCACTGGAGGCAGCGATAGATATCAAGGTTTGCGCGCCCAAGCTAGGTGGCCTTAGTGTCTAGGATCCCGAGCGCACCTGCGGCCACCGGCCAGATCTCAGCTCACCTGATGGCGGCCAAAGCTGAAGAAAGTGGTTTGTCGAGTTCCGTTGGCTGTGGATAGCCTATCAAAGGTCATGGAGAAATGTTGTTGTTTCGAAATAGACTATCACACTACTACAGAACAGGCCTTTAGTCACTTGGTCAAAATAAACATTAGCTCCCACAAAAATTGCGCCCGGGACTAAAAACTCCTTTAGTCCCGGTTGGTAATACCAACCGGGGCTAAAATTCCCCGTCCAATGGCTACGTTATCGGACATGCGCGGTGGGGACTTTTAGTCCCGGTTGGTGTTACCAACCAAGGACTAAAGGTCCATTTTTAGTCCCGGTTGGTGTCCCCAACCGGAACTAAAGGTTTTGTCCCGGTGGTGACACCACCCGGGACTAAAGATAGGCCTTTAGTCCCGGTTGGTATTAGAGACCGGGATTAAATCCTCCCCCATATTTGAATCCTTCTTCCTCCTCTGGCCGAGCCCGAGCTCACCATTGTTCTTTGTTCTTCATGTATTCTTACTTGGTTCTTGCTCACATCTCCGGCCATTGATTCATTTCATCACTTCTACGCCGTCATTATCTTATTTAGAGGTTACTAACTTCATCTTCTCAAGTTTTAGCAGCAGACTTATCTCATTTTATGGTGTTATATATGTGGTTTTTTATTTTTTGATTTCTACACTATTTTAAACTCCAATCACTTCATCGTTTGAATATTTCAATGTAGATAACTACAATTAGGACCCTAAAAATTAGTATACACCATTTATTACTATTATGTCTACCCTATTTTATAGTTTAGTTAGAAAAATACTAAATTTATGGTTTTTATTATAATTAGTTTTTTAAACAATTAACATTTGATAATACTTTAGTTTATAATTTGTGATCAGGTTAATTAGTTAATTATAACTAAGCATGAATAATACATTTGAAGGATTATTTAATTATAACTAAGTATGAATATAAAATTTGTTTAGAAAAAATAAGAATAGAGAATTTTAGTTTATGTGTTAGTTAGTTACTTATAATACTTATAATACTTTATTTTTTGCAATTTGTGATTGGGTTTATTAGTTAATTAAAACTAGTATGCATACCACATTTCATGATTAGTTAGAAAAATAAATAACTTTGGTGTTTTTTAGTTTTGCTTGTTTAGAAAAAATAGAAATAGAGAATTTTAGGTTATCTGTTACTTTACTTTCTGTATAAAAAATTAGAAACTTATAATAGTTTAATTTGCAATTTGTGACCGGATTAATTAGTTAATTATAACTAGTATGCCTACCATATTTCATGATTAGTTAGAGAAATAGAGAACTTTGGTGATTTTTAATTTTGCCTATTTAGAAAAATTAAAAATATAGAATTTTAGGTTATTTGTTACTTTTATTTCTGTATAAAAAATTAGAAACTTATAATACTTTAATTTGCAATTTATGACCAGGTTAATTAGTTAATTATAACTAGTATGCCTACCATATTTCATGATTAGTTAGAGAAATAGAGAACTTTGGTGATTTTTAATTTTGCTTGTATAGAAAAATTAGAAATAGAGAATTTGAGGTTATTTGTTACTTTCATTTCTGTATTAAAAAAAATTAGAAACTTATAATACTTTAATTTTGGGATATACAATGCCGGTCGCCACTCTAAAGAATTCATTGATGGTGTGTATTATTTCTTAAGAGTGGTCGAGGAAAACAAGCGGGATGGATTCATATGTTGCCCAGGTGCCTTGCGTCAGAATTTGAAGAAATATTCTAGCTCTAGAAGTATTCACTCACATTTGTTGAAGTCGGGTTTCATGTCAAACTATATTTGTTAGACCAAGCATGCAGAAACCGGGATAATGATAGAAGAATGTGAAGAAGAACAAGAACAATTAGAGCCCGACGACATTATTGCTCAATACGGTGACTTCGATGATACAAGAATGGGCGAAGCTAAAGAAGAGAGAGGTGCAAATGGCACACCTGCTAAAGATGATGCTCTTGGTGATGTCATTCGTGATGCACAGAAAGATTACGAAAAGTAACTTTATTAATGGTACTTTTAGTTAACTTTATTAACTTCCTCATTTAATATCTAACGTTTTGTAATACTGTAATATTTTAATATAATATCAAATAACTTCATTAATAATAGTAATGTCATGTGACTTTATTATGTAACTTTATGTAAAGTAACTTTATTAATGTTACTTTTAGTTAACTTTATTACTTTCTCATGTAATATCTAGGGTTTTGTAATATTATAACTTTATTATATGATTTTATTATGTCAAGTAATTTTTAACACTTGATCCAATTTGCGAAATGGCCGATCCGAATGACAACATGGATGATGCAATGATGGACCTAATCCACAGCGGCGCCAATCCAAATCCCCAAAGGCGAAGATGATGGGAGTCAGCACTTTGCATATTATGAAGAACTTGTGGGAGACAATCCTGATGAAGTCTATCTACAATATAGTATATATGTATATACATAAAATTAAAATGAATGGCATTTGTATTAATATATTTATACTTGAATGTGTAGCCCTCCGGATCGAGAGACGACTTAGGGAATAGTAGAAAAGTGTGAGGCCCGAAGAAGCCATTGGAGGGTCGGTACATTCTGTCGGAATTTGATGAGGGTACAGGCCAAGTACTTGGGGTGAATTCTAAAAAATTTGTTGCGCACTGTGGGTACCTTGTAATGGACAGGATCCCGATCAGTGCTCGTGAATGGATGCAACGAAAAGATAACCCTAATATTAGTTTTGTCTCAGATCGTGACAAAGAATTGATTTGGCTAGATATCCTTCAACATTTCACGCTCGATACACAGGATGAAGCTTTGAAGGAGAATGTTCAAATCTGGGCTATGCAGAAGATGACCAAACAATTTCAGGCTTGGAAGAAGAAACTATACAAGACATTTGTTGCACATGACCAGACACCGGATTTCATCAGCAAGGCCTACGTCAAGTTGAGGTGTTTTTGGGATGAGTTCGCATGCAGTTTAAGAACTCGGATGAGGGTCGACACGGATGATCAAGAATCGGGAAAAGCTAGACAAAAAGCAATACCACCATCACTTGAGTTCGTGGCTACGGATCGCAATTCATAAGTGGCAAAAGCCGGGAACAGAGATTGTTGACAAGGGGATCGAACTGTAATCACTGCACTGGCCTTGAAGGCCAAGTATTGGTTCTTTGGTCATGGGGGAACCCTAGACCTAGAGACCAAAAAGGTAGTGTACAAAAAAAAGCTCCGCAGAGTGGGGGACGTAGAATGGCCTATGCCCGAGGATTAGTTGAAAGTGGCACCGGGCAGCCAAATAGAGAGAAGGATGAGTCGACATACGCCCCCTAGAGACTGGCCGAACATGGTGGGCGAACAAGAGGCTATGGGGAGATATCGTGGGAGCATGGCTTCCTAAAGATAGATCGACTTGTAGAAACCGCCAAAGAAAGAAGGAAGAGGAGGGCAGTGGTTGTTATGTAGATTGGAGGCAATGGTGATGGAGTCACACGAAGCGGCTCGTGAAGCGATAGCGCGAGAGAAAGCGCTTGAAGAGAGAATGAACGAGAAAATCAAAAGGCAAGTGTAGGAAGCAGTAAGTTCTATACCAAGGCAAACTGCATCAGAGCCTGGAGTCAACATTAGCCCCCCAGTCTGTTGAAAAGCAGTTGCGCATCCACGGAGATGCCAACTATTCAAGACGACGTGGGGCTGCGCTTTCTAGTGGATGACGTCACTGAACCTCCGACAACATGTGAGCTGCACATTCCACAGGGGACTGCCACAGTCATGGTTGCTGTCGGTGTTGTAACTCCTATCGATCCTACGAAGATACCAAGACTCCATGGGGCGATAGTTCTAGCTGGATATACTAGTGTCTCGGTGGATAGAGTTGTCAGAGGCTTCGGTAATGTGCAGCTTGAGATAGAAGGAGGTGACGGAGAGAAGACTCTACGAGAGGCAGAGAAGACATTCATTTGTTGGTGCACTACAAGAAATCTTAGGATCTATGACGACTGTGATCATCATAAATTTAGGTATATTTGTCATAGTAGTTATCTTTATGACGACTGCATGACGAATAACCATTCGTCAAAGATCATGCGTGGTAAATCATGTTTAATGACGATTGCATGTTTTTTCATCATAACTTTTAATGACGACAAGTCTCAAGAGTCGTCACTAAACATTTCAAGGTGTAGCTAGGCCCATGTACTAAGCAGGCTATTATTGGGCCATATATAATTGTGGGCCTAAATTATTATGTGCCAAGCCTATTAAAAAAATTGATAGCAATTTCTAGGCCAAAATCTATTTTGCAGCTTGTATATTTAGTGGGCCAGAAACAATCAAACCCCAAACATTTAACGGGTCAAAATTTAGTACACATAAATTTAATAGCACATTTTAGTATTAAGAGTAGCCCAGTCCAGTTCAGCATTCCGAAACATAAATTAATGAAATAATCAAATGCAGTCCAAAAACATAAACATTACACTGATTGTGTCAATTATCAATCATTACAATCATTGCCTTCGGGTCACCCAGATTCAAATTCATAATAGGGAACATTAGGCTTCATTACATGGTTAGGCTAGCAGCACTTTTCTCAAACTCCTTGTGATAAGAACACTTCTCTCACCATCCACTCCTTGTGATCCGGTAAATGAGTTAAAAGTGATTAGAACATGGATGGGGCATCATCTACCTGTAAGACACAAGTGGTAAAATATGTAAAAAAAATGGAAGTTGAATCAAATAGTAAAAAAGTTTGAGATAGACTAACATAAAAGAGTTCTGTTTTAGCATTGCACATTCTGTTTTAGCATTGCTATGCAGAGATGGTAGAAAAAATAAAGGGAATTAATCTATACAGGTATGACTGAAGAGAAGACAAGCCAATCTATACTTTGCAATAATGAAAAACAACCAATATGTATTGTCAGAACAAAAGACTCATATACTGATTTCTAGATTATCGTGATTCATTTGTCAAAAAATCATGCAGAGGAAGAATTAATGAAGAGAAATTGTTGTCGATTATATATATCAACCTCTAAAAACAAGGTAATTCACAAACTCATATCAACAACTCAATCAAGAGTTTGCAAGATTACAAGGGAGAAAAACATCAGAAGCAAATGTACAAGGATAAATATTGTTTGTTTTCTATACTGCAGTAACAATGATATGCCATGTGTATTAAATACTAATAAAGCTAGTTAGTTTGATAAGGCTCACATATATGCCATTACCTAAAACCATAAGTTTTCATGATATCAAATACGTTTATCAGGTTTCCAAATAACCCAAAGTAGAGTTATACTACAAGCCACTAATTTTAAGTAGTACTTTGAACTATAGTACAAGAACAAGAATTGAGGCCCATCCTGTCCGGACAGTGTTTGATGGAAACGAAGGACCTGCGCTCAGCCTAACTACCCACTGACGCAACCAGCTACAATAAAATTCGAATGATAACTGAACACCTATCTTCAGATGTGAATCTCATAAGTTGTACGTAGTACAGAAAAACTGCAGGTTAATCAAAGATTTTTTTTTCCCCATCAACTCATCAAAACTAGTATATAGGATTTACTATATAATAAATGTCGTTTATTTACAGCATGCAACAAGCAAACGGGAATCGAAAAAATACAATTAAAAGACAAAATAGAAGGACCCAGACCAGTATGGATGACGGACTCAGTCCAGAACCTGCTATTGTCCTTGAGGTTGAACAGAGAGAATGTGGAGGGCGCCCCCGAGTGGCCGACCTTGCGCGTCCGGGTCCCTGGCGTGGACTCCGCTGCCTCTGGGGACGGCGCCTGCCGCATCAAGAGGATAAGAGGAAGGAAAGATTCAACACAGTTAGGAACCTCCGATAAGCTCAGATCCAATCAGTGGATCGGGGGTTTGGGTGGGGATCAGATTACGTGCAGGAGCAGCAGATGTAGTTGCGGAAGCGCGAGGATGAGGAAGGCCTCTGGAAGTCTGCCCATCCTACCAAGTGCCAAGGCGCCGCAGCAGAACCAAAATTGTGGATGGCACTCCTGAGCTGGATATTGTGCGCCGTCACCACTACGACAGTGGCTGGCGAGGACCTGCGCCAGTCAACTTCAGGTCCTTAGAGGAGGTCTGGCGCACACCACAAACGGCGCAATGAGGATGTGGTCGGTCGCCAGTGAAGCTGGCCACCTCGCGGCACCATCGTCGAACTCTTCCACCTCTGGGCGCCGCCGCAACTGGCACCGCGCGGGCCATGGAGATGTGCGCCGCCACCGCCGCCTCTGCTGTGAAGAGGGAGAAGAGGAGGAGAAATGTCTAGGGTTTGAATGGGATGCCGATCGGGTGGGTATTTTAATATCTGCTCATGCGATCTGGGCAGTCCAAATGGATTGGATGGCTCTGATCACCCGGTGCCAAATCAGGCTGGGCTGCCCGATGTGGGGGGAATGGGAATTCGGCCCAGGGTTTTAGGCCTGCAGCATAGTCGGGAAAATCTGTTTAATATATATCTTTTCTTTTTTGTTTCCAATGAATTTTATGGATCATAAATAAAATATAAATTATAATAATGATAGTCAGATACTTCTACAAATTTATAAAAAAATTTTGATTCTAAAAAATCCCATAATAAAATTAAACAATTTTAATATGTGGGATTGTACATCTATCACAAAATAAACATCTCATATTTAGTTGTTTACTCTAACTATCTGTGAGATGTATCCATTTGTCAACAATATGAAATATTACTTTATTCAAATAACTTGAAATTTTTATCCAATTATTAAACACTAAAATCATGTTCCAGGTTCAAATTCCAGCGGTGCTCTAGATTTTTACATTTTTTGGCACCCGTAACTAGCTTACAGAGTTTAGTATAAAAAGAAGAACTACATCCACCAATACAAATGTCTTCGTGGCTTGGTGGTTAAGGTCAACTTTTAGCTTGTGCAATGTCTCATGTTCGAATTCTAGGGTACTCAGATTTTCTTCTTTTTTTGAGTGGATTTTTGGACGCTGGCTGCTCCTGGGCTGATGTGCGCATGGACCATACAATATTTGCGCGCCTACTACTCCTGGGCTGGCGTGAGCATGGGCCTGCCGGAGGGTCACGGAGCTTTTGGTGCGTAGTGATTGTGCGTGCATTTTTCCATGGGCGGTGTTTGGTGGGTGTGTACTTTTTAATTTTAGTTTTTCTTCTTTTTTGTTTTCTTTTCTTCACGTGGATCAGTGGATGCACTCCTTTAAGCTCGTTATTTTAAATTTCAGAATTAATTAAACAGCCACCAATTGTAAAATTAACATCGCACTCGTACTATCTTTGTTTCTATTGATTCTTCTTTCTAGAAGCATTTAAAATCAAACTCCATGCTCTGTACAAGTTTTGTAATTTTAAAGCTCATTTACTATGACAACTGCAAGGTAGCATGTTATGACGGAACATAGATCATCATAAACAAACTACTTCACTAGGTTATGACGATTTATATTGTGTCTTAATGACAAACACATAATTTTTGTCAGTAAGTTGTTGTCCTCATGATCATCGTCATTAAAATGAATGCCTTACTGACGAAATGACTCATCGTCACAAAAAAATTGTCATAGATCCTCATATTTCTTGTAGTGGTGCAAGCGCTACACCATTATTCCTGGGGCATCACCTAGTAGTCTACCACCACCTCCTCGTGATGAACCTAACCCTAGGTGCGGATGAAACTTGACGATACATTTATTCACTAACTTTATTTTGCATTCCCTTAGTTAGCGGTTTATATTACTCATATACCTCATTGGTTTCACAGTGGGTCACCAACAAGTCATAGTGCTTGCGGGTGATGACGAGGCAGTCCAAGACACGGCCGCATCGCGTTGGGCTCCAATGCCACCACCTCGGCTCCAACGCCGCCACCTCGTGCTCCAACGGCGCCGCCTCGGGCTCCAACACCGCCAACTCGGGCTCCAACGCCGCCACCTCGGGCTCCAACACCGACACCGGCCGCCCCTTCGCCTCCACGTCGGGCTCCAACCCCCCCACCGGCCGCCCCATCGCCTCCACACGTGGGTCCAGCACCAAAACCGGTGGACCTAACCTTAAAGAAGAGGCCGGCCACACAATCAAATGTGTCGGCCGCCCCGCCGCCAAAGAAGAAAGCCTCCGAAAAGAAACAACCTATCATTCCTAAGAAGTCATCCCTATGAGAAGACTGCTGCAGAAATAGATGCTTCAAAAAAGTCGATGTGGGCGGTTTTCTTCAAGAAACTTAAGGTTTGAAAAGAGAATCCAAGCGAAACCCCGAGAAGCCATACCTCTTACTACGGCCAGAAGATCTACGGCAAAGGGTTCAGAATCAACAAAAAAAGAGGCGTGAAGCTCAGAAAGAATCATCATCTTTATCGGACTATGATCGCACTCTAAGCAAATCCATAGAAGAAGAGAAGAAGAAAGAGAAAAGAGCACGCAAGGGTGTAGCATAGCTCGGAGAACAATCAAAGCAATCAGTGCCCCCGCTAGTAATTGGGAATAAATATGGTTCAAACCTCAACGTGCTAGACCAGCAGATACCTGCAGATTTGAACTGTGATGATCTTGACAATTTTTTTGTGGAAACTGGTCTTAGCTTAGCCCAAATGATAGCTAGGGCACCAATTGAAAGTGCTCTAGAAATTGATCATTGGTAGAAGGCATATGAATATGGCAAGAGTCTATTCAACCCTACGGCCCTCAGCAAACTTGGAACGCACATGTACTTGCTCAACCAGTGGTACATCACAGCGTGTGGCAGAAAAGCGGATGACTATATTTGCGTCCGAATTAGAAACCATCATTACTTTCATGGCGATGATATTATTTATGTTCAATTTAATGAGCTACACCAATCGTGCCACATGGACGCTCTCGATAAATCTCTAATCAGCTGCTTCTGTCTATAAGTGATTCTTTCTTTTAACAATGTTACTGTAACTTACCATGTATATGTATAACTAATTACAGAAACCCGCTATACATATGCAGAAACATGATAAGGGACCTCAGAGTTAGAAATGACAAGGAGATTGAATTTGTAGATCCATATATTATATTCAAAGACCAAGACCCCATATATCTTATGGAGAATTCAAACGGAGAGAAATCTACGGAGGTTCTTGATCAATTAAAAGGACAAAAGATACATACTCTTTCCCTATAACTTTAAGTAAATGTTGTTATCGTGTGTACATTCTATTTAACTAATTAATCGGATCGGTGTAAAGATATATAATTATTTTGCCTACACACAAATGCAGCTTTCATTGGATACTAATTATGATTGATCTCTGGCAATGTCATTTAGTAATCTATGACTCATTGAGAAAACCACGAAAGGTTAGCAAGAAATGATAGATATTATCCAAGGGTAACTTTGATCTCTAAATATTAATTTTAGCTCTTTAACTCGGTAATAGATAATTAATAATGATCGTTTTATTGCTAGGATTTGGGCTGGGTTCGTGCAGAAACATCGTCCAGATTTGAAAGCGCCACTTTCAAAACCTATCATACTTCATGGGTTCTCTACGGAACCTTAGGGCAACAATTTATGTGGCTACTATGTATGCGAGTTTCGACGGTCTATGCTAAAAGAACTAATCTTGAGCACCTAAAAGTATGTAACATGTATATATAATAAGTTTATTTTATTTATTTTTTGCTATTTAATAAATGTTATTCATACCTCTAACTTTTTTTTCTTTAATGTCTATTAAATAAGACGTGGTTGAAGGAGAAGGTGTTGGATGCGGTCCGGCGGCGAAAGTGCTACTTCAACCCTAAGGAGCCAATGAAACCAAACCAAGATGATCATTTGTACGATGCTTGAGTGGCGGAGATAAATTGTGTTGTAAATACTTTATCCGTGATGGATATGTGTAAATATTATATTATGGACCTATAGATATGTATAATATATATAGTGTTATATAGTATATTTATTTGTAATGCTCTAAATTATATAAATTATAGATGTGCGTGTACATAAACTAGCAATAAACAATACGTATTCAAAAATAATAATATAATTGTAAACCCTAAATGAAAAACTAAAAGAAAAGAAAAGAAAAAAAAAAAAAACTTGGTGGCCGGTGGCGCACTCCTGGCGCACCTTTTTTAGTCCCTAGTTGGTGTTACCAACCTGGACCTTTAGTCCCAGGCCACGGAACTAGGACTAACGGTGGGACATTTAGTCCTGAAACCTTAGTCCTGGTTCCATAACCGGGACTAAAAGCCCTTACGGCCCGGGACTACAACCCATTCCTGTAGTAGCGTCAGAAAAGGAACAGATACAGGCAAGGCAACCAATAACAATTGATTATAAAGAGAACATGAATATTAGCACACTAGTGTAAAAATCATTTTTGCTGGCACCTTGTTTTTTTTCCACAGGTGGTTCACAATTTCATGACGCCAGTAGAAAAAATTCTGTGAGCCTAACAAGAGAACTGCCTGTGTAAATTCGTTTACACATGCGGTTTTCTTAACTCAACCGCCTGTAAACAAAGTATTTATTTACAAAGCGCGTTGCAATAACAGCCGCCTGTGTAAATACCATTTACATAGGCGGTTGTCGTAACAACACCGCCTGTGTAAATCCACCTTTTTACATAGGTGGTTTGTATAGAGGGCTGTATGTGCTAATTGATTTACACAGGCGGCCTTCGTTATAAACCGCCTGTGTTAATCTTGTTATAAATACCTTTCGTCTACCTCCGCACAAAACGATTACTCCCATCCACTATGCACGCATCTTGTGGCGGACCAGACAAAAACAATTTCCAAGAGGGGAGGATTTGATCTTCATTTCTTTGGTGAGAAACTTTCAAAAGGTTAGTTAGTACCCTTGATGCTATTTTTTTGTGATTCTTTGGTTCAATTCTTGTATTGGAGGTGCTCTAGATCTAGGGTTCATCATGCATTCTTGCTTAGGGTTAGGGTTCATAGGACAAGAGAGAGAGAGAGTTTTAGCTAAATTTTTATGTAAATCCATAGTAAATTGTATAAAATTTAAAAAATAGAAAATAAATACTTTTTAGAATCCTTGTGACTAGATCTATGCAATAGAGTAATGATGAGCACATTTTAAAGTTTATATTTTTTATTGAGTTTTAGTTTATCTTTTTTTTCAGATGAATAACACTTTATAAATTCATACATTAAATTGTTGAAAAATCATAAAGTGGGAAATATATACCTATTCTCACGACTTTTGAGTTCCGCAATAATCCCTCTGTCAAAAATGTGTAGATGCATCGGGTGCAAGTTATGAAGACCATTCTAGGAACCTGCTTCATATGCATCGTGCTCTGAGTGTAACCTGAGTACCCTGACTAGTAGCTTGCCGAATAAATGAGGGTCTAATAAATTAGCTAGCTGGCTGCACACTCTTTGAACCTAAATTAGCTAGCTGGCTGCACACTCTTTGAAGGGGGGGTCTACGTGAAATCACGTGCTGCTTGGTTCAACAGAGACACAGTAGTATCCCAAATAACAAAGGTGTTGATGAGCACAAGAATATAGTATAGTAATGGGAATTCAGTGGGGTTGGGATACATCGGGAGTTTTAGATTCAGAAGAAACATTGAAGATGTTGCCACAAGATTATCTTGATCGATATGCACTGTGCTGCACACCTCTGCGTTTGGTGGTTCGTCTTTGAGATTAGAAATTTGGTTTGTTCCATTCAACCAAGACCGAGTATGGAAGAGTCATGAATGACATTAGCAGCAGCATCATAATCAGCATGCATGCACTAGACTTGGTCTCCTTCCTCCAGGTTATAGACAATAAAAGATGTTTCAAAGCCATGTGCGACTTAGAAGGAATACGGAACCAACTTGACTTAACTTCATTCCTATGTTTTGTAGGCATTTCAAAGATGTTTTGACGCCTATGACAAGGAGGAGATCAATTGTAACAATACATTTGACACCAAATTCTATCTTTGTTTTATCTGGTCTGTTATCAATTTCCATCCACTTACCTCTAGGTTTCATGAATTATATCAGCAGTGAAACTATAGTCGGTGTAATTGCTTGCTGTTAAGGGCAGCACAGCTCTTGTCCCTCAAGGACCACTGACCGTAGATCAAAGTTGGTTTGATCGGTATAGTTTGCTTCGGGTTGAGGGCGAATTTGTGTGCAGCCGCCATCTCAGATCAGATACAAGTGTCGGCGCAAGTAGGTAACACTAGTACAGAAATGCTTTGTACTAGCGGTGGTCAACCTATTTCTACTGGCGGTTTTGCCAACCGCCAGTGGGAAAGGCCAGTGAAAATGGTCCATTTCCAACCGCCAGTTGAAATCGGTTTCTACAGGCGGTTCTCTTAAGCAACCGCATGTAGAAATCGTTGCCCAGAAAACACGAAAAAATAGCAAAAAAATATTTTTAGAAAGGCAAAAAATATTTTTGGAACCGGGAGAGACCCCCGCCCACCATTTTTTCACGTAAAATCGCGCGCTACGCGGACGTGGGGGTTCGAACCCGCGACCTCGGCTTCGCGCGTATCCCCCTCTACCACTCCACCCACACTTGTGTCTAGATGTCATTTTTGTTCTCCACATATTATACAAACCCGACGGAAAATTGAGTATTTGAGGGTCTAAACGAATTCAAATGAAAAAGTGGTGAACCACAAAGTTTCATAACTTTTCAAGATATACAATGACATTTAGAGTGTTTCTCCATCCGAGGTCATTTGCAAAATTTGGATTTCAAATTTGAAAATTTCATTCGTAGTTTTCTATAAAGAGATAATTTCAAATGAAAAAGTTGTCAACTACAAAGTTTCATAACTTTTCGAGATCTACAACTTTTATTTTGGGGGTTTCTCCATCCGAGCAAGTTTGAAAAACTCAAAAATATTAATTTGAAACTATTTCTACTTGGCGGATCTCTTAAGAAACCGCAAGTAGAAATCGTATTTCTGAGCGGTTCCTCCTTAAGAGAACCGCCCGGTAGAAACAGGGCTGATTCTACATGCTGTTCTAAAGATAAACCGCCAGTAGAAATAAAACACTAGTGTCAAGAGAAATCGTTTGTGTACTAGTGTAAAGCATATGTAGTATGTGCTACTCCCTTGTTGTGGCCTGGTCTATTAAACTCTAGTACTACAATAGTAAATTAGCTTAACCTGCGGAATTCATCAACATATCTGATGATATATTCGTGTTTTCGGGCACATGTTGGTGCTTCCATGTCGAACAGGACAATAGCAGAGCCCAGAGCTAGCTAGGCGGCCCAATAGATATGTGTGATTGGTTCAGAATGGGTAAACGTGCCCGGTTAGCACCGCAGGGGCAATAAAGCTAATCATTCCTCAGCTCTCCTATATCTTGCTGTTTTTCTGATTCCTCCGAGTTCTCCAAATTCTTTCCAGCTATCTATTCTGCTAGTAATACAGATCAATACAAAATACTTATTAGCAGCCGACTTAGCTTTTTTTCACACATGTCAGTATGTCAACACTTTGTACGTTTATAGTGTGAGTAATATTGAATGTGTCAGGAAAGTAGCTCCAGCTGGTTGGTGAACAAAGAGTAGGATATAAAATTAAAGTTACGTAAATCCTTCCAACAAAAACCACAGGGTTCCTACTTATATAGCTGAGCCAAAGCTGTTGTCTTTGTAGGAATACTACCTATTCTCTTCTGTATGGGGTGGGCTGGTGGAATGACAAAGATTGCAGTGAATATGACAAAGATCAGCTAAAACCCACGCTCATTGACATTGGAATGTGAAACATTGGGAATTTTAGCTGATCGTGCAGGTTGAAACAGCATGGGTGGAGAGCGTGGGTTTGGTAGTAGTAGTAGAGCTGAATGTCAATGTGTGATAAGCCAGCTGATAACTTAAAAATGGCTTTTTTTTATGAGGCAAAAACAATGTTACAACGGATGATAAGCTAAAGCGAACGAGAAACAATTGCTACTGTTCATATTTTACCACAGCTTCCTTTAATTTCTCCTCCAAGTGCATTTGCATTATTGTACCTACTAGTGCAAAGCCAGGCAGGCATCCCATATATTTACGTAAAGTTTTTATGGTAAAACATTGCATTATTAACTGTAAGCAGCATTTAATACTTTTAGATGGCAAATTCAATGGCTATTCGTACTATGGGATGAACCCACAAACAGAATGTACAAACAGCTAGCTGTATATACTGTAAATGCAAACTGTTTCATCCATGTAGCACAACGGTGCCCCTCTGATCACAATATAAATAAAATGTTTTGTCAGCAACATTTTAATTTCCTAGTAAATGCTTGGCGTGCTTCTCCTTTTTCAAAAGAGGAAAAAGGAAGAAATAGTACACATCCACACGTCATTGAGTATTTGAGCTTATAAATTTTACTCAGCATATTCCCTCAAAAAAAAATTTTACTCAGCATAATATGCGTGCAGAGTTCGAGCCTTGCTGCTTACTACAGAGGATCTTAGTGCATCCATCCGGTGGAACCTGTTGTCGTTGTGTTATTTGGCTTTTAAACTCCAGAGTTTAACCATTGCAGTTTTTATTTTACTATTTATATGTATAACTTGCAGTAGGTGGACCTGGCCCCTGAGTGTTCAAATAGAAAAGAAGAATCTTTATTGTATGATTATTAGAGTGTACATGTGCACGAGTGAAACAATGAAAATGCTATACATCAGGAGCTTGAGGCGCCAATAAAGCCAGGTCGTACACCCTGAAGGGATACAAGACGTCACTTGATTCCTGAAGCAACAGTGGCAATACCTGATCACCTACGACTGATGAGTATGCTATGGCAGTAAAGAGTTAAATCAATGGCTACTATTGCTGACGAGGTTAATTCCTGTTGGGAATGTGATACATCAGGAGCTTGAGTCTGGGCTGGTCCTCTCATTAAGGTGCTGTTTGGTTCGATGATTTAAGTCTCTCATCTGTGCATGGTGTGAAAGGGTAGCATTGTTTTCTATTTGGATGGAAGATTACAGCGTGAACACATCTGGTCCAGTAGAAGTCCGCTACCACTTTTCTCTGAGCGCTATCTGCTTCGGTGCCTAACTTATCGAGAGAGAAATCGAAGCGCTATTGTCCCTGCCCATCCTCGGCGAGTCGCCGCCGCACCATTCTAGCAGCCCAAGCCAAAGGACCCAAGCTGCGCCAGCTCTCCCACAGCCAAAACTGCCTACCGCAGTGCTGGCAACGAAGACGAAGCCTGGCAGACGCAACCCTGCGCCCATGCTCGAGGTGCCTGACACGATGCCGCTTCTAGAGTCGAAGCCTTCGCCCCAATTAACCCTGGCCATGATGGGAGAAGTCGTGTGGCCCGTCCCTGCTCTAGCCAAGAAGTTGTCATCCGAGGTAACAAGATGTCGTAGTAAAACACGATATTACTTCAGTCCGCTCCTGGCTATTCTTGAAGCCTTTGAAGTGAATCCTGTTACAGTTCCCAAACCAAACAAATCAAGTAAACACTTCATTTTATTCAGTTACTGCCGGCAGAACCAGAGGACAGCAGGGGCCGTGGCCCCTAGAACAGTGTAATTTTCTTAATATAAATAATAAAACATTCATTTACATATCAAAAAATTCTTATTTCATTTTTTTTTTTTATAATAATATTGAGTTTCTTTGCTATGGGTACTATATATATGTAAAAAACGTTGAAAAAGTTATTGAGACAACACTTGTTATATAAAATTATATTATTTATGAGATGCCCTCATATTGTCTGATCCCTTAATCAAAAGTTCTGGTTCCATGACTGGTCGCTTTCCACTCCCATTACCATTTACGTTGTTAGTGCCTAACCAAACAACACCTATTGTCATCTCTTGGAGCCAGCAAAGCATTTATGCCACCTTTCTGTGTAATCACACGATCCTAATTGGCGAAAGGCGAAATCATTCATGTTTACTTAGCGAACCGTGTCTTGTTTTGCCGTGCAAGACAAAGGACACAAAGCCAACTTTTGTCAGAGAAGCAGCTCATTTGTCTATATTCAGACAATTCCATCATGGCATTGGTGGACAATTCTGATATTTATGAATAAATTAATCACATATGACTTGTACGTTAGTAACGGTGGAACATGTGCAAAGAAAACAAAGTTAGCAACATCCCATTGCAAAGAAAAGCATCAGTGTCTAGGATATATTTTTTCTCATCCAACCGAGGTGGAAGATGACCATGTTAGCAAGTGCTTCCTTGTGTTCTTCTATATTGTCTATTCATGTAGCACTTTGTGTCTTCCATTTCCTATTTGGATGGCAATAGTGGGACTGACTGATGACTTGATCTGTTTCGTATTAGTTTCCCCTGCAATTGTTCCATCTGCACACATTCGTGAAAGAGAAAACAATGAAATAATTTCAGCAATTAAAGTTAATATAATTAATATATAGCAAGTGTATGCATATTCTGTCATTTATTGAATCATTAGAGACGGTCAGACACAGCAAATAAAGCAAGCCACCCTTATATCCTTCAGGTCAGAGCCCGAGTAAGACCAGTCACTCACCATATTTAACTTGATAATGTTTTAGTCAACCCACATTAATAATATTTCACCTTTAGGACGGACACTTTTAACTTAATAATACTTTACTCGACCCACACTTTAATGACGAACTCATCCAATCTGTTCTCTTAAGCTCCATTTTTAAATGATGAAGTCCCTAATCGCTTGTCCATGCCATAGCACCTCCAGCACTGGGTGTCAATGAGCTATAGGCTGCATTCCACTTGGAAAACTCTTGATTCACATGACGATTCCTAGCTAACCAGCAACCTTTGCACCGGCATCCACAGCAGGCTCGACAGCTGGGCATCCACACGCGCCGGCTCGGAGGTGGAGATTCCACAACGGTGGATGGTATGGCTTAGAGGATGGCACGGAGGGCCTGGGGCTTTGTAGTTGGCTTAAAGGAGTGACATGACAACAGGGTTAATTTTGGCAGAGACGAATGATGAACCATCTCAGTTAATTTTGACAGGACGAATGATCAACCCTCTTCTAGAAACATTTCTCACCGGTCTCTGAAAATATGTACTGTAGTCTGATCTTTCAATTTTGACACAGCAAAAGTAACACCTAATCTCTTGACACTTTACAAATTTTCTTTTGTTTTTAGATGATGGAAAGAAATTCCGGCTTCATCACCCAACAAGAAGCCTACATTTTACCATGCTTTCTTAAAAGGCTGTAGTTTCTTTTTTTTTTTTTAAAAAAAGAGGACTACTTGTTTTAGATGTCAACCAAGCAAGTAGTTATTCAGTAGTGTGGGGTTGACAAGTAAAACGAGACATTGCAAATAAGGATTTTACTTTCTCATATGTCAAATCATATACAATCCTATCTTATTTATAGCCTAGGTAAGCAAGGTAACGCAAACACCCACAGTCTCGACTACATCAAAGGAATATTAATTCGAGGGCATTTTGGCCTTTTACACACGGCCTCAAGGGTAATAACACTATATATACTTGCACCATTTGGGTGGGCAGAGCAAAGCCACACATTTGCTGGACTCCTGGTGCAAAGTGAAACGCACAAGAAAATAAAATTCAGGCACCACATGTATCAAATGATTAGTCTGAAACTGGAGACCACTGAAGAGATGTCTAATATAATAGGGATGGGATGCATCAGCAGTTAAAGGACAACTTCCTATGCCAACGCCAGTGCCAACCGTAATGTTGTCTCTGCTGGAATTTTGAGGCTGGGATTTGGGGTTCTGTGATGCTTCGATGCTCGCATGGTTATGGCTTCCGTCAGAGGAAGTGGCAGTTATTTCATATGGCACTGTGCATCCATTTCCTCTGCCCTCCTAGCAACTGTGTACTTGGTAGATAGCATGATCTGTTGATCTATTCCTTATCTTGTTTGTAGTTTCCTCTGCATCTGCAATTACTCGGAATACAGAGTTCACTTGTTTGGAAAAGAGAAAACAATGAAATAATGTCAGAGGTTGAGCCATTGAGGATTTAATTACAATTAAATTGCATGCAGGGTGCAACAACAAGGCTAGTTACTGCAAATTACCCCGACGACATGTCAGATGCCTGTTCGGTCATCAACCTACCATGGGCCGTGGTATTCTTAGTGTATTCATCAGTTTAGCCTAGCCCTTGCCTCTGCTTGCACCTCTGTTCAGTTTGGTTTGCATGTTGGCACGCCTGGCTGTTTGCAGCAAGTGCCCTACGCGATCTCTCCATCAATGTGAGCATATGCAACAATCTCCTGCAGGGACTGCCTACCATATCTGGGGTTCAGGACCTTGAAAATGATGCATTTCATGGAATGCTTATTAGTGTTGTTGCTGTCGCAAAGCAGTACCACGAAATGTCAGAGTTTGATTGATGGTTATTTTGGCATATTTCAACAAGGCTGCATTTGGTTGATATACATTCCTTATATTATTTAATTAATATTTCATTTACACCGATACCAATGATGCAAAATAATCATGTGTTTTAACTTCACCATTAGCGACAATACTGTTTCAAAAACACTTATGGGAGCAACAAGTTGATTAACATAGTTTGTCACTCATAGCAATGCACAGGCATTAGCTAGTCACTCAAAACCACAATTATATAGAGTGAACACTGTCTCTCGATCCACTCAAGATTCGATCAAAAAAAAAAAAAAAAACAAATTATGTGGCACCAGCAAGGGCAACTGGCATCAAGCAAAGCCCCGTGTGGATTGACACTGCAAGCTACCTTACACAGTCATGGCACTCGGGCAGAGCCGGGCAATCAGGGCGTGGCAGGAACCCTGGCGTCGTCAGCGCGATAGTAGATCGCCATAGCTATAGTTCTGCATTAGTCGCAAGTCGATACCTCCGAGCTAATGTCGTCGCTGGCCTCAGCCTAGTGGAGCGATCGTCTGACCATGTGTTAGACGCCGCCACCGAGCCCTCCATGCGGCGCGATGCTGGTGTCATCCCTCACATGTTGTGTTGTCGCCGCTGTGAACGATACCGAGCTGGGACTCTCTGTCTCCTGCGTCTAACAGTCTAAAGTCAAGTAATCCCATGGATCTGAGTAGGCTGGGTTGGACACATGGATAGGGCTAGGTGCAATATCCCAATCCGAACCAAAATTATTTTTAGTTAATTATTCCGGTGCTATAAGGTTCGTGTACCTTTTTCAAAAGGACCACTAGAGCAAACTTAAAATGAGACATTGCAAAATTGTTTTATTTTCGCAGATGCCAAATCATATACAATGCCATCTAGACGACATCATGTTCTCGACTCAATACCGATAACAGAATATTCGAGGGTCCTTTGCCTACGCCTTTACACGTCCCAAGGGCAACGCTCTATATATAGCTGCAGCATTTTGAGGGCAGCAAAAGCACATTTGCTGCTTGCTGGTGCAAAGTGTAAACACATAAGAAAAACTATCATTCAGACAGCACACGTATGTAATGGACTATAGTCTGAAACAGGAGAGGGCGATGATTATGATGACCTGACACTAGGGATTCAGTAGTGACCATTGAGGAGATGTGTAATAATAGGGATGGGATACATCAGCAGTTAAAGATCAAGAAGTTACTATGCCGCCACCAGTTGGCACGGTACAGATTTTTGCAGCTTTGTCAGCTGTGAATGTAGCAGTAAACTGATTTTATAATAACAGCCGCAGTCTAGAAATGACAGTGGATGAGACTGATAATCCTGTCCTATTGGCAGCGCTGTGGACGTGTTACTCTGACAAACAGATTATTTATATTCCGGTGGCAAGAAAATATTCGTTACTTTTATGTGTAACCCTGGACTAGAAATATCTAATTTGATCAGATTTGTTTCACAGACGGGTAATAAGGAGAAGGCATCAGTAGAAAAAACTCACTATGCCAAAAAAGCTTATCAGTTACGCATCCAGACAGTTAGGTGACACGGAAAAAACATGTCACTGTTCTTGCGTCTGTGATAAGGGCAACGCGTCACTGATAACCGTTTATCAGTGACACATGTACCCAAGACGCGTCACTAATAACCCCCTATCCGTGACGCGCCCTACCAATACGCGTCACAGATAACCTCTGTTAGTGACGCGTCCTGCAAATACGCGTCACTGATAACAATGTATCAGTGACATGTCCAACCAATACACGTCACTAATAACCATCTATCATTGACACGTCCAACCAATACACATCACTAATAACCATCTATCAGTGACACGTCCAACCAATACGCATCACTGATAACTATTTCAGAAAACAAAAAATATCAAAATCCTATATATACACACACATCTGTATATACACACACATCTAACGTACCACCGTTTCAACAATCAATTCATTATTAAAAACTTTTTAGATAGATGTTATTATATTACAAAATGTGTTATCAGCTGTGGACCATTGTTTACAAGGTACAGCCAATATCCTTGATGAGAAGAAAGACAAGAAAAAACACTTAATAATCCTAGAAGAGTGAAACCTTGTTTCCTTATCGTTCGATCATGAAAGATAGGATCTGTCTCTGATAAAACAGGGCATCGGCCACCTAAGATAACCAAGCTACTGATGTGTTGCTTTCCACCAGCTTTTGCTCAAGACCTGTAATAGTTATTAGTATATTACTTAGGTATGACAAGATGCATCTGTTGTACAAGCTAAGGAGAATATCCGGGCAGCCATTTATTAATCTTATTAATTTAGGTAAATAGGAAAATAGCAGCCATGACCTAGAATTCCTGCTTTACTTAAAGAGAAAATATTGTTCTATCTCTAGTGCAAACAAAAATAAAATCTATTCTTTAAAGTAACAAACTCTTAGAAGCAATTATATCTCCGACTTAACTAGAGTACCAAATAAAGAGACGATGCTCACCCAATTATGTAGGTCTAGGGCAAATCTGCTTGGTCCAATGTGTGCATATCTGTAAAAAAAAAATTCACCAAGAATTAGCTCATACTACTTATGGCTGAAACCTGCAGCTGGAAATTGATAAAGGAAGGAGTTAAGAGTGTTCTGCAGCAATATAGAATTTAGCAGTACATAGCTCAAAGATGAACTGAAAAACTGAGACTACATGTGCAGGATTGTTCTAGATATTAAGAATTTAGCAGACCACATATGGTAAGTGCTGACTATCTAATAGCATGAGGCATTTCGTTTTTCATTTCAGGAAGTTGTTTTAACTGTGGCAAAAGCTCCAACTTAATACAAGAGACTATCTGATCAATAGGCAACGCCTTGATAATTTTCACAAGATTCTCATTATGTCCTTTCTAGTAATTAAATTCAAAACTATCTGATATGGAGAGCAGTAAATCAGTTTTCAGTTTTCGTACAGCTTTACTTCACATACAAGGTATTGCTTGGGTCAAATATATGCGCATGACAGAATGATAGTTTCAATGCAGAACTCTTTGGATATCAGTAGCTGTCAATGGATATGCTACATTACCATTTCTGGAAGACAGGCTTGGTCGGACCATTATATCATTATCCACCTTGTACTGAGTCACCTTCTACAGTGTGCTTCCTGCACTCCTTGTTCTTGCAATAGGTCTTCTTGGTCTTAGGAACAATTATACCTGTATAACATGTGAAACAAATAGCGTAGGTTAAAACAACATTTCCCATCCTTAGCAACTGAAGATCAAATCATACACAAGTTAATTTAGAGACCTGATTGCTTCTAAGAGTTTTCAGTCCTGTTGTGTAAACAGCACAAAAGCAAGGTGCCATGGGACCATTTAGAAGAGCAGAAAATGCATTCATGTAGCTGTATTATTATTCCTCATTCCTCACTAACCTGCTATAGGGTCCGGAATATATACTTGGAAACGAAAACACTGAAAAATAACACCACAAAATTCATAAAACCAAAAGATCGGTTACCCCATCTGTGGAGTCCGTCCATGACCATTCTCCAGGTGGCTCTCCTCACCAATGCAATCACCGATATGTTTTAGGCAACTGCAAACAGAAGAGCCATTACACCTATGGCTAACCAGGGCTAAGTTAGATAAGAAGTTTTCCTGACTCCAAACTGGAGCATGATTTAATAATTGTGGAATTAAGAACTCAATAATATTCAGAAGAGGCACGCATGATTGGCAGAGAGAAGGAAAATTGGTGCTTCTTCTGCCTGAGGAAGTACTGGAACAACATCCAGCAGCCTGCAACACCATCACCACAGCAAGCAAGTAATACAGGTGTAATTATGTCCAATCTGAACCATGACTAGTACCATCGTGTAACCATGACTACTACCATCGTGTTTACTCGATGTTGAGGCAAAAATGATATCTGACCAATCATGAGCAGCCCCAAATTAAAATTAACTTACTGCTATATGTGTTAAAAAACATAAATAGTATGGCTCTATTTTGCAAAAACTGGACAGTTCCAAGTCAATATCATCGACATGTGTATGAGAAAAATGAAATTCTTAACTGAGAGTTACTGATCTAAATTCATAAATTACCAAGATATCCCTATCCACCATATAAGTTGACCTTAGTTTGAAGTTTGAACTTTACCATGTAAATAACAAACAGGCTCTTGCTCACTGGATGGCTGGACAGCAGCAGGCATGTTAAAGACAGCAGCGTGCACAACAAACAGGCTCTAGTCCACTGGATGGCTGGACAGCATCGTTCATGTTAAAGACAGCAGCATGCACTAGATGGTTGCTGCTGTGTTGGTGGCTATCCTGTCCTATCCTCTAGAAGGTAGGACAGATAACAATTATGTGTGCGTAGTTTTATTTTCGACTTGAGCACTAGCTGACTCAGTTAAACAAAACAAAGATACAAAGAACAGATGACTCAATTTTACAGTTCTAGCATTATTTTCATTCTAGCCATCTAAAGATTAGATTCTATTAACAGATCAGATGTCAGATTAGTTCTAATATGATCTCTAAGGTATTTAACTTTTTATGAGGTACAAAACATGATTACTCTTATAATAATCTTTGACATCCCAGGTGTGTATTCAGAGTGATCAAGAAAGCTCCAGATAGACAAAATGAAAAAACAGCACTTAAGAAATGGTATCTCTAACTCTAAAGGCCAAGAAAATCTGCAGTAGCATATTTTAATCATCTCAAAAAAAATGTTGGATAAGAACACCTTAAAACATGCAAACTGACCAATATTCCCCAATTCAGCTCAGGGAGCCATCTAGGAAATTCAGCTCCAGATAGGCCGATTGCATAGCGTCACTAACCTGCTCGTTGTAGCCTAGATCGAGTTGAGACATTGTGCTCATTCATAGCAGTAATGGCATGAAATTTATGCTTTATCAGGTCCCATCTCATGGAGGATGTTGGAGGAGGTGTACGTACCTGTAGTGCAACAGAACCAGCAGAGGATGCTCGCCAGACTGGCTGGCCTTGGCGTGGGAGTCGTGGCTGCCCCACTGGTTCTCCATCGCCACCTGCAGCACCCGCCTGGGTTGAGATTAGACCAGATGCCACCATCGTCCGGTCCTAGGCATGGAGGCGCGCCCAGCCGCTAGGAGCCCCGCCACCACCTGCCAACGGGACTCCCCCGCGCGCCGTTCACTGGCCACGCCGCCACCCGCAGCTTTTGCCAGGTCTTAGGGTTAGGCAATTGGGGGATTGGATTGGAGGCATCGGGAGGGCTTGGGTAGGGATGCTGGACCTTTGTTGACCCTACTACTACGCCGTTGACCCGCCAGCAGCCATGCAGAGCGCCTATTCCCTGCCCAGATCGTCTCCTCACCGGATCTAGCCTCCTTGGAGACATCATGATGGGGAGGGGGTGTGGCGATAGAGGAGGAGGATGATGAGGAGGAGGAGGAGATGTGGCGGCAAAGGAGGAGAGGAGGCGGTGAAGTCAGGGCGGTACGGTGAAGGTGCGAGTGAGAAAGAAGGGACCGAACTGAGGGGCTCCAGATTTGTTCTTATTATTAACCAACATTCATAATTTTTTCAGGTCCGATGTGACTCGTCTTATTAGAATGCGTCACTTATAGTAACTGTAGCTAAAAGTGCCAGCAGAGCGAGATGCCCATATTAGTAACGTGTCTCAAAAAAGCGCGTCACTTCTCTTATCGGTGACGCGTTTTCTTGAGCAATCACTGATATGTTTCCCTATCAGTGACGTGTCATCAGAATACGCATCACTTTTCTTATCGGTGACGCATCTTGTTAAGAAGAGTCACTAATACGGTCATATATCAGTGACGCGCCTAGATAATACGCGTCACAGATGTTATCAGTATTGTGTTTTCTTACAGAGTCACTGATATCTTGTAATTAGTGACGCGTCTTGTTCCTGAGCATGGGTAACAACTTGGTGACAACTAATCAGTGACGCGTCTGATTCATCTGCATCACTAATATAGTCATTAGTGACGTGTTTCATTTCTAAGTCACTAATCGAGACGTCAGTGATAAGCTTTTCTGGCATAGTGACTATTTAGGACTAGGGCTAGGAGCCACTAGAGTAAATACTCATACACCTCCAACATAAATAATGTATTTACATTAGCGGTGGGAGTAAAGAAATTAAAAGCACCTCCATCTGTTTGACGAGATTTTGTACAAATTTTGCTTAGTTTGCAAGTATGTTTTTACTAGGCTATTGATGTTAATAACAAAGAAAAATGGAAGCAAATAGCACTATGCCTGCACTGTAACGAGCTAATATGCATACTGCTCCTTTTGGTCACGTTCATTTGCTCGAAAGGGAAGCTAGCAAGTGAGTCGAGTCCAGTACATGCAGTCGTGTATGTCCGCATGCTGCGGTGTACGTACACAGCAGGTTTAGACGTATTTATGTGGATTATTGTTTTTAATAAAGAAATCAAGTTCTAGCCTCTACCATCTGACAATAGTACATAGCTCAGCGTGACAATACAAACAACATTATGAGGCGAACACACCCAAACAGAAAACAAAAAAGACTTCTTCCCATCTAGTGAGCACGGTACACAAAGGAAGGCACTAAACACCAATGTGGTTATTTGTGATGTTCCAACTCAACTTAAAAATAAGACATAATCAATGTCTACCATCTTGTGCAGTCTGCTTTCTTGAATAATAATGGACGGTCCTCCTCTTTATGCAACATGGACCACTGACGGATCCAGAGGTTGCCCTCAAAACCAACATGAAAGTATTAGCCGTAGCCTTATTAAACATCATATCGTTCCTTTTTTTAGATAAAGGAAATTAAATTTCTAGCTTCAGTCATCCTCTGTCGAGGATACATCAGGCCAAATTATTACAACAGGTAGCCAGTGATTGAGGTAAGACAAATGTCACCAGACAACACTGGTACAACTAAGAAAAAGAAAGAAACTGATAGAAAAAATACATCTCCAACAAGGAGCTCGAGAAGTTTAAAACACATCTGTCAGACCTAGTACGGGTACTGAAAGATCGAGCGACTCCGACCACTATTGGAGACTCCGGATATTAACTCCTGGCAATGACACGAAGCACCTGATAATTGAGCAAAGGAACCACCATACCATGATGCCGGCACCATTGCCGACAATCCAAGGGATCTTCCAAAAGCGACGTCTCCAAAGAGAAAAATGACATCCAAAGACGCCATCATCGCCCACCGAAGGCACTGGTGTAGGCTTTTCACCCAGAGGGATCTTGATGAAACGAGACGGCACCTCCATCGAGGAATATGGCACCCGCAGTGTCACCGTCATCGAATCATGGCGGAACCGTCATCGAATCATGGCAGCATTGCCACCGCCCACCAAAAGTCGTACCGTTACACCATCGATCCGGAAACCGGGCGCCACCGACGAGTTGCCCCCCCCGCCTCCGTCTTGATTTGTCCACCGACATAGCCGCCTAGGCCGGCTACCACCACCGCAGCAGTGCGGTGAAGAGCCGATTGGGCGACAGATCTGCACGGGCTCTCGGCTCATGGAAGCCAGATCAACGCCCTGCGCCGCCACTCCACCAAGGCTGCGGAAGGACCCCACCGAAGCAACCTGCTAAGCGCCATGGAACTACCCGCTGACCTGACAACATGGCGGCCAACCTCCATTAGTGCGCCATCCCCATGGAAGTCAACGGCAGTCCAAAGAGAACTCGAGAACGGACCCCCACCATGGTCGCCACTCCATGGCCGGGGGACGCTGGATCTGGCGGCCCAGGCACCAGATCCGGCCTCCCAAGCCCGGGAACAGCCATGAGGACTCCGAGACGCCGCCATGCGAGTAGGAGAGAGGGCAACGCAGGTCAAAGCGCCGCCGCCGTTGCCCCATGCCTGCTCGGACAACTGGCCGGCGTCGCCACGAACACACGGGCGGCCTCGCTAAGCCCCACGCAGCCTAGGTGAGGCGTCGCACCGCCAGCCCACGCCATTCTGCGCCGCCACACCGCCTAGGAGAGAAGCAGCCTCGCCGCCGCCATCTCTGTAGGCCGTACGGCCCTGCTGACGGCCTACTCCGGCAGCGGCGTGGCGGGAGAGGGGGGGAGAGGATGGAGGAGAGGCGGTGGCCAGGGTTCCGCCCGAGTCGCCCGCATGGGGGCGAAGCAAGCAGTTGCGGTGTATGTATGGTGGAACCATCATATCATTCCTATTCAACCATATTGCCCAACAGAGCACAATAGCTCCCTATCAAAATATTTGTTTCGATGCTTTAGATCCAAACCATGAAGCTAGGAACTAAACAAATTAGCAAAGCTAGTAGGTGTTCGAATTCTACTAGTGATATGCATAGTGTTTCAAACAAAGCTCGCGAAGTTACAATGTGGTTTTGCCATGCACGTGCGGCCGGTCGTTAATGATTTGATTAGCAATGAAATTTTCCATGGAAGGATAAGAGATGAGTTTTGTTCCAGGGGTTGTGACGACTGGATCATAGGGCAAACCGGCAATTATTTCCATCACCAGATCATAGACTCATAGTTGGTGAAGCGTAGTGGCCGAAAAACCTAGCAGTGAAAATATTTTTTATTGCCAGTTCGGCATACGATCTGTTAGTGAAAACTGTGATGCTTTTCACCAACGCCAAGCCGACGATGATAGCCAATTTTCAATGGTGGCTCAATTAATTACCATTGTGGCCGTCTGTCTTGTAATAACCAACAGTGAAACTTCTCATCACTGATAGCAATTAAGTGCAAGTCGTAGTCGGTGAAAAACTGGTAATGATAAATGTTATCACCGAAAGTTTGGTGGGTGATCCAGTGGTAACAATCGCCAACCGCCGATCCAGTGGTGATAACATTTCTCACTGCTAACTTTTTGCCCCATTGATCCTGGACTGCTTTGAATCTGCGGTGGGATGTACCACCACTAGACCTAGAGGAAATAGCTATGACCCTAATGGCCTGGATATTTTATTGGTGGCGATATAGTCCACAAGGAAAGTAATTTACTTGATAGTACTAATGTTTTCTACATGTATTGGCAAATTATACATCATGTTAGTGTTTTCAGCAGCCAACCCGCAAGAAAATAAGATGGTTCTTTAGTGCCAGAACCGTTGAGAAAATTAATTTTATTTCCTTATCCCCTACCCCTGACGGAATATGATGTTGGCTGGGCTGATTGATCATTTCCTTTGTGGACTTTGGCCCTAAAGAGAATTTGGGATTCTGGTATGTGCAAGTATATCAAGGTAGTAAATTGGAATCAAATGCTGGTGAGGTTCATTCATGTTGGTAATGTGATACATCAGGACCTTGAGTCTCAGCTGGTCTGGGTATAGAAATCACTGTGTCCAATAAGGTGTCCAATAAGGTCTTCAAGATCGACTTTGTGCGTCATCACACAATAGGAAAGTGTTATGTCCTAATACAATAGAGTACATACAGACCATCTGACAATTAATGATGCAGCAACTTTATAGTGAATTTTATTAGGTGAGGCTTATAACGAGTGTGATACAGGTCCTTCATGTATCACGGGTAATATATGATGCATCCGGCCCAGGTGGGGTTGGATGAAAAGCCCGACACACCGATCCGGATTCCCTGAATCCTGCAATCTTAGCACCGACAGCCGAAATTACGACGCACCGATCCAGCTACAACGCCACTAGGGCCTTTTGTTGCACCTCGGCAATCTTAGCACCGCACTTCGGCACACCTCTTCTAGGAAAGGCCCAATCGCCCTAAAAGACTAGTCTGATGGGGGAAGGGTGGCTCTCCCTTTTAAGGTGGCTTCCTCCTCCCAAGCTAAGCAAGGTGGGATTATTTAGAGGCTCACACGGCCGCCGCTCGACTACAACTGGGCCACTTGGCCCATTGTTGCGTCTTTGCCAGCGGGTAATAGTGGAGGATGTCCTCATCATTCCCAGTTCCTTAAACAAGGGCCCAGCTCTGATACCAAATGATGCATCCGACCCAGATGGGGTTGGATGAAAAGCCCGACACACTGATCCGGATTCCCTGAATCCTGCAATCTTAGCACCGACAGCCGAAATTACGACGCACCGATCCAGCTACAACACCACTAGGGCCTCTTGTTGCGCCTCGGCAATCTTAGCACTGCACTTCGGCGCACCTCTTGCAGGAAAGGCCCAATCGGCCCAAAAGACTAGTCTGATGGGGGAAGGGTGGCTCTCCCTTTTAAGGTGGCTTCCTCCTCCCAAGCTAAGCAAGGTGGGATTATTTAGAGGCTCACACGGTCGTCGCCCGACTACAACTGGGCCACTTGGCCCATTGTTGCGTCTTTGCCAGCGGGTAATAGTGGAGGATGTCCTCATCAATATATGTGAGCTGTGTAATGCTCCCTCTGCTCTCTGTCTAATGTATATATATCTAGAAGATGAATCAATGAGAGCGTAAATTTCCGTTCACTTGCTACGCCTTTATATAGCTAGCAGCACTCATTTTGAAGGGGGCATACGAGAAATCATTTACTTCCTGGTTCAACATGACAATAGTTATATATCGAAAACAGCCAAACCTGTTGATGAGGACGAGAGTGGAGAGTGGAGAGGACCCAGCCTGGCAATGAAACGATTCTAATATGTGGGATTGGGATGCATCTGGAGTTTTAGATCCAGCAGAGACATCAATAGCAGAGCAAGAAAACAGCCAGTAGAGACATGGAAAACTGGTGCAGCAGGGAAAGGATTCTACTATGGTAGTTTATTTGTGCCAGGAGCTATGAGAATATTGGTCTGGTCGTCTTTAGAGATTAGAAATTCGAGTTCCACTGTTGAGGATGAAATCATGTGCAGTGGGCCACTCAGATAAAGAGTTGCTGCCAGTCGGGGCATACGTACTGTCATCTGGTTCTCACCCATCTAGCTTCCCTACAAATTGCAGGCAGGCAAATGATTACCTTCAAACTCCCGCTTTTGGGCTTTACCATTTTCCTTATGTTCTTGTCACGTAACTGCTGTCAGTCAACTACCAAATTGTGCTCGGAGTCAAGTGATTGCAATGTGTATTACTGATACAACAATGTTTCTTTCGCTAGCTCACATCAAGCAGCGGTCACTGATCCACACAGGTTTACGGTGTGACGGGGTCATAGGAGAGGCAATACGACTTCACATAAGTTAAGAGAACTTGGTGATGCGTACGAAGGTGATGAGCGCATAGAGAACGTAATGAATGATTGGAGATCCTGGAGCTTAAGCAGCTCTACACACTGAGGAACAACAGAGGCCGTGAAAATTGGCATACAGTCTTAGTAGTCTCGATCAGCAGAGCTCAAATCGCTGCTCCTTGAAGCAGAAAAACTACTTACAAAAATGGACTATGCGTATTGAGGTTTTGAGAATCGAGCCCCATAGTCATTTAGTGATGAAATTCTATCTTCACCCATTCAAAAATTGTGGGGCCACATGGATTTATTGGCATTAGTGATGTAAATCTATATTCACCCATTCAAAAATGCAGTGGGGCCACATAGATTTATTGGGCATTGAATTGTATTTGATTAAAATGATAAGGATAATGAAATCCCATGAAGTTGTATCTAATTATATACACAATTTGGTGATTTATGAAAATAACCTTTAGTAATCTCCAACTCCCTCCGGTCCATTTTATCTGGGCGCATAAACATTGACCAACACTAGTACACAAAGCATTTGTACAGGCGGTTTTAGAGGCCTTGCCAGCATCGTTTTTTTGACCTGCCAAGAGGGCCGATGAAAATGTTGCATTTTCACCGGTTGTTGCTTGAAAACCGCTGTGGAAATCCATTTTCACGGGCGGTTCACATAAGTAACCGCCAAAAAAATGGCATTTCCACCGGCGGTTCACTTAAGGAACCGCCAGTGAAAATGCCATTTTCACCGGGCGGTTTTATTAGGTGAACCGCCCGGTGGTATTGTTTTTCCGCCAAAATTCATTTGAATTTTTATTTTTTTGAATTGGCGCCCTCTCTCTGTCGTCCTCCCTCCCTCATCTCTGTCCCTCCTCTTCCCCCCCTCCCTCCTCTCTCCCCCTCATCTTCCTCCCTTCTCCCCTCCTCATCTTTCTCTCTTACTTTGATCAATACAAAGGCTATTTAATTATGATAAATACATCAAGAAAAAAGTAATTATACCATACAATACTTATATACATATATACATCATTAACAATTTAATTACATCATACATTGTTTACATCAAAATTGTTTTGTGGCCATCATGTGATAATAAAATTTACATTGGAGAGTAATCTAATAATCATTTCGACTTAAATTCGGGCGCTAATTTCCTTTAGCGCTCTCAACTCCGGCCTCGCTAAAGGTGCCTTCCGGGTGGTGATATTTTCCCTCCAGAGGAATAATTTCTCTCATGATAAATGAGCAGAGATCCTCAATTATTCCGTCAGAGTTAGGTCGTCAGTTCTCGGACTCCGCTTCTTGATACGCCTGAAAAGGAAGTTTGTAAGCATTATATATATTTCCATGTGTCTAAGTAAATTTGCATTGTTAACGATATAAATACAAATGTTACTATTAGTGGTACCTTATTAGGGTTTCGATGTACCGTCCGGCCGTTCTCATGAACTTCGCACGTGTAGAATCCAGCGATGCAAATAATCGATTGGTTGCTTGTGGCACTACATAAATTGCATAGAGTTATTTACTTACATCTTACATATGTAACATGCATGATTTTGATTCATAAATTTACGTACCGGCCATTTGTGAAAAACTCTTATTTCCTCCCCCGCCATGGACTGATCAAACACTCCACCTCTTAGTTTATAGAATCTCCAACATCTATGATCTCAAAAAGAATCGCTTAGCAGCAATCTTAAACTCTCATCGATTAAAAGATGCATGCTACATTTTGTCGGCTTACCCTTCTACTATGCTTTGGAATTTTGCATATCTTTGAGGTGGGTAGTCGGCGGAGTCAAAGACCAGCACCCTTCCGTCCCTAGGATAAATAAAGAAGCATATGCAAAGGGTCGCCGCAAGCACGATCGAAACCGAAGTTGTTATGCATTTATATAAACCGATACTTAAGCTGATGTATGTATATGAACCCATACTTACCTAAAGTTATAAGGGGCAACTACGCATTCCCTGTGTTTGTACTGAAGCAATGCATTGCCTATGTAGGTGGCGTATCTAGTCTCATGATCCTTCTCCAGATCTTTTTTTCTCCTTTCTTTGTCTTTCTTCGATAACCCCTTCAATTTGTCGTTGTCGTCACCAATTAGGAAGGTGTGCTCATTCTCGCATATTTTTTTTTCGGGCTTCGGTACCCAAATCCGTTTGAATTCATTCTTGTTTGGTCCGGGACCGTATTACGAACTCGTCGTGATCATATTGCATTCTGCAAGGCACAAGATAGAAGTCAATAATAATAAACAAAAGTTCATGTTAGTACGAGAGGTACACTTACAATGCAAATAGCGTGACGAGCTGAACGTCGAGCCGCTTAAGGTTCATCATCAACCCGGATGTCCTCAAAAAGTAACGAAAGCCGTGTCTCGTTCACTCATGAAAGCAGCCGGGTGGTATGTTTACTTGGATTGCGTCGATCCCGACTCGAGCCGCTCTCACGTACCAGTCATGAAGTCTTTTTATTCCAGGCGGGAGCCTTTGGAGTCGTTCCCAACTTAGTAGAGGCCTACCGGGTACATATTTATCAGGGACATTTTGATAGTCATCCCATGTTAGCCTCACTATCTTTAGAGCTCGGATCTTTGCTTCTTCTGCTGCCTTCTCTTGCTCGGCTAAGTCCACGGTAGTTGACTTGCGAGAAAGCGCAATCCCTTCTAAAAATTTGGCGGTGCCCACCTGTTTTCCTTTCGGCTCGAATGGGGAAACCAATTTGGGAAACGTAAAATTTCCTCTTCTTGGTGGGTTTTTCTTGGTCTTCTTTGGTGGCGGCGGTGGTGTCCAAGGCGATGCTTCCATGTCTTGAGGTGGTGGGGACGAAGCGGGCTCACGGACCGGTGTACTTGTTTTTCGGCGGTGGGGGCGAAGCGTGGCTCACATACTTGGTGTACTTGTTTGTGGCGGAGATCCTGCCTGGTTTCGATGTTGATGGTGGGGTTCTTGAAGGATCGGCAGCAGGTGGTGATGGTGGGTTTGGATCCTATTGACGGTCGAGAGATCGGTGCCGACTCTCTGAGTTTCGGCGGGGGCTTCGTGGAAGGTGGTGGCTAGGTCAACTGGACATCTCTTCGAGGCCACAGGATGAAATTATTAATGGTCTGTCCGAGTGTCTCAATACCCTCGGGACCGAAAATTTCTAGCATGTCATCCTCGTAGCCTGGGACGACCGTCAGCACTTCTACCCTGCAGTACTCTTCTGGTATAGGTTTACCGTGGTAGTCACGTCCAGGGATCGCAAAGCCTGTGGCTACCTCTCTTGTACGTTGATGCTTCATACCGTATCGTATGAGCATTTTGCAAGGTGTCGGCCTATTGATGTCATCCACAGGGTAGCGGTGTGTGTTTCCCGTAGACCCCACACTACTTGGAAAGGGAGCAGATTGAGCGGGCATGCCATGACTCATCTCCTGAGCTCCAGGCAAGGGTTGTGCTGGAACGAGCTGCATCTGTGGGCCTTGTATGCTCATCTGCTGAATGCAGACCGCACTAGCAAATTTCTGCACACTAACAAGGATCGATTTGTTAGAAAGTCCGACATCATGTTTTTGAACTGTTCCTTAGCCTTTTCCTCAAAAAAAAAATGCTGCATGTCTTCCTTATATTGATCGCGTTTCTTATACATGCCCACCCACTCCTCACCAAATCCTTCTTTCCATCCCATCTTCGAGGAGATGCCTCGTACACAGCCAGGATGCTCAGGGTTGCCCAGTCCAATACTCAGGATGTCTCTCTCCCTTCGTGGCTTGAGTTTCCCTTGTTTGACCTCCACTGCTAGCTCCAACATCTTATCAGCTGGGGCTGTGATGCCTAAGGGACAGTTCACACCGGTAGCAGTTTGTCTTGTTCCTCTACCTCTGAGCCAATTTGCCGACCTCTCGCCAACTTCCTCGATAGCACGTAAAACCCCTTGTTTCTTTAGCTCCTCCTCCTCCTCTGCCCGCCATTTTGGAATTTGTTTCTTGTAACCACCGGTGCCAAGGTGATGGTGGTATTTGTTCTTCCTTGCTAGTCTTTGAAGCAGGCTTCACTCTTGGCTTTGGCAGTACTGGTCGTTCTTCTGCGCCTTGAATATCTCCCACTGCGCTTGTGTGATCTTATACTTGCTCGTTGGGTCGTACCCATGCTTGAGAAACTTGGTATTCATCTCAGATCGCCAGTTACGAAATGATGTTGCAATCTGCTTGAAAAAATACTGCATAGCCAGTTTCTCCGTCCCCGTAGGGTACACAAACCTTTCTATAAACTTCTTCCATAGATCATTCCTTTTATTTTCATCCACATCCTTCCACCTAGTGATTGTGATGTCCAATTTATCCCTGACCAGCCAACCAACAATTGCATTCCTTATCTTGGCCGCCACCTCATCAGGCACTAGAGGCTCTCCTTTCGGGCCGATGCTAGGAACTATATATGTCTTCTCTGGCCACTTGTTTGTTCCTCGGTCACCACGTTTCCAGTCACTTTGTTTTCTTTTTCTTGATTTGGAGGTGGTTGTCTCAGTCGTTTCTGGTGCTTCGTCTTGAGGCACGTCTTCTTCTTCCGTGAGAAGTTCCCGCATTTGAGACATAACCTCCTGGCCGAAAGAATTGAAGAGTGTAAGGATCATTATGACTATAATACTATGAAGGGAAGTATTGGTTTTCATATTATGAGTATACCTCATCATAGGGATCATAATCCGGGTCAACACTTTTTTCGCGTTGCCTATCTATGCTAGGGCATGGATCACTTCGCTGCCGTCATCTTCCTCTTCTTCCAACATGTCACCATGGAAATCTTCTTCTTGTCCTTCTTCCGCTAGGGGTGCCTCCGGGGTGTGTGTGAGTCTTAGTGGGTGACTCTCGCACGCTTGCTCTTCCGTCGATGGTCTTTAGATTTTGGAGACGTCATCTTCTCGATAACTTCAAATATAACAAGACAATAATACTAAGTCATTAGCAATAAGTCATTAACACTAAGTCATTACGTCAATACCACTAAGTCATTAAGCCTCGTACACTAAGTCACTAACACAAAGTCAATAACACTAAGTCATTAGAAAATAACACTAAGTCATTAATAGAATTAGTATAATCTTTGCTACACACTTGCTATTTAATATAACATTTCATAAAGAATATTACATAAAATAATCTTTGCTATGCACTTGCTATTTAATATAACATACAATAAAGAAAATTGCTATACACTAAGTTGCTATTTAATATAACATTTCATAAAGAATATTACATAAAATAATCTTTGCTATAACACTAAGTCATTAACACTAAGTTACTAACACTAAGTCACTAACACTAGTCATTAGAAAATAACACTTAGGAAATAACACTAAGTCATAAACACTATAACACTAAGTCACTAACACTAAGTCATTAGAAAATTGCACTAAGTCAATAACACTAGGCCATTAACATGCTTCTCACTAAGTCATTAGCAATAAGTCATTAACACTAGGTCATTAAATTAGCAATAAGTCATAAGCAATAGATAATTACCAAATGCGGTGATGACCGAATCGAGGGCGGTGGGGAGCGATGAGAAGCCGATGGCACGATGATTCGCCGGGCGTTGATCGTGACGGTGATGACTCAGAAATTAATAGAACACAAGTTGCAATTAATAGAATTAGTATAATAATCACAACAAATAGAACCACATGTCATTACTACAATTAGTCATTAGCAATTTATTTTTTTAATACACAATTGCTTTTTACAATATTAATAATTTATAAAGTATAATAATAATTTTATATATACACATTTGCTACACATTTTATAATATTACACATAGACAAAGTCATTAACCGATTTGCGAAGTCATTAACTAATTTGCTAAATATATACTCCCTCTATTAAACATTTAGTTTTATATATACACATTTGCTAAATATATAATGAAGGGAGTCATTTGCTAGTTCATTTAACTAATAAAATTAAAAAAAAAAAAAAAAAAAAAAAAGATTAGGGGCCGGCCTGCCTGCCCAGAAGGCCCAGAAGGCCCAAATTTACCCCTAACCCTCTCTTCGGGCGGTGGAGGCGCGGCCCCCCGCCGGAGCCGCCGCCGCCGCTGCGAGCGAGGCCAGCGGGCGGCGGGCCTCGCCCAGCGCTTGCCCCCAACCGGCGGCCCTCCTCCCTGTTGTTTGTTCTTCGGCCAACACATCCACACAAAATACCGACGGCGGCGCCCCATGCGACGGCGGCGGCGCTTCACATACACAGCGACGGCGGCGCTTCAAATGACGATGGTGGCGGCGGCGCTGGATCTACCAAAGGCGGCGGCGCTTCGAGTGGGTGGTCGACGGAGATCCGAGGTCGTGGTGGCGGCGCCCGAGTGGTCGACGGAGATCCGAGCGGCGGCGGCGCTCACGCCGATTCCCGGCGGCGGCGCTCCTCCGCGCGATTCCCGGCGGTGGCGATCCTCGGCGTGTTTTCCGGCGGCGGCTTGATGTCCGCGGCGGAGGAGCGGTGAGGCAACGGTGAGCGGCGGCGGCGACGGGCGGGTTGGGCAGCCTGACGGCGCTGATTCAAAAAAACTCGCCCACCCGGACTTGTGAAAATTTCAAGTCTGGTGGGCGGCATATATAGGAAGCATTTGCACTGGCGGTGGTCTTAGCCAACCGCCCGGTGGAAATCATTCCACAAAGCGGTTGTCTAAGATAACCGCCCGGTGCAAATGTATTTTGCACCGGCGGTTGACTTAGCCAACCGCTGTAGAAATTATTTCCACCGGCGGTTGGCTAGGTCAACCGCCGATTGTAAAAATTTTTTCCAATATCAATTTTCTCCTTACTGTTTTTTTTTTCTTATTCACATTCTGTTTTATATGTATAATATATATATATATATATGTACAAATTAGTATATTTATTGTACTATATTTTTTGCACTATTTCCTTTAGGTTATTTTGTTTTGGTTATTTCTTTTTTATTATTCCTTTTAGGTTATTTCTTTTTTATTATTCCTTTTAGGTTATTTCTTTTAGGTTATTTCTTTTAGATTAATTCTTTTAATATATTTCTTGTAGGTATATTTCTTTTTAGATATTTTGTGTAGGTAATTTTTTTTAGGTTATTTCTTGTAGTATATTGTTTGTAGGCTATTTCTTTTACTTAATTCCTTTTAGGTTATTTCTTTTTTTATTATTCCTTTTAGGTTATTTTTTTTGTTATTTCTTTTAGGTTAATTCTTTTAGGTTAATTCTTTAAGTATATTTCTTTTAGGGATAGACTATTAGGTTAATTCTTTTATAAGTTACTATTCTTGTAGATATTTATGTAAGGTAAATACTAAAAGAAGTAGAATGAAAAGGACTAAAAAAGTAGAAAGAAAAGGACTTAAAGTAGTAGAAAGAAAAGGACTTAAATAATTAGAAAATGAATACCAAGAAGAGCAATTTCTTTTAGGTTATTCTTGTAGGTTATTTGTGATAGCTTTTTTCTTTTAGGTTATTTCTTGTTTTAGAACTTAATTAAGTGTAAAATAAATATTAAAAAGTAGAAAGAAAAGAACTTAAACAATTAGAAAATGAATACCAAGACAAGTCATACAAGAGTACAAATTATAAAAGATAAATTGTTCTGCCTTGACAATAACTAATTTTTAACTTAACTATAAAATCTAGCTAGCCAGCTACTGTTCTGCCTTCTCTATCGTGGCGCACCTATGGCAATAAATTTTTGGGGATGGTACACTCAACATTCTTTATCTTCAAAGGATGATCTTCAAAGAGAGACATGTGCCCGAAATGGTTGAAGTCATCTAGGTCAATTACACCATCAACTCCTAAACCTTGTTGCTTTCCAGGAAGAACTATATGCTTCGTCTTGTCGCTACTTTTCTTCTCTTCCTTACAAAGGATTTGTTCGGCATAGAAGACCTGTGCAGCACGGATAGCAAGGATCCAGGGATCATCCTTGTAGCCTACTTTACTTAGATCAAGAACTCTCAGGCCATAGTTGTTCACTGTGACATGTTTCTCATCAACCCATTGGCATCAAAACACGGGCGTCTTAAATGAATCATAGTCTAGTTCCCATATCTCCTCAATGAAGCCATAGTATGTAGCGTTTTCATTTGAATCATCTATGGCCTCACAACGAACACCACTGTTTTACGCCATGCTCTTTTTGTCCCTAGAAGTGGTACAAAACATGAAGCCACTAATGTCATAGGTCCGCCATGATGTGACCTGCCGAGATGGTCCAAATTTGCAACCTCTTGATTGTTTATTGCTCAATTGTTTCTCCATTTGGAATGTTCTGCTCCATTAGCCATGAAGTGAATCGACGCTTGTGTTCCTTTGATAGCCAATCCTCTGTTTGCCCAGGGTTTTGATCGCTTAGCTCTTCTATGTGTTGTGTGATCAGAGGCTCCATTATCGAGAGCGATGCATGATGCTATGATGCGCCTCGAGGACTACATTATAGTCTAATGGGATGAATGATTTCCGGCCCATCCTCCCACACCCATGTAGTCTGCCCTCATGTCGGGATGAAGGCAAACCTATTGCAATCTGGTCTTTTATGAAATTATTGCAGAATGGACCTCCGGAATCAATGGCCTCTTCGGTAGTGTATCCTTCTATCATGGAGGCCTCAGGACGAGCACGAGTGGATACGTACCCATTCAGTATTGACATGAAACGTTCATACGTCCACATCTCATACAAGTACATGGGACCCAAAGCCTGTATTTGTGGCACCAAATGCACGATAAGGTGTACCATTATATCAAAGAAAGATGGTGGGAAACACATCTCAAGCTGTGACACTGTCTCAACCGCGAATTCCTGAAGAGACTCCAACTGCTCTCGGTCAATTACCTTCTGTGATATCTCATTAAAAAAGTAGCATAACCGTGTGATTGCCATCTTTAAGAACACCGGGCTTATTGCCCTGATGGCAATAGGGAGAAAGGTTGTCAACGTCATATGGCAATCATGTGAGTTATAGTTGGTGAGTGTAAGATCCTTCATTGACACAATGTCCCTAATGTTAGAGCAAAATCCAGCTAGAACTTTCAATTTCTTCAACCAAACACATATCGCATGTTTCTCATCCGTAGTCAGGTTGTAGCTTGCTGCCGGGAGGTGGTACTTTCCATTATCTAGCAACACTGGATGAAGTTCTGGTTTTATCTTCAAATTGACCAGGTCCTGACGTGAACTCAATCCTTCCTTTGTCTTACCCTTTATATCTAGCAAGGTACCAATTATGCTTTCAAACACATTCTTCTGAATGTGCATATCATCGACCGCGTGCCGTATGTCAAACTCTTTCCAATATGGTAAATACTTGAAGAAAATTGACATCTTCTTAAATGTAGCTCCAGGAGTTGGCTTCACATCCTTTCTTGCTTTTTCATCTTGTGTCTTCTTGCCAAATACAAACTTGATGTTCTTTACTATCTCGTACACTCTTTGACCTTTACTATTACCTGATGGAGCAGTGGACCTTGTTTCGTCGTGATTGTCAAAGTATCTATCCATCTTTCGCAAGCGCTACCTGTGTCCTCTCGATAAGAAACGCCTGTGTCTCATGTATACTATCTTATTGGAGGCACTGAGCTAGGGACACGTAAAATGTTTCATCCAAGCATACTACACAACCGACCTTACCCTTGAACTGTCCTGACAATACAAAGAGAGCTGGGTAATCGTTGATCGTAACAAAAATAATTGCTCTTAGTGTGAATGACTCTTTCCAGTATTCGTCCAACATGGTGACTCCTGTATCCCACAATATTCTCATTTCCTCCATTAATGGCTCCAAGAATACATCCATGTCAACACCAGGTTGTGTAGGTCCAGAAATAAGAATGGTCAGCAAAAAGTATTTACGCTTCTGCAACAAGTGTGGAGGGAGGTTGTGGATAGTGAGGAGCACCGGCCATGTGCTATGCGTGCTGCTCCTTTCGGCGAAGGGATTCATTCCGTCAAGACATAGTGCGAACCGAACATTTCTTGTCTCCTTAGCAAACTCGGGTGGTCAAGATTGAATTTTTGCCATTGCTTCCCATCGGCGGGATGTCGAAGCTTTCCGTCTACTTTGTGCTTCTCAGAAGCATGCCAGGTCATAAGCTCTGCATCTTCAGGGTTTGCAAACAAACACCGCAGACGATCAACTACTGGAAGATACCACATCACCAAAGCTGGAACCTTTCTCTAGGCATAATAGTCTTCTTCTTCATTTTCTTTGTTGCGAGTTTTGAACTCATTGGGTCTTCTTTCTCTTCTTCCCTTTGGAAACAGTAAGTTACATTCTCCTCTTGTAGATAGTCTTTTTTCGTCTTGTACCGACTTGCACTACAATTTGGACAGTTATCCAAGTCTTTGTAATCACCCCGATATAAGATACAGTGGTTTCTGCATGCGTGGATCTTCTGGACACCCATAGTAAGCGGACTGATTAGCTTCTTTGCATAGTAAGTGTTAGCAGGCACTTTGTTCTCATTTGGAAGCATATCTCTAAGAGTACTCAATAATGCATCGAAGCTAGCATCGGACCATCCGTACCTAGCCTTCAACATCAACAACTTAAGCACATACCATAATGTCGTGAACTCTTTGGTGCAACCCTTACTCTCATCGTACAAGGGCTCTGCTGCTGCCTGCTCTAAGGCCTTCATCCCTTTCATGAAAAACATTGATGGATCCGTATGACGATGCAATAGTGCAGCCATTAATTCTGCGTCTTCATCCTCCACCTCAGTCCTGTTGGCGTTGGTTCCTCCAATATTTGCATCATCATCATCATGAACATCGGGCACAACATGTTCACTCTCTTGGGGACAATGGTGTTCTGTCTCATGTCCGAACTGGTATACATCATCAACAAGCATATCTGGGCTATTGCCACCAAGATTCACAGAGTCTTCACTACATACGTTGCGAGCTTCCCTCCCCATGCTTTGTCCAAATCAAGTAATCATTCATAAATCCTCGACAGACCACATGAGCCATGATTGGACTTGTGTCTTCAAAAAAAACAAGATTTCTGCAGATGCACAAGCAAGGATAATATATGTGCTTCGTCTGTGTTCTCAAAGCATGATTTTTAGTCATGTCGATAAACCTACGGACCTCAAGTATGTAGGATGGATCTACTCTATCTAAGTTATACATCCAGAATGCTCTGTCCATTGTTACCTGTTATAGAGTTTAATAGATTTAAATAATATAATCACTAAAAAGGAGACATTAATGTTCTGTGATAATTAATAACAAACCTTAAAGATGATCAGCAAACTCCTTTAATGGATTATAGATGAAAAGAACTCCTCGCTTGTATATTTCTCAAATAACACACGTCCCTGGGCTACATATAGTTAAAACAACTAGTTAAATAAATACGCCTCTCAATAATAAATAAAGCAATAGTAAATATTTCAAGCATCATTTTATTAGATGAAATCTTAAAAACAAAAGGAAGACTAACCAACTGCTTAATTTAACAAGACATAACTTAATAATTAAAGAGAAAATAATTTTTAATCATCAATATGACAAATAAACTAGTAACTAAAAAAACACTAGACACAATTAAATGAACTAAACATAATAAATTAAAGCATCATTTTATTATATGAAATCCTAAAAAATAAAGGAGGACTACTTAATTAAACCCAAATGAAAGCCGAACCACTGCTTAATTTAATAAAACAAAACTTAACAATTAAAGAGATACTAATTTTTAAGCATCAATATGACAAATAAACTAATAATTAAAAAAAAACTAAACACAACTAAATGAACTAAATATAGTAAATTAAACCCCAATGAAAGCCTCACTACTACTTGATTTAAAAAAAACTTAACTACATATTATATTAAATAAAACATAAGTACATAATTAAGCAAACACTAATTGCAAGCATCAATATAACACTTTAACTAATAATTAAATAAGAGTAACTAAAATTTAATGAAACAATAATTAAAAAATCACCACTAAAAACATCACTAATTGCTAATTAAACTAAATATAACTAAATATTAAAATAAAGGAAAACCTAGAAAAATAGTGACTAGAATTATGGAGAAAAAAAAAAACCTAGCTACCCTTCTCTCTCTCACATGAGGTGAAACCCTAGATCTCAAATGTGGGTGGGATTGAGCAAGAATGGGGAAATGAGGCAAGAAACACATAAACTAACCTTTTTTCGTCACCTCCTCCGAAAAAATTAAGAGCAAAACCTCCCCCCTTGTATTTAGTGAAATCTGGACCTCCAAAGCTCTTCCATGGAAGAACTTGTCGAGCTAAAGTTCTGTTGGCTGTGGTGGGGAGGAAGAAGGGGGTATATATAGGAGAGGATCATCACAAAGCGGTAACTTAAGGAAACCGCCTGTGAAAATAGCTTTCATTTTCACTGGCGGTTGACATAAAGGGAACCGCCAGGTGAAAATGTTCATTAGCACCGGCGGTTCCTTAAGTCAACCGCCAGTGTAAATGAAAATTTTTACACTGGCGGTTCTCTTAAGGAACCGCCAGCAGCTAGCCCTTTTCCACCGGGCGGTTCTAAAGTCAGGGCCCGCTTGTCGATTTCCAAAGTATGCGTCTCTAAGCCAAAACCGCCAAAGAAAATAAATCCCTACCGTCAAGACAAATGCTTTGTGTACTAGTGCAACAATGAGACTAATAATTTTTAATTATTATAATACAACTTTTATATGATTAGATTTAAAAGGATGTATACTATCCAACGATAAATTTATAATCATAAATAATATAATATAGAGTAAATGCATGGTCAAAGTGTAATCTAGAAGACCATATGAGGCTAATCTGCACCAGAAAAAATGGACCTAAGGGGGTATTATAGAAATATTAGAAAAAACTTTGTACCTTTACAAAAATAAAATAAAATAAAACTATCACCACCAAGTTTTAATGGTGATATCTAAAATTCTAAATTGTTCCAATTTTAGTGAACTTCAAGTCAGGCTAAAAAGTAGTGTTATCAGCCCTTGATGTATTCCGGGTACCATATACCTATTGTCGCATCTTCTAAGTTCTGTAATACTCCTTGTCATATTAAATCGTAGTTGCATCAGGTCCAGGATATAATAACCATTCCATCAACACGTGCCCTGACCTAGTCTAACCTACGTAGTGGCACGCTGAATAAATGAGCTCCCGAATTCTCAGATTAGTTCCTACGCTTATATAGATAGGTGCCTGCATATTCTTGGAAGGGGTTGTGCGTGAAATCACTTGCTTCAACAACGAAGGTGTTGATGAGCATAAGAATATAGCACGGCATGCAAGGCAAATTCAGTGGCGACCCAGCCAAAAAGATTCTTTCAGTGGGGATGGGATACATCGGGAGTTTTAGATCCAGGAGAGACACGGCGACTTGTGTCAAAAGATATCTTTAAGCAAGCAGCTTCCTCTGCAGTAGCTCGTTTCTGAAAGGCACTTTGTCCTCTACTGCGGAAGCTGTGTTCGGTGGTCCTTCCTGATTACGATTCTGCCAAGGCCGAGCATGGAAGCGTGATGCATGACTTGAGCAGCCCGGTAGTCCCAGTCAGCATGCATGGACCAGACTTAACACATGGACACCTGCATAGAATCTATTTTTACTGATGGTGCTGATTTTTTCACAGACGGGTTCATGAGGAGAAGGTATTAGCAAAAAAATATTTTGGACCAGGCCTAATAAACGCCAGAGTAAATAGTAATACCTTGAGTATAAATCATGTATTTACACTGGTGGTCCAGTAAAAGAAAACCATTCTTTTTGATGAGATTTTGTACAATTTTTTGAGTTCGCACGTATATATTTTTGTATGGGGCTATATTATATTCGGTATGTTCGGTTGGTCAATAAGCCAGCTGATAAGACAAACCAGCTGATTTGCTGCGAGAGAAAAAATATTGTTCAAAATGGCTAATAAGTCCGGCTTATAAGATAAGCGACTAGAACAATTAAGAAAAAAAACAAATAAAAATAGGAAGCAAATTGCATTATGCCTGGACTGTGGCGAGCTAATGCATAGTGCTCCATCCTTTTGGTCATCTTCGTTTGCTTGAAAGGGAAGCTAGCAAGCGCGTCGTCCATGCTTGCATGCGCGCACTCGTTTATGTCAGGAGTCGCTGCGGTGTAGGTAAGATGTTTATTTATGTGTTTCTCTGGATTATGTAGGCTAGCTGAGCACACAGAAGGCTGGCCAGCTCGGAGCATTCCAGAAACGTTTGCCATGCATCTGCGGCAGCCAGCCGTTCAATGATTAGATTAACAATGAAAGTATCCAATGTAATGAAAGGATAATGAGACTAACTAATGCGTACGCAAGCTTGTTCCTTAATGGCAGAAGTGTAATTGGGGGCCATCATCTTGTTAGGCTCACGTCTGAGATTCATCGAAAGGATATTTTAGATGTTTACTGCCCCGGAAGAAGCGAGAATCTTCAGATTTCTCTTCGGCTCCAACGAACTGGCGGGGCAGCGCAGGGATGCATGCAGCAAGATGCGCCCAATGAAAATGCACGGATGCAAGCGCCATGGAGGCAGAAGCCAGAGCAGTGGTTAAAGCCATAAGTATGGTTGCCCAGTGCAATGGTGTCACGAGACAATAATTTTGGAATCTGACTACTGGTGACGAGCTAGATATATGTAGGCGCTCGATTTGCGAAAGAAGGGGGCTCACAGATCATCAGGTGTTCACTTCGTGTTATTGTGGAGGCCAAAGGTCTATCGGAGTTACTGAGACAGTAGAAGTTGTCCCAAGGAAAGCAAGAAGCTAGGTAACAATGCACCTAATGAACTAGCCCGAATAGCTTTGACAATTTGTTCGTGCGTGATGTCAATCATACAAAATGAATGTGAAATTATTTGGCTGGTGAAATGAATGTCTCAATTTACCCAGAATGAAAAAAATGAGATTGACCACGTGAGCTTCACAACCCTTCTATATTGCCCTGCAGTTTCTGCACTGGCAAATCCCTTGAGCTGTGGATATGGAAAGTGGCAGGGCCTAGCGCAATCTGGTTGTCCGGTGTCTTAGTGTGGAGTGGGCTTGCCAAGCTCCCGTGTCGTCATGTGAAACAGTGAGTCAAGCTCCTCTGCGGGCAATTCTTCTCTGTAGTAGGCCACAAGTCAAGAGAGAGAGAGAGAGAGAGAGCTGCCGTGGAGGAAGCGTTGATGGCCATCGGCATCATGTATATATGCATGGGCTTTGGTATGGAATGATTCTCCACTTCTCCACTAAATTCTTTTCCAGAGAGACTATTTGTGCCCTTGCCACATATATAGGTTGTTGACTTGGTATGGTCGATGTCACGCACCAACCCTAAAGCCACTGAGGTGACCTTCGCTCCTTCATATTGAGGATTTCCAAAGACATAAAAACACGTCATGGAAGAAGACCACATGATCTCGTTCATCATCTCATGTTTACCGCTAGTTAAATTGTCACGATACAAATATCACATTGAAGGTATGTATCACCTGGACCATGTCACGTACAATGCCTGGTTATATCAGGTTACAAAATACTACATGTGATATGATGGAGCCAAGTTAGTTAATTAGTTTGACATTAATAGATAATTTAAAATGCCTAATCACTTAATTGACATATTGGTTCGCCATGCATGAGTTGTCAAGTTATATTTAGTTGGGTTAAATGGAGCAAAATAGTTTGTTTTACGCATTGAAGTCATATTTATGTTGTCACCCTGAAACGGTACTAGTTGAAGTAAATGTTACATCTAGACAAAAACATAAGTCATACCTCAAATTGTTGTGGAGTACCATTCAGGTCCCTGAACTTTCAAAACACACTTTAAAGTCCCTCAATTTGTGTTGGGGTGCCCTGCGCAGGTAAAAAAAAAAAATGTCATTTTCAGCTGCCACACATGTGCAATTCAATAAAATCTTGTAATGCATTTTCCATTGTGTTACAGTACAAGAGAGCTAGCAATTGAGTTCCCTAATCATAGTTGGCTGGCTGATGTGATCTATGATCAAACTTCCATGGATGCACCAAGCAATTAGCTGCAGGCATCAAACTTTTTATATACCCTGAGTTCATGTGCATATATTTGGGTGCTCTAATTAAATGTAGCAATATGGTGGGTAAAACAATGAAAGCATAAATGTTGGATATAAGTGACGCACCTATAAATAAAGCTACAACAATGAACAGATAAAACACAATGGATGACAAGTATATATAGGCAAAAACAAAATTCATGGCAACTATTGTTGAGCCTGCTGCTAGGAATGTGATACATCAGGAGCATGAGTCTTTTACTAGATGCAAGAATTGCCCGTGTCATACACCATCATGGGAGAATTATCCATCAACGGTCCAGGCAACAAGACCATTGATGCATCCTTGTCCAGTTATCTTCCCATATGCTCTACCTCCCCTGCCATTCTTATTTTCTGCTACATCAGAGGCATCCTTATCCAGCCACTCCAAGAAGCTGGCCCTACCTCTGCTGAATAGGCATTCCGGATAGCCATGGCCCCCTTTCAGATTCAGGAGATTCAGTTGCATGGATACATCTGAATTCTACACCGCTGGACTTCTCTCTCACTAGCCACAGTGATGACCACCTCTTGATCATGCAGACAATGTTGTAGCTTAAAGCTTCTTAACTAGAGATTCATCGTGATGGTTGTTTTGATTAAATGAATTTGTTGAGCCTGTACCTTGATTTGTTTCAGACAAAACCCACTTCATTAGGTCATCTCAAATTAAAATGTGCCATGGGAGTGGGACTCTGAATTTGGGAACGTTGTTTACCAAGTGGGAGAAAGATTAGGTGGGTGTGTGGGTGAGTAGTGTGGTGAGAGAGAATGACGGCCATGGCAAGGTACGATCGATGGCTATGTGAGAGTTGGGTTGGGGTTTAGGTTTGAGCTTTTGATGCCAACGTAAAATCAGTGGTGAAAATCACCAATTTTTAACGACTAGGCAGTGAAAATATTGTTACAAAACATGTTATGCAGTAGTGTCTAAAAGTATTTATGCTGCAAAAACGCTTCCATTCAGAGTATGGCATGGAAAATCCTCGAAACATAACAAAACACCCGACCTGATCGTGTAGTGGCCAAGTTGATCCTTGCTCTCATGTCTCGGGGCATTCCGAGGTTGGCTTGATGTTTCGCACTAGACCATCCAATGATGACTGTCTTGCATTGGATCGCTTCACCATGGTATGGCTTGAGAGGTCACCCAGGAGCTGACATGGCCGTCCAGGTCCTCTTGGTGGAGTCAAATTTTTGTTTCATTTCCTCCACCGCAACAGCTGACGGTGCCATGGGGCTGCACAGCCAACTCTGTCTCTGAGTGGAGCAAGCGGCTAAGCATGCATCCATGCCGGCTGAAGTACATGGTTGCCGAGGAGAGGGTCAAGGGCCGACCAAAGGCGGTGGTGAACAGGGTTAAATCAAACCAATGCAAACCCGACATTAGTCATTTGATCCCTCCTATGGCCGAAACTATGTTCGGCCTGGGAAAATCTGAATTGTGATCCATTGCTCACATTTGCCTATTCATGTTTTCGTAAATGCAAGATAACCAATTTGAATATAGAGATAAAACATGTTCAATAATCCACCCATGCATGTAACACAATATAAAATACAGGAAATCTCAATTTTTTGTGGGGCAAGTGCTATTTGTTGGGCACTTTGGTTAATACGAAATGATGTTGTAATTGAGAGACCACAACACCATCTCCAATTTATGAAGGTGGGCTGTAGGATTATTGAGAAAGACACAATGGAGGTGTTTACTAGACATTGCTAGTGTTTTAGCAATAGAATTGCCCGTTAGTTTTCTAGTTGAGAATGTTTTCATGCTGATGGCTCAAAACTATATTTTTGAGATTCCGTGCATTTGTTTTGCTTGCCATATGCATTAATCGATTGTAGAGTTTCCCTGTTGTTGGTCAGGGGTGCTCCTATCTTGCGATTGAAAAAAAATCTGAAGGTTTTTGTGGTGAGTGCATGCATGTCAATTTCTAATATATATGTAGCTAATATACTTATGGATATGTAGTGCTACATCGATGTAATGCAGATGGTGAATCAATGATAGCACAAAGGCTCATTCAGGACACATGGAAGCCTATAAAAGGGAACCCTGTAAGAGGCACAGAATCAGTTGCTCGTACAACCATGGCAATATTCAAAACGACAATATTCACATCTCCGTTAAGTAATGGCTGTGGCGATTAAAGTGGAGAGGTTTCCATTTCCAATGGGGATGAGATACATCAGGGGCATTAATTGGCTTGAGTTTATGCTGTGATGATTGCAGTTCTTGTTACCAGTCCCGAGTGCTTTGACAACTTGAACTCAGTGCACATCACAAGCCTTAGATTGGGCTACGGATGGCTCCATTAGACTGGAGAGAGAGAGAATCACAGCATCTTCAAGTGATGCTCACTTTCAGCACCAGAGACAGTCTCATGTGGAGCTTGATTCACATTTCCTACTATATATGTGTGATCGGAGGATTACGTTCCAATCCTTTTCCTCTTCATCCGACCAAGGTTTTATACATGCTGATAAAAAAATGTGCTATACGTTGATTCTCATCTGCCTGCTGGAGCTGCACATGGTGAACAAAAGTTCCCCATTTGAGCCAATCAAAGATGAAAAGCACATGGTCTGAAAACGATCAGAATAGGATGTCTCTTAGAGGAACAATCTCCCATAATCCAAACCTGCATTTTTTTTTTTTTGCTCGTGTCCTGGTGTGGATCTTTTCTTATCTCACCATTCTCTGGTCCAAATTCTGGCAAAGAACAAACTTTGCTGAATTCTGATTTGATTTAACTACAAAAGGTAGTGAATATGTAAAACAAAACCAATGCAAGCCAGCCAATAATCAAATAATCCACACATTCTTATATAGCAATATAAAAATAAGTTCGTAGAGTTTGTATAGTTTTCCTTTAATTTCTCAGGGGTGCTCCTGTGTCTTGCTACTGAAATAAAATAGCAAGGTTCTGCAGTAGATATAATGTGCTAACTCGTTGTAGTTATGCAGATGGTGAAACAATTATATATATAATGTGCTATCACTTGCTTCGATTCTTTGCAAAACCGTGGCAACATACAAAACAACAATATTTATGCCTTGTTTATAATGAACGCCTGCCATTATAGTAGAGAGGTTGAGTGGCATAGTTATTGACCGCATTGATCATGGCAAGTTATACTGGAAAGAAGCCATGGATCAGCATACACTAAGCACGATTTCAGCCTCACCATGCTGTACAGGAATCATGACTGGATGTCGATAACCATGATAATATTGATTCTCTTGTAAGAGGAAGTTGACCAACGCAATTTGTGTATGAGAGTGTCAACAATTACGCTTCCTGTTGTTGGTGTCACATTGTGCTTTGTCCATTTCCTCTCAAAGGTGTCATGGACTGTTTCAAAGCAATAATTTAGATGGTCTGAAAATGGTCTGTTCGAAAGTAACAATCCAATTAAGAGTTATGCTTCGGTGGTCCTCCTAAAATACTTATTATAGATCATAAAGCACTCTAGTAATTAATTATAATTAATTTCATTATGGGCCTAAACTAGGGCTGGTCCTATCCATGCCCAAAGAAAGCCCAGCCCTTGCCCATATCTCCCGTCAATACACATCTTCTGGTCATTTATCGTATGAATGGGAACTCGAGAGGATGGCCGGCGGGGCACCTGGCACCGCAGAGCCGTCCCGGGCAAATTCAAGGTCCTGTACCAAACTAGAAAATGAAGCCTACTAGCCCAGAAAAAATAGGGCTAAATATACGATATGATGTAGTATATAGTACATCTATCTATACTATAAAGGAGCTTAGGAATTAGAAAATACCTGTTACCTAAAATCATCTTACCCACCTTAGATCTCCTCCCTTGGATGCACATCCAACGTCTACAGTTTTAGTTAACTGTGGGCCCAAAACATTTTGTGACATTCTGACATATGAAACGCATGTAACCATGTTGAAACATGGACTCCGCTCGAAAACTTTTTACACCGGACTCCTTTCTTACCCGCCCGCACGTACCCGCTCCCTCGCTCATGAACGCCGCGGTTCCTCGCTCCCTGCCCGCAAAAACTGCCACGCTCCCTCGCTCGCGCAAACGCCACTCCGGGCCGCTCGGCGGTAGGCGGGCAGGGAGACGAGGCGAGAGTAAACCGTCGCCTCTGGCACACGTGCCCGCCCGCCGCCCAGATTATCCGCGATGGGCAGTTTCGGCGGCAATGCATTGCCGCAGGGCGCAAGGCCCAGCGGCACCTCTCCATCCTCACCAGTAGCGGCATCCACCTCCGAGTCCCCAGCATGAGAGCCTTCCTCGACGTCAGCCATGGCGAGGCTTTCTCCATGCGACGGCACCCCATTCCCCTCCCCACCTACGGCTGCAGCCCCTTCTCCAACAGAAGGTATCTTGCCGGCCCTCCGCTTGCCTCCCTCCATCGCTGCCATCCGATGAGTTGTGCGTCTCCTTCAACACCCTAGTAACAAGCATTCGCCAATACCTTTCCCGTTCCCCAACTACAAGTCTCCAACTCGATTCTTGAGGTTTCAGGTTGAAGACGACTTGGATTTGTGTGCTTGCGTCTTCCAGTAATAACATATTCATGCATCACGAGGGGATACTGCTATCACTGCGAATACAAGGCTATTGATTCTTCTTCACGGAGTAAGTGTTATTCGATATCTGCTATCCAAGATCCAGTAACCTGTGGTGTTGGTGTACGTTTGCCAATTAAGGTTTCTTCTCCCTGTCTGTAGCTAAATCAATCCTTTGGGTTGTCGAGCGCTCCAGCTATATAAATCTAAATCCTATCTTATTAATCTATGGAGTATTCACAGTACGTGATCACTTGACGCTATCACAATTCCAGCTGCAATATTGCTCATTAATCTGATAGTTTTGATAATTTGGTTTTGCAGAACCAAGAGTTTGAGATGGCTGTCATATTACGTGTCAGATACATTTGGGGACAGGCTTTTTAATTACCCTGACCATGTTGTGTCATGCTCTGCGAGTAGTTCAGTTTCTTTACGTCAAGCTTAGCCTGCAAGTAACCTATTCATTCATGGACGAAACATTAAATCTTTTCTTAGGCCGACAGCATAGCTTCTTACAAAATATTTTTACTTCCCCGGGGGAGGAGGAACATACTATACTTTGGACAAAACACCTATTTTTATGAGTCTATTTAGACAACCAAATCTATCCTTTAAAAGTCAATGGACAATCTAGAGTTTTACGGGATGTGTGTTTGGACCCTACACCGAAGTGTTTTTTCCCCACCTAGACAGCTCTCTATGTTTTTGTCTATGCTGATTTGGTTGTTTGATATTGTAAAATGTTGCATGGGTTATGGTGGCCTTCTGCACTGTAACAAAAAAAGATCACCAATGGGGGTCATAGGTAGTACTTCCTCGCTCCATTACATCCTTGTGATGATACCTCAACCGGACTTTCTTGATGGGCCGACTGCATAGCTTCTTACAAAGCTTTATTTCTGCAGAGAAGCTGAAGAGGAACATACTAGGATCGAACAACTATTTTTATGAGTCTATTTACATGTAAACGTATCCTTAAAAGTGAAATGCACCATCTATTATTTATATGTTTCTACTCATAAAGTTCCGCTTTTCTGAGTTATGAACCTTTTTAAATGTTGAATCCTTGAGTGTAACTGCTGCTGATTAAGTGTATAGTTTCTTTCTCCTTTTGAGTTTTCGATTGATATCCACGCGCTTGTTGGGCGGTTCAGGATTGAGAACTCAGTTCTACTCTTGCCCAGCTAATGCCCAGATATACTCAGTCCTGAGCCCAATTATTGATATTTTCTTGTTGAATGCAGTGCGCATGTTCCGGGTGACGCCTGAGTCAATGCAGTCTACTATGACAATAGGAACTGCTCAAGATCCTTCTGCTCATGTAACAGAGGTTACCATTTTTTATTTTTTTAATTAGTGACCCATTTGTGCAGACGAACCTGAGAGAAAAGTACTTCATTTTCCATGCTTTGAGGAGTTCAGAGTTGCGTTGCTTCACTTTACATAAGACATTTTCAGAATACCAATGTTTTTCTAATGCTATTTGTGTAAACTAACCACATAAAAAATACTAAATTTGGCATATGGGAGGATTAGCATTCATACTCAAATGTGAACCTAAAAAGGTGAGATGATATTTTCAGGACATAATTGTTTCCATCAAGTTTGAACAGTTACCATCGCATTGATCAGAACCTTTGCCCTAAACCACTAGCGATTTATGTTTGGTTTTTTTTTAGTTTTTGAGTATGTGTTAGTGTCGATCGATCGATGAGTACTGCAGGGCAAAAATAGTACATAATAGATTAGCATTGACAAATTCTAGGCCATGCCACTATTCTGAATTGTGGATTTGATACAGACCATGTTTCGACGACTTGTTGGATGCAACTATCAGAAGTCGGCTGGACTGATTCCAACTTTTACAGGTACTAATTAAATGCATTCCTACTTGGAGTTTTCTTTCCAGTGGATTCCTACAGTTGATTCTATCACATATTTAGTCACATGCTTACTTTAATTCGCATTTAGTCACACCTTAATATAGGCTTACACGAAGCTAATAGCCTGCTGGTGCCAATGCTATTTTATTTTATTTTATTTTATTTTATTTTGTTTTATTGTTTATGTGTGCACTGCCAAAGCCAAACAGGCAGTGTGGAGCCAAAATGGGCACAACAGAGCGTGCCTCAAAATTGGTGGAGATTACATGTTGAAGTTTTGGTTGGGCTGCTTAATACCTTCGAGCTACATGATTCTAATAAAAGTGAATGTTGTGGCTTGTGGTCATAATTGTTAAACATAAAACATGGGAAGGTCGTGTCTGCTTGTTTTATTATGATGGCTACATAGAGACCAGAATCCAAGAAACATATTACTAACTGAAATACTCAGGATATCAAGGGCAAGCACTGTTATAAGATGATGGCTCAACTAGCTCATGAGAAATTTTCTGGGGAGATCAAGCCCAAGTAAGCATAATGTTTATGTTGAATGGAATTATTGGACTTTTTTGTAGCTGTTTATGACAAAAATGCAACATACACGCGGGGGAAAAATAAAATGTACAGCTCGCGGGCGTGCCAGTGTACTAAGTACACAAATAAGTCAAGTAGGTAGGGAAAACATGTATTTCATTAATTCTTTCGATCAACAAAATTACAAGTTCCCTTAGATATATGTTTGCGCTCCATAGCCTCATGATGCAAGGGCCATCTAACTTGGGCGATGTGAGATCTCTGGTTCCCGGGGCTAGATAGAAGCTCCCGGTTAATTACTCCTATGGATTAAATCCACGGAAAACCTCCGATTAAGCTGCATGTGGTCGTCATCTTCGTCTTCACTTCTGTCTTCTCCATGCATGGTGGTGGATGATGTATGGATGCAGGCATTGGCATGATCTACGGCCTCGTCGGTCCGTAGTGCCATTATAGCGTAGCTATTGCTCAGCTAGCCTTGTCGTCCGGCCTCGTCGGTCACGGGCGACTTGTGAACGTCATGGTCTTTTGGTGGTAATATGCATGGAGAAGAGGTGAAGCGTCGATTATAGCCCGACACTAGCTCATGTATATGTTTGCCCAATAATGCTTTGATGGATAAAGCAATTATGGATGCAGTGTGAATCGGAATGCCGGCGCTTCTTAATTTCTTATAGCTGCCTGGTATAAACAAGTGTATGTGCTTGCATGCATGGCCCATGCATCTCGTTGGCTTCTTGTCATTGTATTCCGTCAATACAGCTCTTGCATGTGTTCATTAATCATATCAATGATGGGGCTTCCGGTGGCCTTCACGAAGATGGTCTCCAACCATGTGCGGCACCCTGATCTGCTACCTCCTGGATGGCGCGACGAACTCGGCAGCCATCCCAGGTGTTATGACGTGCTTCGATAAACTTCACGCTCTGATCGGCAAGCTCGGACACGCTGTGACGATGGTGACCTCGACGAAGACTAGCCGAGCAAGTCCGCCATGCACCCTCCCGGCAATGACCATGGCACACCCCAGCACGGCGTGCCTTCTCCAAGCCATGAGGCTGCAGCTTGATCAGACGTGCATGGGTGCAGTCGATGGGTGGTATAAGCCCGCCGGTGATGACGGTGATGGTGCAGCAGCGCTTGTGTTTAACAAGATGTTGCAACGGCCCCCGAGCGATCAAGGTCCGAGTATAGTGACGGCACCAGCCCAAGCGAAGACGACGGATCAAGTCGTCGTGGATTTGCAGCTGTCTTTCTTCCTCGCCACACGTTCAGCTGCTGTCCATGTGTCAACCTGTATGTGCATGAAACTAAAGGCAAAGAGATGAATTAGTTCGTGTAACCACCTGTGCTGCTCGGCACCAGGCGTCTCTCCTTGGGTGGACGAGCACCAGTACAAGCAGCAGGACAGCCGAGCGAGGGTGTTCTTCTTCTTCTTGTACGTGCAAGCAGATGACGGGTGTGGCAGCAGGTAGAGGAAGAGCCTCCTCTCTGCCTGTGCCTAGCGATGTGTGTGGGTGTGCTGGTCTGAGTCCTCCCTCAACCGTGTGCAGCAGCTCTCCTTTTATAGGCCATCTAGGAAGAGCCAAGAAGGCAATGCAAATCACGTACGTAATCAACACCTTGCCATGCTACACGCTATTGTGCTCTGATTACTATATTATATCTTTCCTTTTCCAGCCAATCCCTTCCAATCAGGAGAATCAATCATGAATGATAGCTTCCATAAAATACAATGCATAAGTATATCTCTTCCGGAGACATCCCATAATCAAGGTGCCTGCTAAGATTTCCATAATCTATGGAATTGTCAAATAATAAGTGTTTCCTTGTATTTTTGCACATTTCCATTTAAATGTAACGTAGTCTTCAACCACCACACGGTGAACTAGCTGCCATATATGAAGCATGCAGCAGCTGCTAAGTGGGTCTCCGTATTTGGCTCCAGCTATATAGAAATCAACCACGTTAATACGTACGTATGTATTCGTGCGGCCAACTGCCTTGCACCAGGATACTAAATAGATGTGTACAAATATATACGTGCATTGAGTGGCATGATACACATTTGTTGGTCACCCTGTGTCGATAATTAATTTTAGTGAAACTCCAAAATACTCGTCTTCCCATGAGAAAAATGAATCCCATGTGGTTTCATATTAATTCCATAAATTTTGCACATATTATTTTGTACACTCTTTTATCCAATCATTATCAAGTGTCGAGGACTTGAACGGCGTATAAAAATCCGTCAAACAGTAGCCTCAGAACGTGTACTTATAAGATCAAGTTACCGGATTCCTGCAGGAAAACAGAGTAAAAAAAAAGAAATCTGTCTTGATCTGCAAAAACAAAATGCAGCAAATGTATTTAATCTCTTGTGACTCCATCTTAAATAGTTGGAAACATTCCATGTAATATTGGTTCATGGCTGTTTGAGTTTTTCAGTTATTTTGGGAATTATCTTATTTCTTTGATGTTTCATGTTTGCAGCTTTTGATTACCTGAAAGTTATTATTGGTGTTGATGACAACAGTTTCAATACCGGACAAAGAAAAAAAAAAGGTGTCAATATGCTAGCTAATTAACTATACTTCTGATTTTTTTGCACTATACCTGATGCTTACCTGGATGCATGATTTTGATGTCAATCCTTGGGTTGCAGTTTGAGTTTTCATCTGAAATACTAAAATTGATATAAAACTCCTCTTTTATGATATAAAATGCTTCGTGCCAACATTTTACTTCATTCTGTTTTGCACCTCTACCAGTATCTTATCAATTCTTCATTTGGATCCCTCTTGCCCATAGCTATAGAGAATAGGTCTCCAGATAAAGCTTGTTGAGAAAACATTACATATATTTTGTAACAAGGAAATGAATAAATAAATAAATAAACAAAACAATCAAACATGGTAAATCTGTACCATATATCTGTGCATAGTCAATATACAGGTATTGTAAGGGCCTACTTTTCTGTTTGTGTTCTAACCATTTTTCTTATCATTGCCTTCTTTTGGTTTTGGAATAGTCCACTGTAATTAGCTCTGTACCGGCAGGAAGATAGCATGTGACCTTTTGATAGATATATTGTTGCTAAAAAATATTGTTAAATGTATTGTCTATCCAGCTTACTTAGACCCTGAACATTAATTCTGCAATCTACTACGTGCATAGGTGTTCAATCACGACCAGGGCAAGTGCTACTATACCTGATGTCAAAAGCTATCATGGATAGGAATGCTGCATTGACTAGCAATGAGGAGGAGGAAGTTCGGGCCAAAAATCGCGAGTATCAACGTAACCCTTGTATGTTTCTGTAAAATTAATCTACGGTGATGTCATTATTGTCCTGATTCACAAGATAACTACTACATGAGTTGGTGCAGGAATTCTTTGATGCAGAAACAAAAAAACTGAAATTTAAGCCATATCATTTCCCCTCGTTAGAGATGTTCTGCAGGAGGATGGACCATGTTGATAATTGGTTGATAATTGGGACAATGATATATTGGATCGATGATACCTAGAAGCTCATTGAAAAGTATTCTTGTCCAACTAATTTTTACAGCATATACAACCTTGGAGTCACTAAACGTGTCACGGCACTGCACAGCCTCATCCTCTACAAGGTGATAACTATGGCAATGAGTGCCATTCCCAAGGTGCATGTCAGTTCACCAACAAGTTAGGGAGAAAATTTCAGTATTTTTTTCATGCCAGTGCCGCAATGGTAATTGGTATACCACAGCAGAAAATCAAATTTTCCTTTTGTTTTCCATTCTTTTCTTTTCTTTTCTTTTCTTTTTCTATGTCAGTAGGTTGTGGAGTACAACAATCATGGTAGCACTGAGCATGCAACAGAAGGCAGGGTTGAAGTTGTGGATGTTGGACGCCCGTTTGGCATGCAGAACTAGATTTCTATCCTATAGTTATGTGTTGCTATTTGAAATTATACATTCACCATTCTCAAGGTCTGATTTTGAGAAATCTCATTAGCCATGCTCTTTTTTTAATTTTGAATATTTCAAACTCACTTCCTTTGTAATGAATAATGTGCTTGATATAATTCAATAGCCTCTAGAAATTTAGAGGGTCATGCGTCATTTTGGGTGACAAATGTAGTTTTTGGTCATGTATATAAAGGATGTTTGGACATTGGACAGGTAGTCTGTCTGATACCATTTTGATGCTATGACATTTTGTCAAGTTGAATCCTCTTAAATTTGGCTTCTGACTTAAAACATCAAGTAAAATATTGGTCAACAATGCTAACATAACAAGTTACGCCCTAGATTAGTCCTAGATACTAACAGAGTTTTGCTTCCCAGGTTGTTTCTGTGAAGCAACTCGATCATAATGGTCTCCAAGGAAATAGGCAATTTCTTGAGGTTCTCATACTCAGTCTCTTACATCACACTAACCTGGTCAATCTATTTAGCTACTGTGTTGGTGACCAACGCTTTCTTGTTTATGAGTTTATGCCTTTAGGGTCACCAGAAGATCATCTGCATGGTTTGTGTTCTTGTCCATATATATTATTTTCTAGCATCTCCTTGTGGTCTCCTTGTGGTTTCTTTTCTCGTGGTAACATAAAGTATGATCTTTAGTCGCTTGCTTATAGGAATTGTGCATGGGGGTGAACATTTTGCAGCTAATGGTGATTGCGAATAATAGTTCTGTGTTACTTGTCAATTCTTTTATTAAGAAGAACACTTTTTCTTTAAATGTAATTTTATCCTTTTTATTTTGTATGATATGATGTATAAAATATCTAATCTAACTTTTCAAAACTTATAACATTTTCCTTTATAATAATTTTTTATAAGCACGTGCGTGTCGCACGTGCATTTCTACTAGTTGCAATAAAGTATATCAAGAATGGTACCTATGTTACGTAATTTTTTATTGAATAGCATCATTCTTTTAGTGTTCTTTGAAATGAAGTCTAGATGAAAAGATCAAAAGAACAAAATTTACAGATCGACCCACTACTCATTGTAGTTCACGGTGTTGCGCTGTGTGAAAAGTTCATATTACCTTCAGGGCCGCGACGCCTCGCTATTGCCGTCAGTTCGTCACGCTCGGTTGCTCGCGATACGCGGCCGGCGGCGATAGGGCATCAGGCGATGGCGGCGGCAGGAGGCATGGACACCTGCTGCGAATTAGGATCACAAAACAAAACGACGTCCACTGCGGCCGGCAAACAAGTCATTATTTATTGGGTTAAATTACTCTGCTACTGTGCATGCTGCCGTAATTAGCTTGCTAATGGGCCAAAGGCCCAAACTTATATTGTGCTTGTCTATCTATTATGTATAAAGAATATTCTATTTATTATGTATAAAGAATATACTTGGAGGCCTACGGGATTTGGAGGTCCTGTGCCGTCGCTCCTCCTGCACATGCTCAGGGACGGCCGTGGGCACCGTCACACCGAGGTGCCTTCCCCGTGCCGCATCATACCCTAGTGCTGGCCTCTGCGGGCGGGGCGCACATCTTGCCCTGTCGCTGGTCTCTGCAGGCGGCGCGCATCTTACCCTGGCGCTAGTGTCTGCGGGAGGTGGTGGCGGCAGCAGAGGACGGCAGACAGAGCCGCGGAAGACAGGACGAACATCGGGTAGTGGCATTTGCGGCGGCAAACGGTCCGGGCAGCTTGTTGGCAATGTATTTGGCCGGTCATGATGGTACAAAAGTTGGTACGCTATTCGAAGGTCCAGTAGCAGGATGTTGAATTTCTACTTCAAAGAAGCAGCATGGACCATCAGGGTGAGTTCAGAGAATGCATATGCTTTTCTTGGACTGCTTTTGGACTGTCATGGAACTGAATGGTCCAGTAGCAAGTTGATACAGTAGAACATACATGGATGTATCAATTTCATATTGTATATGCGCATCGCAGGTTCTGGGCGACATCGTGACACCATGGCGCATAGTCGTGTAGCCCAACCAAGTGGCTGAATTTGGATACTGAACCCCCATCTTATGTAGTCACGACCTTCGATTTTTTTTAAGCACATCTGCCTCTGTTTGCTGCCGAGACGCATGTTCTGAATCAAAGAGGAAATCGAGCTTCTTGTTCTTGATGAAAATTTTCTAAAGGCTGCACCGGAGAATCTGGCATGCAACAAGATTAACAGCAGCCCAGCAGGGGGAGGCGTTGGAAACACGAAATTAAAGAATCCCTGTCTTTGGTAAGTTGTAATCCAAACACGAAATAAAGTTTCTTTTTTGCTGATCTAAACATGAAGGGAATTCAATGGCAAACAGAGTGTAGGGATTGGCTGCACAGATGAGAACTTGGGAAGGCTCCGGCAGCTGCACGAACTCCGCGACTCTGTCCGCCGCCGTCACCCGCTACCATCTGCGCCGCTGTCGCCGCTTGCACTAGGAGACCAGCACCAGGGATGGGGATGCGGCGAGGGGAAGGCACCTCAGTGGCCGGTGTCGCCGTCTGCCCTCTAGAATTCCCATTCGTGTTCATACGAGAAATGGTCGGAGGATGTGCGTTGACAGGACTTCGAACGAAATGAACGTGGCCATGTGGGCTGGTTGCAAGGGCTAGGCTAATTTGGACACGGATAGGGCCAAAGCAATCCAGTCCCATGACGTGATTAATTATAATTACTTACTAAGGTGCTTTAAGATTTGTGCAAATTTTCCGAAGAGGACCACTGGAGCAGAACTCTCCAATTAATGGGAGGAACTCATTATTAATCACTTGAGAATTAATATCTTGTTTGTATTGCCGCAATGTACGTTAATTGTAAAAACCATAAGGCATGCCTGTATATATAAAGATATGTCCTGCTAGCATGAGAGACTTAAAAACAAAAGACTCACAACTGGTCAATGCCTAACTTAGCTAATTTATGCAAGGGCAATCCAGACCCTAGAATCAGAAAATCATACTCCCTCCGTCCCAAAATAGAAGACGTTCTCGCTTCCCGAGAAATGGATGCCGGCAATTTTTATAAATAATAAATATCATCAATTAGTATCATAATTAGTATTATCGGAAAGATCTTTAGATCTAGTTTTTTAACAAATTTATTTAGAGATATAAATATTATACGTATTTTCTGTAAATTAAGTCAAACTTATGGCACGAACACCCAAAACGTCATCTATTTTGGGACGGAGGGAGTACGCCTGGTAGCGGCTGCCTATACCTGGCAGGTTTCACAGGGTTACAAGAAAACACGCCCTCCGTTGACATATATAACAGTGGATTTGCTTGAGCATGGCTGCATAGACTTGTCTTGTGATGCATGGATATGGACGCAGACTTACTGCAAAGATAGCTTACGTCATGTCCAGTCACATTAGGGTCAGCAATTGGAGGTCTCAAGATATGCCATAGTACGTAGCAGGGAGAGGAGCAGGGAGAGCAGAAATTCTTGTCCATCCCTAACTACATGTACCTGGAAATGAAGATGTTGGCCCAGCCAATGGCATGATCACATTAGACATCCGTTTCCAGCAGTGGGAGCAGGAGTGCTATGTGCTGTCCTCAAGCATGACCGCCTCTCCATGTTTCTGGAGATCTAGCAGGCAAATCAAGGGCGCCTCTCCAACTCAAAGAGTGCCCTAGCCTCGGCCATCTTCATGCCCCCGGAAGACACAAAGGTGATCAAGCTTAGTCCTGAGGGGTCAACAAATTAAGATGGTCTGGTCAGCACCACATGATGTGGCAGATATGAACACATGCTCGTCGACTTCCTCCACACCAATCTAGATGTCTTCTTCGCATGAATACCCACATCACATACAATGCCAAGTTACTTTGTCACATTGCCAAAAGCTATATTCAGTATGATGAAGCAAGTTAGTTAGGTTGCCAGTTTGAAGTTTAAAACGCCAAATCATTTTAACTAACTTAATTAGTTTGTGATGAGTAGCTAAGTTACATTTGTAATTGGGTTAAAAGGTGAAGCAAATTAGTTTGTTTGACAAATTGGACCCATGAGTTGTGAGGTTACAAGTTGAAGTAATTATAGTGTTACATCCAGAGTAAAATACACATGCAATACCTTAACTTGTTTTATGGTATGCAACTCCCAGAACATTCAAAATGCACTTCAAAGTCCCCAAACTTGCACTACCGGAAACTCAAATACTTCTATGCATGCTCAAAAAAATGACCTACATGAACTTGCACTACCGGAACTCAAATACTTCAAAGTCCCCAAACCTGCACTACCGGAAACTCAAATACTTGCACTACCGGAAACAAAAAAATAGTTTTCGACCATGCATGAACCGATAGAAAATGACCTACATGAACCGATAAAAAAATGACCCATAGAAACAATTTTTTCTGTGGATCTTACATGCTCAAAAAAATTGTGTTTTCCTAGATTAAAAATAAATTTCTGTGTGTTAATCCTCAAATAAAAATCATTTTTTCTATTCACTAGAAGAAATATGTAGATTTATGACAAAAACGTTACAAAATGTTCGTCATAAATCATGCGTCTTTATCCATGGTTTGTGGCGACTATATGTGCATAGAATGTCGGAGATTATATTCTCGACATTCTATGAACATATAGTCGTCTAAACTCATGGATATGTCGTCACAAACCATGGATAAAGACGCATGATTTATGACGAACGTTTTGTAAAAAATTTGTCATAAATCTACATAGTTCTTGTAGTGTATTGGTGTGGTCCGCTCAGAGTTATAGAGGTGCACAGGAAAAAATATTTTTTCTATCGGCTTGGGTAAAGACCACCGAAAAAAAATACATTTACCCATCCAGTAAAATTGGATATAATTATTTGGAAACAGTAGCATCAGCATATTAAAATATGGACTGTCCATACAGTAATTTTATCTCTACATATGAAGTTGGAGTCCAAATGTTCAACACATTCATTCACAGCTTCCAATCTATATGTAGATGATGTCCAAATGTTCTGGCATCAATACTTTCCAAAGCACCATCTCATCAAATGTTCTGGCATCAATACTTTCCAAAGCACCATCTCATCTCAGAAGTTCATAAATTGGACAAACGAATAACTACTACACTACAATGCTGATAACCAGATGGATGTTGCGATCAATTAAAATGAGCAGCTCTAGCTTGAATCGGATATCTTGAAATCAACTTTGATTGTAATTGAGTTTCCTAAAAATGTAGGAAGTTGGCTAATCTTCATCAAACATGTAGCATTGTGCATCTAACTGTATGTGCTCAAATTTGATCTTTCATCAAACATCATGTAGCTAGAATTCATGAGCTCTAGATTAAATGTTTGCCCTGGATGCAACAAACAATTTATTCTAGGAATGCCAAGGATTTATAGAGCTTGAATTCACGAGCTCTAAATTAAATGTACCTATTTGGTGGGTGAAACGATAAAAAAATAAATGCTTGATATACGCCTATAAAGCTACTTCAATGAAGGGATAAAAAATAAACAATGGATGACACGTGTCCACACTGCTGGGAATGTGATACAACAGAATATTGAGTCTTAGGCACAGGGAGAGCGGAATCTCTAGCTACACGTACCTGATATATTGAAGATGTTGTCCCAGCCAATGGTGTCATAACATCAGACACCATCTTCCAGCGCATATTCCAGTGGGAGCGGGAGTGCTATGGGCTGGCCTCAAGCACAATCGCCTCTGCGAGTTTGTGGAGATCTAGCAGGCAAAATAAGGGGTGCCCCCGACTCTAAGAGAGCGCCAACCTTGACCACTATCTGAAGACAATAATCTTTAGTTTACCCATTCAAAACTTGGTGGGGCCACTTGAATTTATTGGACAATGAGTTGTTCTCGGTTATTACCCAATCCACCACTATCTGAAGTCTTGTAGTGGCGTCACTAGTGAGTGGGGCATAACCCACAATTAAAACATGTAAAAGTATGATAGAACAATACAACCGAAGTAATATGTTATAAGGTATGAAGTCACAGTAGCTACAGACAAATGAGAAGACTGTACTTCGAGACTTTGACAAAGTCTTTTGACACTGCCGCATCATAAGTATTGTGGAGTTGTTTGCCGCCCAACCTAAAGCTAGTGTCCATCTACACCTGGCAATAGTAGCTTCGAGATGTTCTTAATGCCAATTCTAAGATGTCAAGACGAAAAAACACACAACTCAAAATTGCAACCAAGATGAAAAAGAATCTATGCAGTATGTTTCGTCTGTTCAAGGCACTGGCAACAAATCTTAGGGATGAAGCATTCATCATGTTGGAAATATTGCGAATTTTTTTCGAGAACCATGACTTCACGTGTATTTCATTAAGACAAATAAATAGTGTCAAAAGAACATACACAATGTCTAGCTACAGGAGATCCCATAATGCAGTTTACACAACCATAGAGGAAGTGGTTAGGAACGTAAACGACAACAGAACTGAAAGCAATGTGGTAGAGAGAGGACCTCCACCACAAACCTAACTGAGTGGACCCTGCCATCAAAGGAGATAAAGCCAGTGTGGCAAATAAAGCATCCAACAAGAAATGAGTATGGTGCTGAATTATCCAGCAGAACAAAAACCATGGCAGCATCGCATTTGCCAGAGTCATCAATGCGGTAAAGTATCTGCAAGCGGGGGGCATCATGAATTTAGCAGCAAAGCAACTGGTTGAGCGTGGAGATCGAAGCGACATCAGTGGCAAGTATCCGCCCAAGCAGCAACAGCGCCCAAGCATCAGTGAAAGAGTGTGATAGCAGCCAAAGATCAAAGCCTGGCAGGATTTCACCTAGGGAGTATTCTACCATAGATGCCGGGGAAACCACTCTGTGCTCAGTCACTAGCCACTCGTGCCAATCACTGCTTAGTAGCCACAACACATATGAAGAGGCGGTCATCATCACCATGGGTGCAATGGATGGCTTGTTCAGCAGGGGTGCTAGGGCCTAGGTACGGTGGCCAAACAGCAAGCCGGCCGCGCACAAATCCCCTCCGCAGCCACGCGCACACGATAGCTTGCCGTAGGCGCCCGGCTAGTGCTGGGATGTTGCCTGTTCCTGCCATGCCATCTAGGCTAGGGGAGGCTAGATGCCAACCCATCTGCTGTGGGTTTGGATATACGCCATGCCGTGTGCCTGAATCACTGTGGATGTATTGGGGGAGAAATGTTGTGGGGTGCTGCTACAAGCTTCCACATTTTGCGGGCATGCGCTAGAGGGTGGCTTCCACATTTTGCACGTGCAGGTAGTGTACGTTTGCTGCTACAGAGTCACAAATTGCGGACCCTTGGGGAGTGGAGGGGAAGGAGGGAAGTATGTGACAAGATGATCTAGAGAAGGCAATTGTGGTTTCGAAATGGAGTATTGGAAAACAAAAACAACCGAATGAATTTAAAACACGAATACATTCCGTAGTTTCTAGTTATCTGTTGCTATATAGAAATAAAATTTTTAGCAGCGCATGTATATGTCACTTTATAATATGTAGCTAGTATAAATTTATGCTATATGGTGACGCGAGCCTATAAAGCTACGTGCCTACATCAGAGGCAACATCGCTGACAGGATTATTCAGCCCTCCCAGTACTCTAGCTCCCACAGTATGGGAATGGCTGAGGTATAAAAATGAAAAAGTGACGAGGTTCATGAGTATTAGTAGCATGGAAATATGTGAGGTTTCAGCTCCTACAAGGAATGAGATACATCAGGAGTTTTAGCTTGAGTGTCAACTAGGGACAGAGAGCTTAAGTCATTCATGTCTCCACAAGGCTTGGCTTCGTGCTTCCTTTTTGTGCCAAAGCAGCATTCATTAGTACACAGATCATTTCTTTTCACACCAGCATTTTATTTTTACTGGTAGTTTTTCTTGAGAACAGCTAGTAGAAATCAGTTCTATTTGTACCGGCGGATTTCTTAAGAAACCGCCAGTAGAAATACGATTTCTACCAGCGGTTTTCTTAAAGACTACGCTAGTAGAAATAGTTTGAAATTGATTTTTTTGAGTTTCTCAAACTTTCTCGGATGGAGAAACTTTGTAGTTGATAAATTTTTCATTTGAAATCATCTTTTTATGAAAAACAACGCCTAAAATTGTCAAATTTGGAATTCAAGTTTTGCAAACGAGTTCGGATGGAGAAACACTCTAAATGAATGTTGTAGATCTCGAAAAGTTATAAAACTTTGTAGTTGAAATTTTTTCATTCGAATTCGTTTAGACCCTGAAATATTAAATTTACCATCGGTTTTGGCTAATGTGTGGGGAACTAAAATGGGATATAGACACAAGTAAGCAATGTGTGGAGGGGTAGAGGGGGCTACGCGCAAAGGGGAGGTCGCGGGTTCGACCCCCCACGGCCACGTAGCATGCGATTTTACACGAAAAAATATACGACTTGCGACTTTGGCAGAGACGGACGGCCATTTCTACAGGCGGTTCCTTAAGAGAACCACCTGTAGAAATCAATTTCTACCGACAGTTTTGAACAAACCGCCATTGAAAATGGGCTATTTTTAATGGCCTCTCCCAAAGATGGTTTTAACTGCCTATACAAATGCTCTCTGTACTAGTGATTGTTCATGATACCAAAAATCTAAAGCTCTAACAGACAGTGCTGCTGTATTATCAGACAGTGTGAAATGTGGAGGATCACAAAGAATGAAAATTAGCTCATTCCATTATCAAAAAGTTTAAAGCAACAACGGCAAAGTAATTGTCAGGTACTTTTAGTAATGCCAGATTCATTATCTTTGAAAGCCTCTTAATTTGTTCCGCCCGCAGGGCCTCACCGGCACCAAATTACAAGGTCTCACCGCCATACTGTCCACTCCTGCCAGCCGCATGCAGGGCGCCTCACACAGTCAAGACCCTGCAGCACTCGATGTCCTGGACCCAGGACAAGCTAGGTACATACTCTTCTGCCCTGGGTGCGCAGGGGCACAGGGCCGCCCAGTTGCTGATTGAGGCAGGCCGTCCTCCATTGAGTCACCTGTCACTGGAAAAACATCAGAGTAATCGATGAAATGCTAGCGACATACTATATTCATATTATATTCAATTTGTTGTGCAATAAGATACCACGTGAAAGTGCCATTATATCCTTCAAATTTAATTTGGATCCTCGTCTAGACCCCACTAATTATATCTTATGTTCGTCCAAATTAGATCCTCTTAACTTTGCACTAGTACACAAAGCATTAGTAGAGGCGGTTGTAGAGGCTTCAAAGATCGGCGTTTTGGGCTACCGCCCGATTGCTAGAGGCCGATGAAAATGATGCATTTTCACCGGGCGGTTGCTTAAAAACCGCCTGTGAAAATGCATTTCTACAAAGCGGTTCACTTAACCAACCGCTTTGTGAAAATGCCATTTCCATCGGGCGGTTAACATAAGAAACCGCCGATGGAAATTCCATTTCCACAGGCGGTTTTATTAGGTGAACCGCTTTGTATTAATGTTTTCCCCCCAAAATTCATTTGAATTTTCATTTTTTGAATTGGCGCCCTCTCTGTCCTCCACCCTCCCTCCTCTCTGTCCCTCCTCTTCCCCCCCCTCCCTCCCTCCTCTCTCTCCCCCCTTATCTTTCTCCCTTACGATAATCAATGCAAAGACTATTTAATTATAAAAAATACATTAAGGAAAAGTAACTATACCATGCAATACTTATATACATATATACATCATTAACAATTTAATTACACTATACATTGTTTTCATCAAAATTATTTTCTGGCCACCATGTGATAATAAAATTTACATTAGAGAGGATTCTAATAATCATTTCGACTTAATCTCGTAGCGCTAATATCCCTTAGCGCTCTCGAACTCCTGGCCTCGCTAAAAGCGCTTTCCTTGTGGTGAAATTTCCCCTCTGAAGGAATAATTTCTCTCATGATAAATGAGCGAGATCCTCAATTATTCCATACATAGTTAGCTCGTCGAAGTGTTGGGAGTCCGCTTCTTGATACGCCTGAAAAAGAAGTTTGTAAATATTATATATATTTCCATGCGTCTAAATAAATTTGCATTTTTAACGATATAAATACAAACGTGTTACCTTAGGATTCCTGATGTACCGTCCGGCCGTTCTCATGAACTTCGCACGTGTAGAATCCAAAGGCATGGAATCGGTTGGTTGCTTGTGGCACTACATAAATTGCTTAGAGTTATTTACTTGTAATAACATCTTATATATGTAACATGCCCGATATTGATTCATAATAAATTTACATACCGCCATTTGTGAAAAAATTGTATTTCCTTTCCCCGCCAAAGACGGGTCAAACACTCCACCTCTTATTTTATAGAATCTCCAACATCTATGATCTCAAAAAGAATCGCTTAGCGGCAATTTTAAACTCTCATCGATTAAAAGATGCATGCTACATTTTGTCGACTTACCGTTCTATGATGCTTTGAAATTTTGCATATCTTTTAGGTGGATAGTCGGCGGAGTCCAAGACCAACACCCTTCCGTCTCTAGGATAAATGAAGAAGCATATCCAATGGTCACTGTGCAAGATCGAAACCGAGTTTGTCATGCATTTATATAAACCGATACTTAAGCCGATGTACGTATATGAACCCATACTTACCAAAAGTTATAAGGGGCAACTACACATTCCCTCGTGTTTGTACTTGGAGCAATGCATTGCCTATGTATGTGGCGTAGTGAGTCTCATGATCCTTCTCCAATTCTATTTTTCTCTTTTCTTTATCTTTCTTTGATAACCCCTTCAATTAAATTTGTTTGTCACCAATTCGGAAGGTGTGCTCATTCTCGTAAATTTTTTTTGGGGCTTAGGTACCCAAATTTTGAAGTCATTCTTGTTTGGTGCGGGGACCGTTACACGAACTCGTTTTGTTCATATTGCATTCTGCAAGGCACAAGATAGAAGTCAATAATAATAAACGAAAGTTCATGTTAGTGTGAGAGGTACACTTACAATGCAAATAGCGTGACGAGCTGAACGTCGAGCCGCTTAAGGTTAAAAGCCAACCATATGTCCTCAAAAAGTAACGAAAGCCGTGTCTCGTTCACTTATGAAAGCAAATTGGTGGTATGTCCACTTGGATTGCGTCGATCCCGACTCGAGCCGCTCGCATGTACCATCATGAAGTCTTTTTATACCAAAGGCGGAAGCTTTTGGAGTTGTTCCCAACTCAGGTAGAGGCCCCTGCCGGGTACATATTTATCCGGGACATTTTCATAGTCATCCCATGTTGGCCTCACTATCTTTAGAGCTCGGATCTTTGCTTCTTCTATCGCCTTCTCTTGCTCGGCTAAGTCCACGGTAGTTGACTTGCGAAAAGCGCAATCCCTTCTAAAAATTTGGCGATTACTTTTGTTTTCTTCTTCGGCTCATAAGGGGAAACCAATTTAGGAATAGAATATTTCCTCTTCTTGGTGGCGGCTGGTTTTTCTTGGGCCTTCTTTGGTGGCGGCGGTGGTGTCCAAGGCGATGCTTCCATGTCTTGAGGTGGTGGGGACGGCGGGCTCACGGGACCGGTGTGTACTTGTTTGTGGCGGTGGGGGCCGAAGCGGGCTCACGGATTGGTGTACTTGTTTGTGGCGGTGGGGGCGGAGCGTGCTCATAGACCGGGTGGACTTGTTTGTGGCGGAGATCCCGCTTGTTTCAATGTTGACGGTGGGGTTCTTGAAGGATCGGCAGCAGTTGCTGATGGTGGGTTTGGATCCTGTTGACGGTCGAGATCGGTGCGGACTCTGAGTTTACGCGGGGCTTCGTGGAAGGTGGTGGCTGCGTCAACCGGACATCTCTTCGAGGCCACAAGATGAAATTATTAATGGCCTTGTCCGAGTGTCTCAATACCCTCGGGACCAGAAATTTCTAGCATGTCATCCTCGTAGCACGGGGCGACCGTCACCACTTCTACCCTGCAGTACTCTTCTTCTGGTATAGGTTTACCGTGGGTAGTCACGTCCGGGAATCGCAAAGCCTGTGGCTACCTCCCTTGTACGTTGATGCTTCATACCATATCGTATGACAATTTTGCAAGGTGTCGGCCCATTGATGTCATCGACAGGGTAGCGGTGTGTGTTTCCCGTAGACCCCACACTACTTGGAAAAGGAGTAGAATGAGCGGGCATGCCATAACTCATCTCCCCGAGCTCCGGGCAAGGGTTGTCTTTGGAACGAGCTGCATCTGTGGGCCTTGTGTGCTCATCTGCTGAATGCATACTGCACTAGCTAACTACGCACCGGTAGTGGATCGGGATTTGTTAGAAAGGCGACATCATGTTGTTGAACTGTTCTTTAGCCTTTTCCTCAAAAAAATGCTGCATATCTTCCTTATATTGATCACGTTTCTTATACATGCACACCCACTCCTCACCAAATCCTTCTTTCCATCCCATCTTCGAGGAGATGCCTCGTACACGGCCGGATGCTCGGGGTTGCCCAGTCCAATACTCGGGATGTCTCTCTCCCTTCGTGGCTTGAGTTTCCCTTGTTTGACCTCCACCGCTAGCTCCAACATCTTATCACCGGGGGCTGTGATGTCTAAGGGGCGCTTCACACCGGTAGCGATTTGTTTTGTTCCTCTACCTCTCGAGCCAATTTGCCGACCTCTCGCCAACTTCCTCCGATAGCACACGAACCCCTTGTTTCTTTAGCTCCTCCTCCTCCGCCGCCATTTTGGAATTTGTTTCTTGTAACCACCGGTGCCAAGGTGATGGTGGTATTTGTTCTTCCTTGCTAGCTCGAAGCGACTTCACTCTTGGCTTTGGCGGTGGGTCATTCTTTTGCGCCTTGAATATCTCCCACTAGCGCTTGTGTGATCTTATACTTGCTCGTTGGGTCGTACCCATGCTTGGCAAACTTGGTATTCATCTCGGATCGCCGATTCTGGAATGATGTTGCAATCGCTTGTAAAAATACCCCTTCGCAAGTTTCTCATCCGTCCCCTAGTAGGGTACACAAAACCTTTCTATAAATTTGTCCCACGACTCTTTCCTTTTAGTCGCATCCACATCCTTCCACCTAGTGATTGTGATGTCCAATTTATCTCGACCCGACCAACCAATTGCATTCCTTATCTTGGCTGCCACCTCATCGACCACTTGAGGCTCTCCTTTTGGGCCGATGCTAGGAACTATATATGTCTTCTCACGGCCACTTGTTTGTTCCTCGGTCACCACGTTTTCGGTCACTCTGTTTCCTTTTTCTTGATTTGGAGGTGGTTGTCTCAGTCGTTTCTGGTGCTTCGTCATGAGGCACGTCTTCTTCGCCTTGGGGCACGTCTTCTTCTTCGCGAGAAGTTCCGCATTTGAGACATAACCTCTGGCCCATCCGTATTGAAGAGTGTAAGGATCATTATGACTATAATACTATGAAGGGAAGTGTTGGTTTTCATATTATGAGTATACCTCATCATACGGATTATAATCCGGGTCAACACTTTTTTCGCGTTGCCTATCTATGCTAGGGCATGGATCACTTAAATGCCGTCATCTTCCTCTTCTTCCAACATGTCACCATGGAAATCTTCTTCTTGTCCTTCTTCCGCTAGGGGTGACTCACCGACGCTGCTCTTCTTACGCGGAGGATTTACGTTCTATGCATGGCAATAACTATGTTAGTTACTTTGATAGGGTTCGACGTTATAAAAAGGGCAAGGCTTCTTAATGCCGTGAGACTCACCGTGCCTCAGGGGGTGTGTGAGTCTTAGTGGGTGACTTCTGCACGCTGCTTGCTGCTCTTACGCCTTGATGGTCTTTAGATGTTGGAGACGTCATCTTCTCGATAACTTCAAATATAATAAGTCATTAACATATAGTCATTACCACTGATGCATTAACACTAAGTCATTAATACTAAGTCATTAACACTAAGTAAATAACACTAAGTCATTAACACTAAGTAAATAACACTAAAGTCATTAACACCGAGTCATTAATACTAAGTCATTAACACTAAGTAAATAACACTAAAGTCATTAACACTAAGTCATTAACATGCTAAGTCATTACCAATGCGTAATTAACACTAATTAAAGTGTTGACACTAGGTTATTAACATGTAAATTAAACAAGCTCTAAGATCATAGTGATTATCGATTGGCTTACATAAATACTATAAGAATGCTCTAATTAAAACAAGCTCTAAGAGTGCTAAGTACATAAATACTATAAGAATGCTCTAATTAAAACAAGCTCTAATTAAACAAGCTCTAATTATAAAGTCATTAACAATTGGCGGTCATTAACACTAAGTAAAAACACTAAGTCATTAAGTCACTAACACTAAGTCATGGCATGCGATCAATAACACTAAGTCAATAACACTAAGTAAATAACACTAAGTCATTAAGTCACTAACACTAAATCAAGTCATGGCGGTCAATAACACTAATTAAATAATACTTAGTCATGAGGAGATAAGTACACGTGATAAAGCGCGTGGAGGAGTTAGTGAATGTAGGGCGGCGGTGAAGGGCGATCGCAAGATGGTGGCACGATGATTCGCTCGGGAGTATCGTGATGGTGATCATCAATTGTTAAAACACAAATATTATATTATGCAATTAATACAATTTCTTTTTTGAAACAATTAATAATTGATGCAATTAATTTTAGTATTAATATTAATTGATACAATTGATACAAGTACTTGCCACATACAATATTTAGTATTACAAATAATATTTAGTATTAATAATAGATACAATTAATATTTAGTATTAATAATTAATACAAGTACTTGCCACATACAATATTGTATCCATTAATAATTGATACAAATAATATTTAGTATTACACAAAGTCATTATTTCATAATATTAATACACATTTGCTTTTAACAATATTAATATTTTACAAAGTAAAATAATAATTATTACATATAACTATTAGCTACCCATTTTATAATATTAATATATCAAAAACATATTACACAAAATAATAAAACATATTTACAAAGTAAAAGCAATTTCTTTTATACACATTTGTTCTACACTAAGTCATTATGTATAGCAATGTATCTTTGGATTCATATTAATGTTTTTGTACACATAATGTTTGGGATTTTTTGTTCGAGAAAATTAAAAAGGCCACGTTGGGCCTTTGGGCCCCAACAAGGCCCATTATCCTTATGGCCAAGCCCTTGCCGTCGCCCAACACTGCCCTTAGGGCAAGGCAGCGCCGCCGCAGCATAATAAGGCGCGCCGCCGCCCCCCAGCCAAGGCGCCGCCGCCACCACCGTCGTAAACCATACCGCCAGCTGTTTGCCGCCCCAAGACATCACATCTCACCTTGCTCGGTCCTTTCTGGATAACGCGGAGGCGCTGAAGATCGCTGGCCCTTCGCTACAGGCACCTGCAGGAGGCGAAGGCGGAGGTCGGTGGCGTATCTCGATGGAGCGGATTGCGGGGCGGAGGTCGGTGGCGAGCTCGCCGGCCGGGCGGGCGTAGCTCGTGGCGGGCGGGCGGAGCTCGATGGCCGGGGCGGGAGGAAGCTTCGACGGTGGCGGCGCCGCAGCTCGATGGCCACGGAAAGAGGGAGGGCGGCGCCTGACGGGCGGATTGAGGGAGGGCGCGGCGGATCTCGCTTCACCGCCTTGCCAGCCGATGGCGGTTCTGAGTAGGGCGGCGGCTGAAATCGAGCAACTGAACCTGGCGCGCCGGAGAAGAAATCGCGCCCACCGGACTTGAAATTTTCATCCGTGGGTGGGGGTATATATAGGGCAAAAGTTTGTACAGTGGGGGGTCTTCAAGAACCGCTTTGTGGAAATGATTTCCACAGGCGGTTGGTTAAGACCACCGCCCGATGAAATCGTTTCCACAGGCGGTTCTCATAACAAACCGCTGTGGAAATATGTTTTCACCGGGCGGTTGGTTAAGACCACCGCTGGTGGAAATGTGTTTCCAGATTTTATTTAGGATAGCTATTTAGGATATTTAAGTTATTTCTTTTAGAAAATTTAATTTATATAGGATAGCTAGTGGAAATTCCGTCAGTGCATAGTACGAACCGAACATTTCTTGTTTCCTTAGCAAACTACGGGTGGTCGACATTGAATTTTTGCCACTTTGCGTCCCATCGGTACCGGATGTCGAAGCTTTCCATCTACTTTGTGCTTCTCGAAAGCATGCCAGTCATAAGCTCTGCATCCTCGGGGTTTGCAAACAAACACCGCAGACGATCAACCACCGGAAGATACCACATCACTAAAGCTGGAACCCTTCTCTTGGCATAATAGTCTTCTTCTTCATTTTCTTTGTTGGAAATTTTTGAACTCTGTTGGGTCTTCTTTCTCTTCTTTCCTTTGGAAATGGAAGTTGCATTCTCTTCTTGTAGATAGTCTTTTTTAGTCTTGTACCGACTTGCACTACAATTTGGACAGTTATCCAAGTCTTTGTAATCACCTCGATATAAGATATAGTGGTTTCTGCAAGCGTGGATCTTCTGGACACCCATAGTAAGTGGACTGATTAGCTTCTTTGCATAGTAAGTGTTAGCTACTCAACAATACATCGAAGCTAGCATCAGACCATCCATACCTAGCCTTCAACATCAATAACTTAAGCACGGGCCGTAATGTCGTGAACTCTTTGGTGCAACCCTTACTCTCATCGTATAAGGGCTCTCTGCTGCTTTGCCTTTTGCTCTAAGGCCTCCATCCCTTTCATAAAAAATATTGATGGATCCGTATGACGACGCAATAAAGCGACCATCAATTCTGCGTCTTCATCCTCCACACCGAAGTTACGTTGGCATCGGTTCCTTCAACATTTACATCATCATGAACATCGGGCACAATATGTTCACTCTCTTGGGGACAATGGTGTTACGTCTCGTGTCCGAACCGGCATACATTGTCAACAAGCATATCCGGGCCATTGCCACCTAGATTCACAGGGGTCTTCACTATATACGTTGCGAGCTACCCTCTCCATGCTTTGTCCAAATCAAGTAATCATTCATAAAACCTCGGCGGACCAGATGAGCCATGATTGCACTTGTGTCTTCAAAAACAACAAGATTTCTGCAATCGGCGCAAGGACAATATATGTGCTTCGTCCGTGTTCCGAAAGCATGATTTTTAACAAAGATCGATAAACCTACGGACCTCAAGTACGTAGGATGGATCTACTCGTCTAAGTTATACATCCAAAATGCTCATCCCATCGTTACCTATTATAGAGTTTAATAGATTTAAATAATGTAATCACTTAAAAGAAGACATGAATGTTTTGTCATATTTATTAACAAACCTTAAGATGATCGAAAAAACTCCTTCAAGGAATTATAGATGAAAAGAACTTCACGCTTTTATGTTTCTCAAATAATACACGTCCAGGCTAAATCATATGTAGTTAAAAGAACTAGTTAAATAAATATGCCTCTCAATAATAACTAAAGCAAGACTAATTAATAAAACTCTAATTAAAGAATCACCAATACCTAATTAAATAAAACATAACTAAATAATTAAAGCATCAATTTATTATATGAAACCTTAAAAACTAAAAAGAAGACTAATTAAAGAAACCCTAATTAAAGCCTCACCACTACTTAATTTAACTAAACAAAAATAAATAATTAAGGAAAAACTAATTTCAAACATCAATATGACAAATAAAAAAAAGTAATTAAATAAGAGTAAACATAACTAAATAAACTAAACATAATAATTTAAAGCATGAATTTATTAGATGAAACCCTAAAAACTAAAGTAAAACTAAATAATAAAATCCTAATCAAAGCCTCAACACTACTTAATTTAATAAAACATAACTATATAATTAAACAAATACTAATTTCAATCATCAATATGACACATAAACTAATAATTAAATAAGAGTAACTAATATATAAATGAAACCCTAATTAAAGAATCATCACTAAAAATATCACTACTAGCTAATTAAACTAAATATAACTAAAAATTTAAATAAGAGTAACTAATAAAACGCTGAAGGTTAAACTCTAGATAAAAAAAGTGAAACCCTAGATAAATAATTACTATAATAATTAAAAAAAAAAAAAACCTAGCTACACTTCTCTCTCACTTGAGGTGAAACCCCAAATCTCAAAAAGTGAGTGGGGTTGAGCAAGAGAATGGTGGAAATGTAACCTAAAAGTCCAAATTCTAGATACAAAAGTGAAAATCTAGTTCAAAATTGTGGCTAAAATTGATCAAAAATGGCAAAAAGCTAGTTACTCTTCTCTCTCTCTCTAGAGTGAAACCCTAAATCCTAAATGTGTCTAGAATTGAGCATCAATGGTTAAAAAGAGGTAAGAGATATTAAAACTAACCTTTCTAAGCAACCTCCTTCAAAGAAATCAAGACCAAAACCTCTCCCCTTGTTTCTTCTCAAATCTGGACCTCCAAAATCGCCACCAATGGAGGGTGGCGGCGGGCCTCGATTCTGGTGGGGAAGAAGGAGGGGGGAAGAAGGTGGGGTATATATAGTAGGATCAGCAGAGGCGGTTCACTTAAGGAACCGCCTGTGCAAAAAAGATTAGCACTGGCGGTTACGTTAACAAAACGCCTGTAAAATAGCCTCATTTACACTGGCGGTTTTCTTAAGTAACCGCCTGTGTTAATCTAGACCAACACAGGCGGTTCCTTAAGTGAACCGCCAGTGTAAATGTGCCTATTTACACCGGCGGTTCACTTAAGAGAACCGCCAAGTGTTAATATATTTTGCACAAAGCGGTTCTAGTTGTGGGACCGGCCTTTTTGGTTTTCACAGCGTCCTTTTCCTAAAACCGCCTGTACAAATTTTTCCATGCCGTCAAGACAAATACTTTGTGTACTAGTGTTGAACCGTTAGATCTAACTAAATAAATAGGCTGGCTAGCTTATAGAAATCGATTTTTAGAGGCAACTAGGCTAGCCACCTCTAGAAATTCCCTCTATTTTTTGAGGTGGTTGACCAGCTGAACCGCTATAGAAATAGAGGCATGTCTAGAGGTGTGCAAGAATTTAAGTTGTCTCCAGCGCCTAAAGATCAAGCATAAACCTACATAAATTTATAAATAAGTTATACATTATTCAATGAGTATGAAATTTTTACTAGAGATCAAGCATACAATAATTAGCCTACCATAAAAATTTCACCATAATTGGACAATAGAAACTGCAGCTATGAATTATTCTATTTAATTATAGAAAATCATAGATCTAAAGTTATAGCAAAATATTTGTACTAAAACATAACATATTATATGCTCGCTGTGTAGATCTACTTATAAGGAGTCCAACAAAATTGGATTTTCTATTTTATGATTTTTCTATGATTTATTATGATTTTTCAAAGATTCAGCCTAAATAAATAAAGAAAGAAAAAGACAAAACAGCAAAACCACCGTTCAAAACCGCTCTAGGGGTAATTTAACCGGTTTGCAAAGTTCAGGGGGTAGAATACCCGATTTTATAGTTGAGGGGGTAAAGTGCTCCACCCATCATAGTTCAGGGGGTGATGTACCTATTAATATCTAAGACATGTATCGTTCCTCGTTAGAGAACCATTACTGGATGGTTATATGCCTGCTTCTATGTGACTGCATCCAAACACAATAAATTCATACGTTTCTATATATGGTGGGTGAAGCAATATGTAGCCTTGTAAAGGCTTATTTTAGTGTGCAACATGAGCAAATAAATCTAAAACAGAGGCAACATCCTAGGGTATGGGAATGGCTGGCATATATTTGATGAGTATGCTCACTTCATCAGGGAATGGGATACATCAGGAGTTTTAGCTTGAGTGTTAGCTTGGGAGGATGAGGGTAAGTCATTCATGTCTGTGCGAGACAGCACTTCCTTCGAGCATTGGTCATTGAAGAGATACATCAGGAGTTTTATAAAATATAGTTTTTATTGATGAGGGCATATATATGACTGAGTTCGTGTCCTTTGAATAGGAAGAAGGCTCCTTACCACAGCGACGCCACTACAGATCGGTGCTACATGATTTCATTGACTACGTGCTGAAAATCCGCTGAAGCATGGAGAATTCGGCGTGCCGCTGCCGCCTCTGAGTAACAGTATTGCAGGTCGCCTTCTCATTGTTGATCCTGCTGCCATCAGCCCAGCAGCCTCTGCGTGCTACAACCTGCCCTCGCCGCTTAGCCTTGTGTGTGGTTACAGTCACTAGTACAAAAATGATTTCTCTTGTTACTGGCGGTTTTAATTAATGGACGTCAGTAAAAATCAAATGGTGACCAAATCAAGAACCACCTGTAAAAATAGATTTGTACTGGTGGTTGTCTTAAGAAACCGCAACTAGAAATAGATGGTATTTCTACTGGCAGTTCCTTAAAACAACCGTAAGTACAAATCCTATTTCGGAACAGAACACCTGCCGCCGCTTATGAGTTTTGCGGTCTGACCAGCCCCGTCCAAGCCGAGGCTACTCTCTTGTACGAGATAAATGGAAGGGAGCAAGAAGGCGGCCATGTCTACGAGGTGTCCTCCTCGGCCAGCACTTCCATGTCTATCGCCCTGTCGACACATGCTGCTCGATCGGCTACCTTTATTCGTCGTGATGAGTTCATGCTGGCCGGCAAGGAGAACTTGCTTCCTTCCGTTCTCTGTTTTAGAGTAACGGTGTCATAGCATATGTTATTAGTTGACACGGGAAACTCTCTGCTTAGCCGGCATCTCAGATCAGATACAAGCGTTGGCGCAAGTAGGTAAAGCTTATGTAGTATATTTTTTTTTTTGAGGCTTATGTAGTCTGTGGCACTCCCGTGTTGTGGCCTGGTATATTAAACTCTAGTACTAGAATAATAATTTAGCTTAACTAACTGAATTCATCAACATATCAGATTATATATTCGTGTTTTCAGGCACATGTTGGTGCTTCCATATCGATGGGATGAGAGCAGAGCCTAGAGCTAGGCGGCCCAATAGATGTGTGATTGGTTCAGTTCGGGTAAACGTGCTCTGTTAGCACTGCGGGGGCAAAGCTAATCATTCCTCCATTCTCCCATGTCTTGCTGTTTTTCTGATTCCTTCCAGTTCTCCAAATTCTTTCCACCTATCCATCTTACTATTACTAATTAGAGGTCTCAACGGAGGCACCACGTTGATTCTCACCGACGCAAGCGTTAAGAAAAAAACATAAATTCTAGAAATTTTCACAATAATCAGAAATATCCGCTTTTAATTTGGTAGACATTAATCATCATAGTTGCTAATAGCCATTAGATTTGTTGCAATTTATTAAAAATTACCCACCCGCCATTATGAGAAATACATAAAGTAACCCACCCTAATTTTGTATTTAAATTACCCACCACTGTCATTATGAAGAATAATTCAGGATAACCCCTAAATTTATATACAAATTCCCCATATACATCGATCATTATGAAAAGTAAATCAATATAATCCCTAGATTTATATCTAAATTGTCCACTTTGCTATTATGATAATTATCAAAATAAAACCCTCACATTGTATCTAAATTACTCATATTTTGCTATTACAAATAATAATTTAAAATAACCCTCTAACTTTTTATTTAGATTCATTATCTTACTATTACTAATTAAAGGCCCCAATGGAGGCTCTACGTTAATCCTCACTAGACACGCTGGGAAAAAAAGATAAATACTAGAAATTCTCACGTTAATCATAAACATCTAGCCATCAAATCTATCAATTAAACATCTAAAACTATTAGATCTATTTTCAACAAAGTTACCCACAGTTGCCATTATATATAACCATTGGATCTATTTTGCTTTTTTTAAAGAAATTACCCATCTATACCATTATAGATTAAAAATAGTGTAAAATAATATTATTGTTTGAGAGAAACAAACAGCCGCACAGAAATATTGAACGTCATACCCAAAGACGTTTTTGGTTGGTCATTCTATTAACAAGAAGTTAGAGCACGTATAAAATCTTGCCACGCTCACAATACGTGAAAAAAAACTACTATTACATTGGGGCCGTTCACTATGTTAATTTTTTTTTGCCGTGTCACAACGAATAATGCCAACAACTTAATACGTTCATGCATCAATGCTACTGGAGGTTGATGTATCAATAAAATAGAACGACATAGATGCATGAACATAGAGCAGCTAACCAAATGCATCCGAATTTTTATAGTGCCAATTTCAAGATGTGCATTGTTTACATAGATGGGTGCCTTAACATTGTTCGTCTCCATTATTGGCCGGTCTACAAAAACAAAAAAAAATTTGTGACATCGAGGAATTGAGCACCTTTCTACCATGCACCAAACACTCATTTGCGACTAAAAGAAATTTGTTGTGATCAACGACAATCTTGAGACATCTAGGGTTCGCCCTCCTGGCCCACAACGTTTCTCTAAATAAGAGGAAATGCCTTTGGCATCACCATCCGTATGACTCAAATCACACAACCGATTAGTTAGACATTGGAGGATTTAGAAAGGTTTGTGTCCTATTTAGGATGATTCAAATGTTACCACCTCCACTTCTAAGGCCCAACAAATACATATTAAAGAATTTTAAATATATAGTGACGATATCTCAAGGAGTTTAGAACAACTTAATTACATCGATGATGGCCAGTGACAAAATAAAAAATCAAAAATAATTTCAAAGATGTAATTAATGGCAATATTAGAAATATTTAAAAAGACCCTTCAATCTATGTCTAAATTTTCAATATCTTCTATTAAAAAATTGTTTCAATAAGCATATATATGTTTGTTTCTATATTACCCACCTCAAGCATAAGCATCATGGCAGCATATATGAGTGATAAGTATATATCTTTTTCTTTCGTTACATAAAAAATGTTTCTTTAACAATCCACATACTAATGATATTGACACATTTGATAAAACCATATTAGTGACTATGACATATAATTTATATAGGTTGTTACTTTAGAGTACAACTAAAATGTTTGGCACGTAACTATAATGCAGATATAATTCCTTAATAGAAAAATTCAGTCATATTAAAAAGTGTGAGAGATCACCTGTGGCTATATCTTTCTCGATCCTTTATGCTTGAGACATCTAAATTGATAGTATAACTATAACTGTGCACATTGATAAGTTTGGGAGGTTATTGTAGGTTATATATTTCCGGCCCTTTAAGATTACTTTAGAGAAAAAAATCGATCATTATAAGACATAAGTATTAAAATTCTAATGAAGTTAGCACTACTAAGACCCCTATCAAAGATCTTCCATCAAGCCCTTATCACTTATGCTAAGTGACATGGTGCAGGTTTTAAATGATTGCTTATGATATTGTAGTATTGAAGAACATACTATATGATCTAAAATACTTATTCAACAAATTTAAAAAATTAATAAACCATATAATAAACAAAAGAGTTTTAACTTAACTTGAGTATAGAAAGAATTTGTAGCAATCAATAAGAATAAAATTTGTATTAAAATTGACTATTGACTTTGTTGGATATATGATGCAACAGAGCCATCATAATTAGTGGTAAGGGTTCAAAAGAATTGCAAATTTGAAGTACATAAAGGTGCCAAAGAAAAAAATGGGAATATTATTAAAACATTATATAATCAGTGTCTTAAAAGGTATTAAAAAGGTAATGATAACTAAATATAGACTATGGGATATAGTGTGTCTATTATTAAAAAACAAAAAACAAAAATATAATTTATTATGAATAATTCTTTATTAATCCTATGTATTAAATAATAACTAATATTTATATCTCCTAAAGTTCTTGCCCGTGTGAGAGCACGAATTGATGGATTAGTGCTACTAACATAGATCAATACAAAATACTTATTATCAACTGAATTAGCTTTTTTTCAAACATGTCATTATGTCAACACTCTGTACGTTTGCAGTGGTAGTAATATTGAATGTCCCAGAAAAGTAGCTCCAGCTGGTTGGTGAACTAAGAGTCGCATATATATAAATTATAGCTACATCGATCCTTCCGACATAAACCACACATGGCTTCCTACATAGATAGCTGAGCCCTACATATATAGCTGAGCCGAAGCCATTGTTTTTGTAGAAATGCCGCCTCTTCTCTTCTCTTCTGTATGGGGTGGGCCGGTGGGGTGAGAACACTGCAGTGAATACAGCTTTGTCTGCTTGGCGTCACTACAAGAAATATGTAGATTTATGACAAAACTTTACAAAACGTTCGTCATAAATCATGCGTCTTTATCCATGGTTTGTGACGACATATCCATGGTTTGTGACGACTATATGTTCATAGAATGTCAAAGAATATAATCTCTGACATTCTATGCACATATAGTCGTCACAAACCATGGATAAAGACGCATGATTTATGACGAACATTTTGTAACGTTTTGTCATAAATCTACATATTTCTTCTAGTGCGTTCATTGCCATTGGAATGTGAAATACATGATCCGTAAGCGTAGATGTGGTAGTAGTAGAGCTCAATGTCGATGTGTGTAGATACCTTGTTCAGCGATCAGCGGCAAAGCTAGAGTAAATTGATTGGGGGGGTTCACTTAGCTTGTGGGTGCATAGACATATTTTATGGCTGGTGCATATATGATGAATTTTTAGGCATTTTTACGGTTTTTATAAATTTGGGGAGGTGCATGGGCACCCCTGTTACTCATGTGGCTTTGCCCCTGTCAGCGATGCGCACAGGTGGATATCAAAACAGAGTCGCTACTGTTTGTAGTTTACTAGCTACCTTTAATTTTTCCTCCAAGTGTACTTGCTAGTGCAAAGCCAGGCAGCCGTCTTATATATATACGTGAAGTTTTTACAGTAAAACATTTGCATTAACTGTAAGCGTTGATCCAGCCATGTTATCCTGCAGGCATTTATAGCACATAATGAACAATGTATGCCCAATGTATGCCAACTATTTATTACTTTTAGATGGCAAATTCAATGGATATTCGTACTGTTGGATGAACCCACAAACAGCTAGTTGTGTATGCTAACTGTTTCATCCATGCAGGACAACAATGCCCCTCTTGATCATAATATAAATAAATTGTTTTGTCAGCATCATTTTAATTTTAATTTCCTAGTAAATGCTTGGTGTGCTTCTCCTTTTCACAAGAGGAAAATGGAAGAATAGTTACGCAGGCACGTCAACTTTCATTATATAGCTAGGGTATTTTGAGCAGATATAGATTTTATTCAGCATATAGTATACAACACAGAGAGTTTTAGCCTTGCTGCTTACTACAGATGATCGTAGTGCATCGATCGGGTGGAATTGTCTGTTTTGTGGTGTTATTTATCTCTTAAACTCGGGAGTTTAAACTTTGCAACTTTTATTTACTATTTATATATCAGCTTGCAGTAGTGGACCCGGCCCCTGAGTCTTCAAATAAAAAAAAGAATCTTTATTGTATGATTGTTAGAGTGTACCTGTGCACGAATGACTATTTGGTGGGTGTGAAACAGTGAAAAAGATCTATACATAAGACAGGCAGGCGCCTATACAGCCAGGTACCCCGAAGGGATCCAAGAAGTCACTTGCTTCCTGAAGCAACTGTGGACAAAACCTGCTGGAGAAAAAATATATATTGCTACCTTTTTGTGTGGAAATTGGAATGGCTCATGCTCAAACTCAGGAGGTGATCACTGACAACTGATGAGTATGCTATGGTAGTAAAGAGTTAAATCAATGGCTACTATTGCTGATGAGGTTCATTCCTGTTGGGAATGTGATTTGTCATATCTGTACATGGTGTGAAAGGGCGGTAGCATTGTTTTCTGTTTGGATGCAAGATTACAGCATGAGCAGTGCTGTCCTCTCCGGTAACTAGTTTATCGATAGAGAATTCAGAGCGCTGTTGTCCCATCCTCGGCCAGTCACCGCATGCAGCAGCACAAGCCAAGGACCAGATCTCGTCCACTCGTTGTTGTTCTTGAAGCCTTTGATTGAAGCGGATCCCGTTACAGCTCCCCAACCAAACAAATTAAGTTAATGCTTCAGTTTTTTCAGTTACGGCAGTTTTCAATGGCAGAATGAGAGGGGCCAGCAGGGGCCATGGCCCTCTACCAAAGAATAGTAAAAATTTCTTAATCTGAATAATAAAAATTTATTTTCATATCAACAAATTATTATTTCACCTTTTTTTATTATAATATTATGTTTTTTTTTCTATGGATACTAGATATAATATGTAAAAACATTGAAACACTATTGAGGCAATCTACAAAACACGGATGCCGTATCCCGTATTGGATACATATCCAATACGGATATGCACGGGATACGCCACCGATACATATCCTCAAAGTATCCAATATTTATTTAATTAATTTATTTTCTGACACATGGGCCGATGTGTATCTGTAGTTGGATACGGCCCAATCAGCCCACCAAGCAACAGGAAGCAGCTGAAATAGCCCCGGCCTTTAGTTACGCAGTGCTTCCAGCAGAGGCCCAAACCCGCACTTTGCAGCTGCCCAGCACAGCCTGCTTCGCGGTCGAGACTGAGAGGAGAAGTGCCGCCGGGCACCGGCGACGAGCCTCCGCCGGCGAGTTATTCAGTTCTTCCTTCCCTCCGCAGAGGCGTGGACAGGACAGGACATCGTCGGTCCACCAGCGGCAGCAAGGGGAACAGCGCAAATCAGGCAATACTTGTTGTATAAATTTATATAATAAAATAATGACATTTATGACACTAAGTATCATTAGATTCTTTATTAGTTATATTTTCATCGTATATCTATTTGATGTCATAAATATTTATACTTTTTCTATAATTTTGGTCAAACTTTATAAAGTTTGACTTTTTAAGATTCTTGGAATGATTTATAATTTAGGATGGAGGGAGAGCAGTTTTTTAGATTGTGTAGTCTTGCCTAGCCATCAATTCCTTAGAGTTTAATAATCGTTAATCATGAGAGAGCATTTGTATCTATTTTGCTTCATAAAACAATTAGTCACATGAGTCATCCATTTTGAAAAGTGATCTCAAACAGCTGTATATATCGCCATCATCCTTATAGGGTACATTTTCTCTAGTCCCGAGTGTACCTACTCACATCACGAATATATCGCTTGTGGTCCATACTAGTACACAAAGCATTTGTCTTGACGGCATGGAAAAATTTATACTGGCGGTTTTAGAAAAAGGACGCCAGTGAAAATCAATAGGCCGGTCCCACAACTAGAACCGCCTTTGTGAAAATAGATTAGCACCGGCGGTTCTCTTAAGTAAACCGCCCGGTGTAAATAGCCTCATTTACACTAGCGGTTTACTTAAGTAACCGCCTGTGTTGGCCTCTATTAACACACAGGCGGTTACTTAAGTGAACCGCCGGTGTAAATGAGGCTATTTACACCGGCGGTTTACTTAAGAGAACCACCAATGCTAATCTATTTGCACAAAGCGGTTCCTTAAGTGAACCGCCTCTGATCTTGCTATATATACCCCTCCCTTCTTCCCCACCAGAACTGTAGCTTGCCGCCACCTCCATTGGAGGCGATTTTGGAGGTCCAGATTTGAGAAGAAACAAGGGGGAGAGGTTTTGATCTTGATTTCTTTGAAGGAGGTTGCTAAGAAAGGTTAGTTTTGATATCTCTTACCTCTTTTTAACCATTGATGCTCAATTCTAGCCACATTTTGGATTTAGGGTTTCACTCTAGAGAGAGAAGAGTAACTAGCTTTTTGCCATTGTTTCATCAATTTTAGCCACAATTTTGAACTAGATTTTACTTTTGCATCTAGAATTTGGCATTTATAGTTACATTTCCACCATTCTTGCTCAACCCCACCCACTTTTGAGATTTAGGGTTTCACCTCAAGTGAGAGAGAAGTGTAGCTAGGTTTTTGTTTTTTTCAATTATTGTAGTCACTATTTATCTAGGGTTTCACTTTTTTATCTCCAGTTTAACCTTTAGAGTTTTATTAGTTACTCTTATTTAAATTTTTAGTTATGTTTAGTTTAATTAGCTAGTAGTGATATTTTTAGTGGTGATTCTTTAATTAATTAATAGTTTATTTGTCATATTGATGCTTGAAAATTAGTTTCTCTTTAATTATTAAGTTTTGTTTTGTTAAATTAAGCAGTGATTAGACTTTAATTTGGGTTTCATTAAGTAGTCCTCCTTTATTTTTTAAAATTTCATATAATAAAATGATGCTTTAATTTAATATATTTAGTTCATTTAGTTGTGTATAGTCTTATTTAATTACTAGTTTATTTGTCATATTGGTGATTAAAAATTATTTTCTCTTTAATTATTAAGTTTTGTTTTGTTAAATTAAGTAGTGGTTAGGCTTTAATTAGGGTTTCAATAAGTAGTCTTCCTTTAGTTTTTAGGATTTCATCTAATAAAATGATGTTTTAATTATTTAGTTATGTTTTATTTAATTAAGTACCTGTGATTCTTTAATTAGGGTTTTATTATTTAGTCTTGCTTTAGTTATTTTTGAGAAGCGTATTTATTTAACTAGTTGTTTTAACTATATATGATTTAGCCTGGACGTGTATTATTTGAGAAACATACAAGCGAGGAGTCCTTTTCATCTATAATCCATTGAAGGAGTTTGCTGATCATCTTAAGGTCTGTTAGTAATTATTACAGAACATTCATGTCTCCTTTTTAGTGATTATATTATTTAAATCTATTAAACTCTATAACAGGTAACAATGGACAGAGCATTCTAGATGTATAACTTAGACAGAGTAGATCCATCCTACGTACTTGAGGTTCGTAGGTTTATCGATGCTGCTAAAAATCATGCTTTCAGAACGCAGACGAAGCACATATATTGTCCTTGCTTAGACTGCAGAAATCTTGTTGTTTTTGAAGACACAAGTCCAATCATGGCTCATGTGGTCTGCCGAGGATTTATGAATGATTACTTGATTTGGACAAAGCATGGAGAGAGAAGCTCACGAACGTATGTAGCCAAGACCACTGTGAATCTCGGTGGCAATGGCCCAGATATGCTTGTTGACGATGTATACCAGTTCGGACATGGTCAGGGATAAATTGGACATCACAATCACTAGGTGGAAGGATGTGGATGTGGGTAAAAGGAAAGAGCTGTGGGACAAGTTTATAGAAAGGTTTGTTTTCCCTACGGGGACAGATGAGAAACTTATGAAGGGGTATTTTTTCAAGCAGATTGCAACATCATTCCATAACTATAGATCTAAGATGAATACCAAGTTTCTCAAGCATGGGTATGACCCAACGAGCAAGTATAAGATCACACAAGTGCAAAGTGGAAGATATTCAAGGCGCAGAAGAACGACCCACCGCCAAAGTCAAGAGTGAAGTCGCTTCAAAGACTAGCAAGGAAGAACAAATACCACCATCACCTTGGCACCGGTGGTTCTTGTTGGTATTTCTAACGTCATTACTAAAAAGTAGAGATAAACCCTACCCCTAGCAACGACACCAGAAATGGTCGGTATATATAATTATTTGTCATTAGCAACTAGCCACTCTTGAATTACTAACATTCCTAAACATGAAGTAGGTTGTCATCCCTAATTATATTGCTAGAAAATTATCATAGATTTACATTATACTATTGTGACTAGGCAGATAAAATATATGAATAAGATATGAATGTAAACTAATGGGTTCTACAAGCGGACGATATAATTATACCGTTTTAGCATTTTACCTAGGGAAGTATCCAGGTTGTCGATTTATAATTATACCTCTAGGAAAGCTATGTAATAAACTATTATTATTATATTGATGAGAAACTATATAGACTGAATAAACGATATTACCTAAGTCATATACTCTAATCATAACAGGCAGAGGTCACAAGATAAATAAGAATAAATAAGGGTGATAGCATAATCATCAAGTATCATAATTAAGGATAATCATCAGAGCATCTTACTAGTCATAATCATAGCTAGCCATTTGATAAACTAGAGAGATAGGTCTATAACTACGTCAATTGAATAACTCTAATTAATGCAACTACATCTAGTAATCATCGCTAAGTCAACCCTAAATCATCATTGCATGTAAAGAGGCATCAACTAATGAGGGTATTAAAACCTAAGTCACCTTCTTCGCGACCGTGCCCATGCTAGTCCTACATACGGGGGGTGGACTACAGAGGAACTAATGTAGCTGTCATCTACGCAGACTACCACACGTCTCGGTATATCAGGGTGCACTCACAGATAAACAAGACATCTAGACACCACGTCTACATATCGCCTATCATCTACCCATTGTACATATGGATAAACGCTATACGAGCAATTACATGAATTCAATAAGATCGAAGTAACTAAACTAGACATATAATCAAAGTAGACAATGACTATTGCAATTAAGAACATATGAGTCTATTTAGAGTAAAGTCTTCCTAATCTGAATAATGAATACAATAAAGTAATTAAAAACTAGATCTATTACCGAACTCTCGCGCTCCAGCCAGGGCGCCGGGGCTCCGTGATCCGATGAAGAACTAGATCTCCTCTACTTCTAATCTAGCTAGCTAATCTTATGAACTAGAAGGCTCTTGATGAACTTGAAGGCTCTTGATGCTTGACGGCTTGAGGCCTTGATGAATAATGAACTGGCTCTCCCCAGGGGGGTCTACCCACATATTTATAGTCCGGTGGGATGCGCGTGCGCCGCAGGATCAAACCGACATAACGTAGGGCCGAGATGCATCAGGAGAGGCGGTGGAGGAACATTCCAGAAGGGGGAGCCAAACCCTAGCAGTGGGGCACCGCCCGGCGCCATGGTGGGGCCGGCCGGCCCCACCTGGCGGCCTCTGGCCCCCTCTCTCCTTCCGGTGTCTTCTGGAGTCTTCCTGAGTCTTCCCGCGGTGTCCTTCGTGGCGGATAAGTTTCGTGATTATTTTGCACTAGAATCCCTCTTTTTCAGCTTTTCTAGAAATCACCCTGGAAATTACAGAATATGCAAAACTCGTGGAAATTGTCAGATAAAACCCTAGACTAGTGTGTTTTCATGTTGTCCTTCGGGTAAAATGTCCTAGTAAAAGTTGACGCTAACAAGTGTCAACAGTTACAAGAAACAAATTCTAAAATGGCGGGCAGAGGAGGAGGAGCTAAAGAAGAAAGGGGTTTCTGTGCTATCAGAGGAAGTTGGTGAGAGGACGGCAAATTGGCTCAGAGGTAGAGGAACAAAACAAACTGCTACCGGTGTGAACTGTCCCTTAGACATCACAGCCCCAGCTGATAAGATGTTAGAGCTAGCAGTGGAGGTCAAACAAGGGAAACTCAAGCCATGTTGACACCTCTTAAGCCACCATGCAATTACACCGGGTTGTCATCCCCAGCAGCGACATAAGAGGTGTGGTATTAAATCATGCAACTATCTTAAATATAAATGAGTATCCGCAAGCGCACAGATAAAATACCATTGTAGCATTTTATTAGGAGTGAACCCAATTGTCGAATTTATTTAATCCCATGGGAAAGGACAGCTAGAGAATATTGATGTGTATACATACTTAGATAGAATCCACATGACAAGGACATACTTATACAGGGGTAAGCCACATAGATATGTATATGATAAGTGCAGGGCAATGATAAATCACTCAGAGATAGAAATAGAAACTCTCTAATGTAGCAAGGCAAAAATAGGAGATTAGTTAAGAGATTAAATTTCTATGTAGTGTCAGAATTACTAAGTCTTTGCATCTACTCTAGCATGTTACTTTCATCTATAGTATTGATGACTCTAAATTACTCACAAGGAACATTACTAGGGAGGTTTGTAAATAGAACACTTCCCTCCTTCGCAATAGCGTTCTGCTAATCTTATAGACGGGGGATGGAATACATAGGACTCAACAGGAATGTCACACCCGCGATCGACCACTGAACCCGGCCTACAAGGTGCATTCGTAGGTAGAGCATATCTAAGCGCCATGCTTACATAATTACTACCACTTAACCCACTCGAGTAATGAGCTAAGCGCTTTACGATCATATGAAATAATTCGTCATCAATCAATACTATATCAAGCAAAACACTAGAATAAACTAGGAGCTTAATAAACTGAAACATAATAATTAAGAACAAAGTCATAAATAAAGAGGGATACAAAGCTATACCAGCCTCCTGGATGACGACTCCAGAATCCTGAGCGTAGCTCAACTCTACTGAAACCTTGCTAGCTAATGCCTAACTAGAACTTGAAGTATTGGAGTTCTAATCTAATTCTCTGAGGATGGAACCCTTCGCTCTCTCTCAAGAGAGGAAATAATGAATTAGGGTTTCTGGGCTCTCCTCCCAAGGGGGTGCCTCTCCTTTTATAGCCCTGGGCGATGATCGTGAGCCATCGGATCAAACCGACATTGACGGGCGGCTGAGATTGATCCTCAAAGGCGGTGGAGCGAACCGGGCGAACCGGGCCCGAGGAGGAGCCCGCCTGCACGGCCGGTCTAGGCCTGCACCGGTCGGTCTGGCCTGGTCTCCTCCGGGCCACCGGCTTGGCGTGGTGCCTTCTCGTTCCTTCTAGATCCTTTCTGCATTGCCGTGGAGTCCGTTTTCCGTTTTCTTGCTCCGATAAGCTCTTATGTTGCGTCTTTTCCAGGTTTACGCTGCTGCAAAATAATGAAACACAAAAACTTCGTGGAATTCGGTCGGTGTAAACCCTATGTCTAGTTTGGTGTTCTCAATTGTCTCCTTTTCAAGGCTAGTTGGCGATACATTTATGCAATAATGGCCGTCAACAACTGCCCCCAAGCTTAACCTTTGCTAGTCCCTTAGCAAATCACTCTCTTAAATGGATCGGGGAGTTGCTACAATATCAACTTCTCAAGAGCACACATGCTTTCAGATAAAAATTCTCCTTAGTCTTAGAGTGAACCATTCTGACTTTCACACTTACCTATATTACCTTTAACCAAGGAGCTTAACATCCTTCTCTTTTTGGCCATGAGCAGTTGAAAGACGTAAAAGATCAAGTCAAGCACTATGTCTCAAGATCTTTTGTTCAACCAAGTCTCTGGAGTTTTTGTAGATTTTCAAATAAAGCTCAGAGTTTCATTGTATGACACTCTCAAATCTCTCATGTATGTGGTATTTTTGGATTCCTCACCAAGGCGACGAAACTTGTGCCTTTATCTCAACCTATATCTAAAGCTTATGTGGAGCTCATAGGTGGGGAGACAGTATGAATGTACTTGTACTGCATATGTTGCAAAGTCAATCAAGGGATCCAAAAAGAAACAAGTCATACAATCAAATCAAGATGTGCATGTGTGTGGAAAATGATGGATATATGGTGGACCTAATTCTATCATGCTTAAATGGATCTCTCCTTTGGAAATATTAAAACCTTGCCAGGAATGTGAGCTATCTTTTCTTTCTTTTTCTTTTTGGATATTTATTTTTCTTTCTTGGACACTTGTCCATTCAACTTTTATTTTTCTTTTTCTTTTGCATAGCTCACTCCTTTGGCACAAAACAATTTGGAGAGATGACAGGAGACTCTGGAGCATGTGTTTGGTGGATGGATATTTTTTTGGTGTCTACCCCTAGTGTAGGAGTAGAACATTTTTGGATGGGTGGAATGGCATGTTTTTGCGCCTACTCTAGGGTAGAGTAGTGCATATGGGGTGGAGTGTGTGGATCTTGATTTTAAAAGCATGACAGGTTTCTCACAAGGGTCACCGAGGTTGACAACACTCAATGCAATAACAAGCAGCAACTGTGTGAAAGCTTCCTAGTCTAGATATGCAATTATGGCTCTGGTAGGAAGTAAGCTTGTCATACAAGAAACTCATCATGTGTTCTTTTTAAGTTTTCAAAATTAAATCTCCAGAATTTTAGCATCACATTGGAACAAGATAAACAACAGCTCTAACCATCTCAAATCATATCCGTCAACTACCTAGACTTAAGATCAGGAATATGCTACCCACAGGTCTCAGATTCAGAGTAAGTATTCATGTCAAATCGGTTGTGTCCGAAACCTTAGGAGAACTCTTGACTATAAGCTAGGTACTCAAAAAAATTTAATAGAGCAACTATTCATCATTTCCATACCAACAAATTTTTCCTCCAAGTTCTTTTTATTCACAACAGAATTTAAGCAAGCCTATAAACACACTCTTTTTATTTGGTTTTTATGGTTTCTATTAAGCAAACTGATAAGCGAACTAAAGATCAAACAAATCAAAAGAAAAATAAAAATAAAGGCAAAGATAACTTATCTCGAGATACCGGGGGTGCTCTCCCCCAAGCTGGATGTTGCAGTAGTCGTTCAGGGTGGCGGTGGCGGCCTCGCGCCCATGTGCTGGAAGAGGTAGTCCCAGTTCTGCATCTGCTGCCGGTGGTACTGGTCGTGTAGGTGTAGCTGTCCAAGGATGGAGGTGTTTTGCTTGCGAGTGTGTGGCGATGCTGCTCCTCCACAACACGAAGCCTCCGGTCATTCCTTTGATGTAACATTTGTTGCTCGTGGTAGCTCATCCCTACGTCCGATGCATGGCCACGCTGGTACCCTCCAGAGGATATGTCCTGTGAATCAACAGACATTCTTCCTTGATAGTTATTAAAATTACCTGCTGGCCAATCCGTCGTCTCTCCCCAGGGGACTTTAGCTTGTGGTGATGGTTGGGGTACTGGCCCCAACTATCTTGTGAAGGTTGTCTCCTGCGGGAAGGTCCTGCTTCTCCAAAATTCATGTAGCTGGTGTAGGCTGGTCCTTGTGGCGTTGCATCGGCACCATAGTAATGAGTGGGCTGCACGTTGGTGAACCGTGCCGATGCGCTTCGTATAGGTGTTCTTCTTTGTTACACATTACATTGACAAGAAGAGAACCGGTGGTGTACAAGTTGAGCTCGGGTTAGGTAACCGGATCTGCTTTGTTATTGATCTTCATAATCACAAGTGTCTCCTCTCTTCACCAAGGTCTAGCCTTGGCGAAAGTAGTCGTATGATATACGACCTCGTCCTCCTCTAATGTATGGAACAAGCGAATTTTGCCACAACTCGAGATAGCTAGCAATTCGAGTCACAAAGGAAGTGAACTCGATATCATAGCCAAATCGAAAAACCTCTAGCCACTGTCTCATCATCATCATAACGGGGGCAACTTTCCTACTCTTCACTATGGCATAAAGCAACTTGAGCTCATCTATCCTCACTGTACTAGTGTCACTTCATGGGAAAAGAGTAAATGCCAACCACCTATGCATGAACCTTAATGTAGGTAATTGAATGCTACTAGTCTTGGCATGCGTGGGTGAGTTTTGGCCAGTTATGTCTCTTCAAAACTGTTCTCTCATGAAATCAGGGATGACAGTATCAATATCTACAGAGCACTCAGCATGGAAACCTAAAGCTAGACTTAACTCCTTCCAAGTCAAAGTTTGGAATTTTACCCCTTTCTCAACAAAGCTTAAGGTGCATAGAAATTCAGCAGTAAGCAATTTGCACCCTGGTTCAGAAATATCCGCAAATCCTGTCCAACCCATAGTTGAAAAGATGGTTTGGAATTCGGTATCCATACCTGTGTCTCGAAGGAGTTCAGGATCGTACACCGTGGTTAGGACGAACTTGCGGTTCTTGATGAGTTCGTACTTCTCTTTCTCTTCATCGTTCCTCCACTTGAGGTCATGTTCCTCCATCAGACGGTGTATAACTATCGAGGAAGAAGATGGCCTGCTGCTTGCGAGTGGCGTTTTGTCAACCTGCATGTCAGAGCTCTCTCGGGAAGAGGAACTCCGAGTTGATCGTGTGGACAGGGACCTAAGTGCACTCCTGATCCCTTTCCATATGCCACTCATCCTGCAGACAAGTCAAGAACCAAAACAACAAGGACTCTAGGAGCGGGGTTAGACAAGATGAAAAATAAAGATAACCGCTCCAAGAGTGAATTACTCTTGTGGGAATGACCTCCTCCACAAGAGGGTTAGTACATAATAAATACAGAAAATAATGTGGGATATCGCTACCTCCACATAACAAGAAAAACACAAGGAAATAAATAAAGAAAATAAATGCACGCGGAAAATAGATCGAGTTAGTAACACAAAGTTAGAGGGAGTTAGCAGTCCTTGCGGGGAAGGTTTCCACCACAACAATTAGAGGGTCAGTCGTCCAGGGTTAGTGGTCCTTGTGGGGTGATTACCTCCACAACCAAATTTTAGCAGAGTTTCCCCTAGACAAGTGATTATCTCCTCTAAGTTTGGGCAGCACGTCCTCTACTTTTGCTTGTTCTACCTCTAAACTTCAGCAAGACTTCCCTCCATTAATCACTAAGCAACCTTATAGCGCTTCTACTCTCCCTCACTCCTACTTCTTCCTTCTCCTTCTCTATTGATATGGTGAACAAGAAATTTCAGAAATCAGAGATGAGAGGTAGAAATCTGGACAGAGGAGAGTGAGTAGAGCTCACTTGGCACTTGCTCTTTTATAGGCGAGGAGGGGGGAGACCGGCCGGTCTGGTGTGGGACCGGCCGGTCCCACACTGGGCCCACTTGGCCACTCCTTCCTCCCGGTGCTCCTACGTCTCTTCAACAGTGTATGTTTGCAACTTTCGGTGGAAAAGAGGAGCAGGAGGTGAGTGGAGATGAGAATCCTATGTGAAGTGATATGACAAGTGGGTCCCAGTGTTTGTGGGTCCCGCTGGTTAGTTATTTTTGTTTGTTTTTTTTAGAATTATAGAAACACCAAATGATAGCAAAAAATATTTTTGGATTTTTAGAATATAAGAAGTCAATGGATAAATACCGATTACCTTTCGGCGAGGGTCCGATCTTTATAGTCCTCCAGACTGGACTTCTCCTGATAATTATGTCTTTATAGCGTCTGTCGGTCCTAGAGTTGGAGACCCTAAATCCTCTTGCTCCTCACACCTCTCTGATTGAGAGTATTGTTCCGGTCATGGTTTGAATGCAAACCTCTCTTCTTTACCATTGATATGGAATTGGATTTCTCCGACCCCAACATCAATGTGAGCATTCGCAGTGCTCAAAAAGGGTCTTCCCAATATAAGTGGTGTATTTGTTGCTTCCTGCATGTCAAGCACAACAAAATCGACTGGAATAAAGAACTCTCTTATTTTTACCGGTATGTTCTCGGCGATTCCTTCAGGGCGGCGAAGTGATTGGTCCGCGAGTTGAAGGCACATCATCGTGGGTGTGAGTTTGGAGTAGTTGAGTTTGTCGAAGACCGCCTTGGGCATAACACTTACGCTAGCGCCAAGATCGCATAGTGCATGTTCAAACACTTGATCTCCAATTGAGCACTCAATAGTGGGGCGTCCTGGGTCTTGTTTCTTGATTGGTGATGTGTTCAGGATAGCCGCACTACACTCCTCTGTGAGCTTGATGACTTCGGTGGTGGGCAGTGGCCACTTGTTGTTTAGAATGTCTCTGAGGTATCTTGCATATGTAGGCACTTGTAAGGCATCTAGCAGAGGTACATTGATATATAAGTGACGTATAACCTCCACAAATTTCCCAAACTGCTCATCCATCCTTTCCTTTCTCTGTCGACGAAACGGTAAGAAGTTGGTGTCATTATAATTGCGCTGAGGCTCTTGCTCCAATGGTGGCACAACTTCTTCTAATTCATCGTTGTTTCTCTCCGCAGGTGCTGCTGGTGATGCCTGTACTCTTACTCCTCTTCTAGGATGTGTACCTTCAGGATATGGTGGATCTTGAGTACTCTTGCCTCCTCTTGTAGTGATTGCATTGATTTGCTCGGAGCTGGCGGCAATGGGCAAAGCAGTAGCCAACTTTGCTACTTGTGATTCAATCTTTCGATTATAGCTCAGTTGATCCTTTATGGTAGAAGAAAAACTTTCTATCTTATGATTCATACTCTCTATGATCTTCTCATTAGAAGCTAGCCTTTGTGATAGCTCTTCATTAATCTTTGGCTGCTGTCTAATCACATTCCATAAGGATGGTTGTTTGACTTGATCCAATCCTTGGGTGTCGCCAATAATGCTCAGATCTTCTGGCAAATCAGGAGAATATGTTATTTCTAAATATCTTTCGGTTCTTGCTTGAGAATCCATAGCGTCCTGAATAGCCTGACGATCTTTCTTGTAGTTGTCTCGCTGTTCGAGCCAGTCTAATAACACATTCATCTTGGCTGAGACTGCACTTAACTCTTCAATGTCAACTTCTTCACTCATCTTGCAATGCGGAGCATCGTCCAACGACCAGCCTTGATTAGAGGCTATTGTCTCCATGAGTGACTTGGCCTTCTTGATAGTGAGTGACAAGAACGTTCCTCCAGCAGTAACATCTAGTTGCCCTTGTGCTCCTTTGGATAATCCATGATAAAAGCCTTGCATGAGCAACCAAACTTCTATTCCATGATGGGGACAATCTGATATATAATCTTGGAAGCGTTCCTATGCCTCTGGAATAGGTTCATCTTTCTGCTGTTGGAAACCAGTAATCTTCTCTCTTAAGGCACTGGTCTTGCCTAAAGGGAAGAATCTCTCCAGAAAGACCTTCAAACAATCTGCCCATGTCTTGATGTTTTCTAGATTTGCATAGAACCACTGCTTCTTTTTCCCAGTTAACGAGAACGGGAACAAATGAAGAAGTATGATGTCTTGAGCGACGTTCTTGATGATGAGTGTGCTGCCAATCTTTAGAAAATTCTAAAGATGAGCACTAGCATCTTCACTGATCTTTCCACTGAATGGAGTTGCTTGCACCATGTTAATGAGACTTGGCTTGAGCTCAAACTCAAGATTGTTGATTGGAAGTATTGGTCTGGTGCGAATATCCTTCGTGCTTGGAGCAGAGAACTCTCGCAGAGTCTTGTCAGCCATGGCTCAGAAACTGGTGTAAAACGAACTCTTGATTGGTTTGATTGAGATTGATGGAAGATGATGATGAATCAAGACCAATCCTGCAATACCCTGTATATGATATAGACAAAGACAAACAAGGGTAAGCCTGCTTAAATAGAGGTACCTAGTCATGGTTCCTCTATAAGTATGCATTTGATCAATATCTCTTTATAGCTTAGCCTTTCCCCGGCAACCGTGCCAAAAATGCTTGTTGACACCTCTTAAGCCACCATGCAATTACACCGGGTTGTCATCCCCAGCAGCGACATAAGAGGTGTGGTATTAAATCATGCAACTATCTTAAATATAAATAAGTATCCGCAAGAGCACAGATAAAATACCATTGTAGCATTTTATTGGGAGTGAACCCAATTGTCAAATTTATTTAATCCCATGGGAAAGGACAGCTAGAGAATATTGATGTGTATACATACTTAAATAGAATCTACATGACAAGGACATACTTATACAGGGGTAAGCCACATAAATATATGATAAGTGCAGGGCAATGATAAATCACTCAGAGATAGAAATAGAAACTCTCTAATGTAGCAAGGCAAAAACAGGAGATTAGTTAAGAGATTGAATTCCTATGTAGTGTCAGAATTACTAAGTCTTTGCATCTACTCTAGCATGTTACTTTCATCTATAGTATTGATGACTCTAAATTACTCACAAGGAACATTACTAGGGAGGTTTGTGAATAGAACACTCCCCTCCTTCACAATAGTGTTCTGCTAATCTTATAGACGGAGGATGGAATACATAGGACTCAACAGGAATGTCACACCCGCGATCGACCACCGAACCCGGCCTACAAGGTGCATTCGTAGGTAGAGCATATCTAAGCGCCATGCTTACATAATTACTACCACTTAACCCACTCGAGTAATGAGCTAAGCGCTTTACGATCATATGAAATAATTCATCATCAATCAATACTATATCAAGCAAAACACTAGAATAAACTAGGAGCTTAATAAACTGAAACATAATAATTAAGAACAAAGTCATAAATAAAGAGGGATACAAAGCTATACCAGCCTCCTGGATGATGACTCCAGAATCCTGAGCGTAGCTCAACTCTACTGAAACCTTGCTAGCTAATGCCTAACTAGAACTTGAAGTATTGGAGTTCTAATCTAATTCTTTGAGGATGGAACCCTTCGCTCTCTCTCAAGAGAGGAAATAATGAATTAGGGTTTCTGAGCCCTCCTCCCAGGGGGGTGCCTCTCCTTTTATAGCCCTAGGCGATGATCGTGAGCCATCGGATCAAACCGACATTGACGGACGGCTGAGATTGATCTTCAAAAGCGGTGGAGCGAACCGGGCGAACCGGGCCCCGAGGGGAGCTCGGCCTGCACCGGCCGGTCCGGCCCCTGCCGGCCGGTCGGCCTGGTCTCCTCCGGGCCACCGGATCGGCGTGGTGCCTTCTCGTTCCTTCTAGATCCTTCCTACATTGCCGTGGAGTCCGTTTTCCGTTTTCTTGCTCCGATAAGCTCTTATGTTGCGTCTTTTCCAGTTTACGCCTACAGAAATAATGAAACCCCAAAACTCGTGGAATTCGGTTAGTGTAAACCCTGTGTCTAGTTTGGTGTTCTCAATTGTCTCCTTTTCAAGGCTTGTTGGCGGATACATTTATGCAATAATGGCCGTCAACAAGCCACAAAGGGAGAGAGACATCCTGAGTATTGGACTGGGCAACCCTGAGCATCTTGGCCGTGTACGAGGCATCTCCTCAAAGATGGGATGGAAAGAAGGATTTGGTGAGGAGTGGGTGGGCATGTATAAGAAACGCGATCAATATAAGGAAGACATGCAACATTTTTTTGAGGAAAAGGCTAAGGAACAATTCAGTAACATGATGTCAGACTTTCTAATAAATCCTGATCCACAGCTGGTGCAGAAGTTAGCTAGTGCGGTGTCTGTTCAGCAGATGAGCACACAAGGCCCACAGATGCAGCTCGTTCCAGCACAACCCTTGCCTGGAGCTCAGGAGATGATTCATGGCATGCCCGCTCAATCTGCTCCCTTTCCAAGTAGTGTGGGGTCTACGGGAAACACACACCGCTACCCTGTGGATGACATCAATGGGCCGACACCTTACAAAATGCTCATACGATATGGTATGAAGCATCAACGTACAAGGGTGGTAGCCACAGGCTTTGCGATCCCCGGACGTGACTACCACGGTGATCCTATACCAGAAGAGTACTGTAGGGTAGAAGTACTGACGGTCGTCCCAGGCTACGAGGATGACATGCTAGAAATTTCTGGTCCCGAGGGTATTGAGACACTCGGATAGGCCATTAATAATTTCATCCTGTGGCCTCAAAGAGATGTCCAGTTGACCCAGCCACCACCTTCCACAGAAGCCCTGCCAAAAACTCAGGAGTCAGCACCTGACCTCGACCGTCAACAGGATCCAAACCCACCATCACCCCCTGCTGCCGATCCTTCAAGAACCCCACCATCAACATCGAAACCAGCAGGATCTCTGCCACAAACAAGTACACCAGTCCTTGAGCCTGCTTCGTCCCCACCACCTCAAGACATGGAAGCATCGCCTTGGACACCACCGCCACCACCAAAGAAGATCCAAGAAAAACCAATCGAGAAGAGGAAATTTTCTGTTCCCAAATTGGTTTCCCCATTTGAGCCGAAGAAGAAAACTGCTGGCACTGCCAAATTTTTGGAAGGGATTGCGCTTTCTCGCAAGTCAACTACCATGGACTTAGCTGAGCAAGAGAAGGCAGTAGAAGAAGCAAAGATCCGAGCACTAAAGATAGTGAGGCCTCTACTGATAAATATGTACCCGACAGGGCCTCTACTGAAGTTGGGAACGACTCCAAAAGCTCCCTGCGGTATAAAAATACTTCATGATCGTACATGCGAAGGCTCGAGTCGGGATCGATGCAATCAAGTAAACATACCACCAGCTGCTTTCATAAGTGAACGAGACACGGCTTTCGTTACTTTTGAGGACATATGGTTGATGATGAACCTTAAAAAGCGGCTCGGCGTTCAGCTCGTCACGCTATTTGCATTGTAAGTGTACCTCTCGTACTAACATGAACTTTCGTTTATTATTATTGACTTCTATCTTGTGCCTTGCAGAATGAATGGTCCCAGACCAAACAAGAATGAATTTAAACGGACTGGGTACCTAAGCCCCAAAAAAATATGCGAGAATGAGCACACCTTCTGAATTGGTGACGACAACGACAAATTGAAGGGGTTATCAAAGAAAGACAAAGAAAGGAGAATAAAAGATGCGGAGAAGGATCATGAGACTAGATACGCCACCTACATAGGCAATGCATTGCTCCAAAGACAAACACGGGGAATGCGTAGTTGCCCCCTTATAACTTTAGGTAAGTATGGGTTCATATACATACATCAACTTAAGTATCGGTTTATATAAATGCATAACAACTTCGGTTTCGATCGTGCGCAAATGACCACTGGATATGCTTCTTCATTTATCCTAGGGACGGAAGGGTGCTGGTCTTTGACTCCGCCGACTACCCACGTGATAGATATGCAAAATTCCAAAGCATCGTAGAACGGTAAGCTGACAAAATGTAGCATGCATCTTTTAATCGATGAGAGTTTAAGATTGCTGCTAACTGATTCTTTTTGAGATCATAGATGTTGGAGATTCTATAAACTAAGAGGTAGAGTGTTTGACGAGTCCATGGCGGGGCAGGAAATAAGATTTTTTCACAAGTGGCCGGTACATAGAGCTATGAATCAATATCATGTATGTTACATATATAAGATGTTATTACAAGTAAATAACTGTATGCAATTTATGTAGTGCCACAAGCAACCAATCGGTTCGCTGCACTGTGGATTCTACACGTGCGAGTTCATGAGAACGGCCGGACGGTACATTAGGAACCCTAATAAGGTACCACTAATAGTAACGTTTGTATTTCTATCGTTAACAATGCAAATTTACTTAGACACATGGAAATATATATAATGCTTATAAACTTCTTTTTCAGGCGTATCAAGAAGCGGAGTCCCAAACCTTCGATGACCTAACTCTGTACAGAATAATTGAGGATCTCTGCTCATTTATCATGAGAGAAATTATTCCTACAGAGGAAAAATATCATCACCCGGGAAAGCCCCTTAGCAAGGCGAGTTCGAGCGCTAAGGGACATTAGCGCTCTGAATTTAGGTTGAAATGATTATTAGATTCCTCTCAATGTAAATTTTATTGTCATATAGTGGCCACAAAACAATTTTGCTGTAAACAATGTATGATGTAATTAAATTGTTAATGATGTATATATGTATATAAGTATTGTATGGTATAATTACTTTTTCTTGATGTATTTGTCATAATTAAATAGCCTTTGTATTGATCATAGTAAGAGAAAGATGAGGGGGGAGAAGGGAGGAAGATGGGGGGGAGGAGGAAGGGAGGGGGGGGAAGAGGAGGGACAGAGGGACAGACAGAGGAGGGAGGGAGGGGGGGGGAGAGAGGCGCCAATTCAAAAATAAAAATTCAAATAAATTTTGGCGGGGAAAACATTAACACTGGCGGTTCACCTAATAAAACCGCCAGTGGAAATGCCATTTCCACTTGGCGGTTCCTTATGTGAACCGCCCAGGTGAAAATGCAATTTTCACTGGCGGTTGTTTATGTGAACCGCCTGTGAAACAAATTTAATATTGCCTAAAATTACTTAGCTATCACTGTTGGATTCGGAACTGGTGGTGGAAGTCGATGATAATAATAGGTCATTATTACCGCCAGGTTCAAACTCTCGGTTAAATGATTGTCACACCATTGATTCTGCTTAGTATCATTTGAAGCTGATGATAATTTTTTTGGAATAAAAAAAGACCAGTGTTCCTGGAGGAGGCCACTTCGCCCATCAAGAAGCCTATTCGAATTTGCTGCCGTTGACTAGTACCCTCGACCGTGCAATCCGTGTCACTCCCAAGGCTACCTTTGTGACCTCACCGAGGCTGTCACTCCCAAGGCTGCTGCCGTCAAAAAGAAGCCCAGCTTACCTGGTTTGATCCTTTGCTACCTCAATTAGATCCACACCCCACCTCGGTGGATCAATGCTACCACAAATGAATCTTGTCAGACCCCAGCCGAGCGACGCGCTTCTGCTAGACGCCAGGCATCCTGCTTACTGCAAAAGAGAGGGAGGCAGTGGAAAGTGATGCTGGGGCTGACAAATGGGACCTTGAACACAGAAGGAAGGGAGGGAGCAGAAGGAGCAAGGCGCAATTTCACTTCTGGATTGTTTACAAACCGACAGTAAAAATATTCATGATTTTCACGGCCGCTTTGTGTTTCAAGCAGATGGTGAATAACTTATGACAGGCAGTTTTTACAATACCAATCCTGGAAATGTTGTTGTGAAAGTATTTTTTGTACTCTTGCGATATACTCACGGTAGCTTGTTATGTGTATGTACTCCCTCTGTCCCTTTTTAATTGTCGCCGTGGGATACGTGCCAGAAGTTTGATTTAACTTATAGAAAATACGTGCAATATTTATATCTCCAAATAATTTTGTTAAAAAACTAGACCCAAATATCTTTCCGATGATACTAATTATGATACTAATCAATGATATTTATTATTTATTAAAATTGCCGGCATTCGTCTCTCGGGAAGCGAAGCGACAGTTATTTACGGACGGAGGGAGTACTCCATATGCCATGCACCCAAAATATATATAACTACTTGATTGATGGCTGAACAAACAATGGGAGCCTAAATTATCTAAAATATCACTTTAATTTACTTCTTACGCCTATATATATAGCTAGCTGCACAACCGCCTCTGAAGGTGGTGTGATCTGAAATCACTTGCTTCCAGGTTCAATAGAGTCAACAATATCTGGAATAATGACAAACGTGTTGATGAGCACAAGAATATCAAAGGGAATTTAGCGATGACCTGACTACAGAAGCATTCATTAGTGGGAATGGGAAGCATGAGGAGCTTCAGATTCAGCAAACCATTGGAAGATTGAGCCAGAATATATCCATGTGCAAATAAGACCTGTATGGTATAGCCTGTCGTGGTTCGAGCAAGATTAGAAATTCGGGTTTGATGATTGCTGCATAATACAGATTCGGGTTCCTCCATTCAACCAAGGTATTTAGCGTGGACAGCCACGTACGTCCAGCACTGCACAAATTCAGGATGACCCTTTGGGTAAACGTGCACGGTTGCACCGACACTGTGCATCTTAATTAATTGGTTTGATCAGGCTAGTGTATATCATTTCCTTGGTCTTGGTGGTTTCGGCCCTCAAGACAGTCTGAGACAGTCTGTGCTAAAATATATCACGGCAGTCACAAGTTAAATCAATGGCAACTATTTGTGAGGTTGGTTCATGCTGGAAAGGTGATACACCAGGAGCTTGAGTCTCATCTCTCCGCACCAGCACTAGTACACAGAACCTTTTTACAGGCGATTGGTGATCGATTTTCACTGGCGTTTTCTCCAACCGCCCGTAGTAGGAGAGGCCAGTGAAAATGGTCCATTTCCACTGGCGGTTGGTTGAAAACCGCCAGTAGAAATGGATTTCTACAGGCAGTTCTCTTAAGGACCCACCTGTAGAAATCGCTGTCCAGAAAACACCAAAAAAATAGCAAAAAATATTTTTAAAAATAGCAAAAAAATAGCAAGTCGCGTATTTTTTCGCGTAAAATAGCGCGCTACGCGGCCATGGGGGTTCAAACCCGTGACCTCGGCTTCGAACGTATCCCTCTCTACCACTCCACCCACACGTCACTTGTGTCTAGATATCATTTTTGTTCCCCACATATTATACAAATCCGATGGAAAATTGAATATTTGAGGGTCTTAACGAATTCAAATGAAAAAGTGGTGAACTACAAAGTTTAATAACTTTTCGAGATCTACAACTTTCATTTAGAGTGTTTCTCCATCCGAGGTCATTTACAAAATTTGGATTTCAAATTTGAAAATTTCATTTGTAGTTTTTCATAAAGAGATAATTTCAAATGAAAAGGTTGTCAACTACAAAAGTTTCATAACTTTTCGAGTCTACAACTTTTATTTTGGGAGTTTTTCCATCCGAGGAAGTTTAAAAAACTCAAAAAAATTAATTTGAAACTATTTCTACTGGCGGATCTCTAGAAATCGATTTCTAAGTCTAGTTCTACTGGCGGTTCCTTAAGAGAACCGCCTGTAGAAATAGGGTGGATTTCTATAGGCTATTCTAAAGACAAACTGCCAATAGAAATAAAATGCTAGTGTCATGAGAAATGATTTGTGTACTAGTGTAGGAAGGCCTTCAGGTCTTCTTTTGTTCTTTGTGCGTCATCACAAACAGAGTTGGAGCCTTGCCGCACACTACAGAAGAGTAAGACCCAAGAGTTTTATTACTTGAGGCTTGTTGACGCAAAAATTCTTCACGAGGAACATGCTTGTAGCCGAGAGAACCGAAGCTAACGTGATTCTTCGATTCGAGCTGATGCGCTTAATCAGTCCTGAGCATGCCAGTCAATTTGACATGAAACTGATAAGGAAGAAATAATCAGTAATCAAAGGTGGAATATGCCAGTGTTGCTCTAGACAGTTCTATATATATGGCTTTGGTAGCCGTTTTCTAGGACACTGATAGATAGTCAGCAACCTAGACACAATCATGAAATCGGGAATTCACTCTGCAGTTAAATAATAAACACATGTTTTCAGTTATAAGTAAATTTGTCAATCGACAACGTTTAAAACTAAATGATCCTAAAAGAATCTTTAGAAGAGATCAACAAACTTATCTAGAATGTCAAACGAGTGTTTGGAACATCATATATGCACGTGATAGCTCATACTGCATCTATTAATAGGTGATCGGCTAATTTAGCTGATGCTGACGCAACAAATGAACAAAGTGCATAGTCATCGTTACACTTAGATTTATTAACCGACATTGTCTGAATCTAGATAGATCTAACAGAGGGGGTCATTGCAGCCATGTTAAATCTTTCTAGAAGAGATTAATAAGATCTAATTATAAAGTTAACCATACCTTTGAACGCATACTACGTGGAGGATAAGTTTGAGACAAGAATGGCAATTTTAGTAGATTTGATCACCAACAGAACAAAAGGCATGAAAAAGTTCTAAAGAATAATCAAACATATATGATAAAACCAATTCATCCCAAACTCAGCTCGGAGAAGTATATTATAATTAATAACATTAATTATAATATAAATAATTTGAACCAATTCAAAATAGCTAAACATATTTAACTAATCTTGAATCAAATTCGATAACTATTGTTAATACACTCTAAATAGCAAGCCTTCTGTCATGCACGATCAATGATAACTAGCTCATATTAACCATAACAAGAGATCATATGGAACTGTTAGAACCTTAAGACAAGATAGTATAAACCATGACGGGACTTACAAGCAAACTAGAGATCGAATGAAATCTCGTTGCTGTCTAACTTCAAGCAAAACTCGCTGAATCTACGTTTACTCCTATGGTTTTGGTGTGATGCTGGTTGTGATTGAATTGTTGATTGTCCTCGTGCAATAGATCATGGTCTATATTTATATCCTGTCCAAGCTATGTCCTAGTCAAATATGAATTACAACTTACAGAACTAAACTAGGACTTCTTAAACCCACGTGGCTCGATTCTTTCTTTCCTTGCAGCTTTTGACATGTTGTGTTGTAATCGGACAAGATTTTTTATGCAATTTCAATAATAACATCTTTGAAGAACAACTTCACCTGAAATAACATTTTTAAGGCCAACATGCCTAACCAGCCGATTCCCTAGAGGAAAGTCAACTCTCTGTAAATCATCCAATATTGGTAATTAGCCGACTTCATCAAATGGCGTCTCTAAAACATTTTTACTTTTTCACCCTGTTTCTAAAACTCGGTGCAAACAGGCTTAAAACGAGCGTGTTACATGTCCTTCATTTATATTCAGTGTGTGTATGTGTTACATGTCCTTCATGTGTTCCGTGCGTGTGTGTGTTTGGATGCATTAGGTGTAGGTTTTAACGACCATTCTAGCAGCACGCTTAGGCCTCAGGGTAATTCATGTGTACGTACGTCATCCATTTGTAATAATGTGCTCTGAATGTAACCTACTACCTGGTGGCTCTAGGTGAATCAATGACAACGCAAAATAAATCTCAGTTTACTTTTTTTCTTTTTTGAGGAACAAGAGGGGGGCACAGAGCAAGTGCCGCTACTGAAAATTTAATAGCAATAACCAACAGGGTTACAAACGACGACCAAAAAACAAAAAGAGCAAGCCAAAGAGGAGTACAGGGGCACGGAGGGAGCAGAAATAAGAGACAAAAAAGAAAATGAGACTAAGACACAAACTGCTCCACAAACTGCTCTAGCCATAATTCAATAGCAGAAAAATATCTTCTCTTGGCTCTCCACAAGAGCAAGCCAAAGGTGCTTCTGATCTCTGAACATCTCTGAACCGAGGCAATAGTAGGAAAACAATGAAATAATTTATGCAATTGTGGTCAATAATTATATGTATAGTAAGGCTATGTCAATTCTGTTATTTATGGAATGTTTAGAGGCAGAGAATAAACAAAGCAAGATATCTTTGTATCTTTCAGGTCAGAGCCCGCCACTGCCTATATAAATGGCAAACTTTTATAACTTAATATATGGTGACGGTATTTCATCTTTGCTCTCTTAATGTTTTTCTCGACACACTAATCACATAATTAAGGAACTCATCCAATCGATCTGTTCCCTCATGCTCTGTTTTTTATTGGCAAAGTCCTAGTTGCCTGTCCATGCCATAGTGCCTCTATCACTGGCTGTGGCTGATCTATGTGGGTTGTCTTCACACAGCATAATCTCTTGTTCCACATGGGATGACTCCTAGGCTATGACGTTTGGGCCCACAAGGACCCCTCCTCGCCAATGGCTTCCTGGTCCGTGAAGGGACACCTCACGGATGACGGATCTCACCAACAACACCTCTATTCATGCGTTGATTCCTAGCTAGAAACCTTTGAACTGTTGGGGGTGTCCATGTTGTGCTCGGAGGTGGGGATATTCCATGATGGTGGTGGGACTCCGAGGGCGTACATTGGGGGGGGCGCTCGTTGGGTCATTGGGCAGGTAGCAAGCTCTAAGGAGGGCCACGACATTGGGATTTTTTTAGTTCTTTTTGCTTTACATAGACATGATGCTCAACCTCCTCTGGAGAACATAAATTTGTAGTTTCCATGTCATGTCTTTGTATAGAAATGTAGCCAGTATAGTTGAGCATAGATATACCTACGGCCATCTCGATGTTGTGCTGTATGGTGGGTAAGGCAATAATGATAGAGCGCCTATATATATATATATATATGTGTGTGTGTGTGTGTGTGTGTGTGTGTGTGTGTGTGTGTGTGTGTGTGGTGGGTGAAGCAATGATAGCCTTGTAAAGGCTCATTTTACGATGCGACACGAGCCTATAAAGCTACAACAGAGGCAATATCCAAAGCAACATTCAACCCTCCTATTATATGGGAATGGCTGGGATGTAAAAGCAGGGAGATTGATTAGTATGCTGAGTAGTATAGAAATATGTAAGAAATCAATATGGTGACCACTGGGCATATGTTTCCACTTCGATCATTAGAGAATGAGATACATCAGGAGTTTTAGGTTGAGTGTGTGTTTGGGATGAAGAGGGTAAGTTACTCATGTCTCCTCGAGTAAGTTATTCCTCCATACATCCTTTCAATACGCAGAAGGCACCTCATCACAACCACGCCGCCACAGGCTCGGGCTCCTTGATTTCATTGACTTCCTGCTGAAGAGCTAGAGAGTCGGGAGTTCAGCGTGCAGCTGCCACCTATGAGTAACGGTGGTCGCCTGCTCATGGATCATGCGTGCTGGTGCCATCAGTCCAGCATGTGTGCTGCAAGCTGCCCTCGCTTCTTAGCAGGCCTTGTGCGCTGCCACATACGCGCCCGCCCCCACTGCCTGGGTTCAGTGTCCATCTGACTGGCCCCATCCCTGAGGCTATACTCTTGTACAAGACAAATGGAAGAGAGCAAGAAGGAAGCCATGTCTGAAAAGTTTCTTCCCCAGTCCTTCCATGTCTATCACCCTGTCGACAGAGCACTAGCTGCTTGGCCACCATCCGTTCTCTGATTTGGAATTGAAGTGGTTGTATTTTAGTTAGTAACACACAGTATCAGAGCATATGTTTCTTCGCAAGGGAAACTCTTTTCTGTTTTGCGACTAAGGGAAATTCTCTGCCAGTCTAGAAGCTAATTAAGAGTGTTCAGTTCGATGGCTGTGCCGTGCTTATATATCACCGATTGACTTTACTAAATATTCAGTGTGTTAGCCCACACCACAGAATTTCAGGCTTGCAGCACGCTAGCACATGTCTACATTCAAGCTCACCACTTGCCAGCCGCAATCTGCTGCTCTTATCGTAATGTTGTGCAGAGCCTTGCCCATGAGCAGGGAGGGGCATCGTTTGGTGCCAGTGGGCAACAGTGAGGGTCAGGGAGGCGTTTCGGAGGAGGCCTATGAACTCCGCATGTTACACCGCACGGAGCTGGATGCAGCAACGGTTATCATGGCCAGCGCGCGCAAGGTGGCCTTAGTGTCTAGGATCCCGATCGAGCTCGCGTGCCAAGAGCGGAGGAAAGTGGTTTCCGGAATTCCATCGTCTACGGAAACTATAGACTATCAGAAAAGAACAAATACATATTGCATTTTGTAAATCATCTGGACAAGGCAACCGAAAGCAACTGTTTATATAGAGAACATGAATATTAGCATAACAGCTTTAGTTTCCTATTTTCTGCTATTACCATAGCAGCTTTAAATAAGTGTGTACTGTGTATGTTGTTTATTTTCTCCTACTAATATATTTTTGGCAAAGCCTTTGCTGACCTATATCCCCCCAAAAAAAGAGCATGAATATATAGTCTGTAGTTTCCAGAAATGTAGCTAGTATACTCAGTCATGTATATATAGTGAAGCAATAATGATTGCCTAGCTATATGTGGTGGGTGAAGGAATGATAGCGTTGTAAAGGCTCATTTTAGGTTGGGACATGAGCATATAAAGCTACAACAGAGGCAACATCCTATTGTATGGGAATGGCTGGCATATATTTGATAAGTATGCTCACTTTATCATGGAATGAGATACATCAGGAGTTTTAGCTTGAGTGTTAGCTTGGGAGGATAAGGGTAAGTCATTCATGTCTGCTGAGACAGAACTTTCTTCGAGCATTCGTCATTGAAGAGATACATTAGGGGTTTTACAAAAATATAATTTTCATTGTAGAGGGCATATACATGCATGACTGAGTTTGTGCCCTTTCAACAGGAAGAAGGCTCCTTACCACAGCGACAGGGCTGCAGATTGGTGCTACTTGATTTTATTGACTTCTTGCGCAAGAGCCTTGCCTGCGTGCTGCAAGCTGCCCTCGCTGCTTAGGCTTGTGCGCTGCCATGACGCAACATCTGCCACCGCAGTCGAGTTTTGTAGTCTGACCGGCCCCGTCCATGCTGAGGCTATACTCTTGTAGGGATAATTGGAAGATATCGAGAAGGCAGCCATGTCTACTAGCGGTGTACTCCTTGGCTGGCCCTTCCATGTCTATCGCACTCTCAACACATGCTGCTCGGCTACCTTTATTTGTCACGATGACTCCACAACGCCCGGCAAGCCAGAAGCTCGCGTCCTTTTGTTCTCTGTTTTAGAATTGAAGCAGTTGTATTTCAGTTAGTAACAGTATCATAGCATATGTTTAGGATCGTTTGGTGCCAGTGGGCAGCAGCGAGGCTCAGGGAGGTGTTTGGAGGAGGCAATGTCCTCCGACTGTTACACCGCGCGGTGCTGGAGGCAGCGACAGATGTCAGGGCCGGCGCACCCAAGGTAGGCTTAGTGTCCCGATCGAGCTTGCCTGCTGCCACCAGATCTCAGCTCAGCTCACATGATGGCGGCCAGAGCTGAGGGGAATGGTTTGGAGAGTCCGGTTGGCCGCGGATAGCTGAGGAAAATGGTAGTTGTCCACATGATTGCTAATGAGCGAAGATTAGTTAGTGTTTCATGAATGCAACACATCAAAGATTGCAGAAAAGAAAACAACAGGGATCCAGGAAATGTGGGGCGGCGATAGCGTGTAAGGATGGAGCCGTTGGACCCTCCCTGGAGGGTCTCCCCTTCCGAGCGCTCCGCACCACCTCCCACCCCAAATCCACTGAAATCCACCCAAAATCTAAAGCCAACAACCAAATCCACTGCAGATCCTGCTCCTCCTCAACGAGATCTCCCATTTGAGCCCCCTTTTGCCTGCTCGAATGGATGCTGCAACGTTGCAGCGAAGACGGGAGGGGAGGCAGCGCCCTGTATGGAGGAACAGCCCGTCGCCGCGCCTGGAGCTGTTGCGCCCTCGTCCGTCGCTGCTACCATCATCGTCGAGCCTCGTGGCTCCGTGGAGCCATGCCTCGCACTACAGCTGCCATCACGGGACCCCAAATCCCCTGCCGTCACCTCCATTGGTGTCGCTGGTGAGGCCAAGCAGTCGCTTGTCGAATCGGCTGGCGAAGAAATGGCGTGTCCACCCCCTGGCGCGAATCCATGTGTGTCGCCCTCCTCCCTCTCGCCCCTGGCGCCGCCCTTCTTCCCCGGCACCTCCGGTGAAGGGCGGTCGAAGCTGCGCCGATGGGTTGAGGAGGACGCAGTCTCCACAGATGACGACGATGACTTCCTCTCCAATGCCTCGCCAATCCACTTCAGCGACACCGTCTGCAGGGCCGCCGCTGACGGCCTTCCCGACTCCCCACCTCGATGCAGTCCACAGGCTACCGCTGCAGGCTCCTTCTCCGAATGGGCACCTAGCCCCATCCCAGGTGGCGGCTTACGTGGGTAGCCCAGCGCCGTGTCAGGGGATCTGCCCTGCCTCACGACCGACCATCATCACCAAGAAGAGGCGGCGCTGTCGTCGTCGCACCGGAGCCAGGGACAATGACGGTCCCCCACCGGCACCCTCGCACCCGGCCACTAGGGTGCCCGCACACCAGCGGCTCGGCCCACGGCCGGTCGTGCGTGTGCACATGCACCAGCGCCTCGGCCAGCGGTTTAGGGTGCCGGCGCCTGGCGGCCGCCATCATCGTCATTGTGGGCCAAACCCGCCAAGCATCCATCCTCCAGATGTGCTCCCTCGATACCACATTCCCCGTGGGGCCGCGCCTATCGACGCCGACGCCTTCACGCTTGTTCAGAAGCGTTGGCACGGGCGCCGCCATGCCCCGCCTCGCCCTCGTTGTCAACGGCGGGTGCCATCTTTGCTCGTTGGCCTCTGCTTCAACTGTCTGGCTAGGGACGACATCGCTGCCCGGTGCACCTTCCCATCCCACTGCCTTCTCTGCCTCAGCACAGAGCACCGGGCGAGGAGCTGCAGGCACGGTCGTCCGCCCCGCCACCTTTCTTTGGACCAGGAGCCCCCTAGGCGCGGCTCTTGGTGTCGTGCTGCTGGTGGCAACCATGGTCGCTCTGTTTCGCGCGCGCGCCGCCTCCGTCTTGGCCACGATGGTGAAGATGACGACGATAGCAGCAACGGCTAGGTTGCCAGTGGCACGCCGGAGCCGTAGCTTGAGACTTTCTAGCGAGCGCCTCCGGTCATTGTCGGCGTGATTCTCTGCTAGGCACCGACGAGACGCCGCGAGCTGCCAAGCCTGGCATCATTGCCTGACGAGGGGTTCCCGTGCGGTCCCACGGGCATCGCCTCCTGGCGAGGCCTGCTTCGTGATGCTGTGGCAGAGCTGAGGTTGGCCGCGAAGAGAGTCAGTGCGCTCGCCTCTATCTAGAAGGACGCCGCTGCCGGGTGGCGTGAGAGTGAGAGGGCGTTGCTGGCATGCACACGAGCCGCAGTGGAGGCGGTCGCCACCGCACGGGGGGAGGGCGCCGACTTCGCCGTGGAGGGATAGGCACCTGGCGATGGTCTCTCTGCGTCGCGATACGCGCTGGAGCAGGCGGTAGTGGAGGCCTCTGAGGCTACTGAGGTGCTAGGGGCCGCCACCGGCGACGACGGCGCGGCTTGCAGAGCCCTGTCCATGTCGCCATGTTGCCTGTCCCTGTTCATCCCCCCGAGGCGGAGATGCAGCCTGCTAGTGCCACTACATCACCGGTTCCTATCTCTGCGCCGCGACGCGCCCTGGAGCAGGCGATAGTGGAGGCCACCGAGGCTGCTGAGGTGCCAGGGGCTGCCACCGGCGACGACGGCTTGCAGAGCCTTGTCCATGTCGCCATGTCGCCTATCCCCGCTCATCCCCCCGACACGGAGATGCAGCCTGCTAGTGCCACTGCATCGCCGGTTCCTACCTCTCCGAACGCGGTGGGGTCGTATATTCGGTCGCGCATCTGCTTACCCATCCCCAAGCCCGTGCAGGACATCCCACCTACTCTGCGTGTTGCCAGGAGACGGAAGGCGACCGCCATGACCTTTTCCCCGCCACGGTGTAGCGTGCGCCTGGCGGCGAAAAGCAGGCGGCGCGCGTCCAACCCTACGGTGCAGGCGCAAAACGTGATGATGTCGAAGTGGGCGTTGACTCAACAACCTTCGCAGGATCCTGCCACAGGCGTTGCCTTCGACGAGTACCAGAGGCTGTATGGAGCACCCCTGTCGGCATCAAAGCGCGAAGTCATTAGGACGTTGTTCACGGCTGCTTCTGGGCTGGACCAACTGACGCTCATCGAGGGGTTGGAGGAGGAGTTGCTGTAGTCTCCTTGCTTAGCTTGTTTGCTCTATTTGTTGGTGGCTTTGCGTCTGTCCCCTGTTTCTTCATTCGTTTCTTTTCCTTTCTGGTTTGGCTCCGGTGCTGGGCAACCTTTGGTTACCTATGACCAGGCCTTTTTGTTTGCTTTGCTTGTGTTTGTCTACTTCCTCTTAATGAAATACATGCTATTTGGCACGTTCGTGAAAAAAGTTATGACCTACAGTAAGAACCCAAGCAGACTGTCAGGACAGAGGAAATCCAAACACCCACTTGGACTGAACTAAAGTTTCTAAAACTATTGTTGAAACATCGGAAGGTAACAGAGCACCTGCCGGATACAGCAAACCAACAAAAATGCTTTCCTACACTTCTGTTACAGTCAACTTTACTAACACGAAATGCTGGACTAACTGACTGAAAAATAGAAAAACAAACGTCACAAGAGAATACAGAAACAAAATTGCACAGTGGACAGGTGAAAGAGAAGTGCTTGGACATTTGAAAAACAAAACAGCAAATCAGTTGCTGCCCCTGTACACTGAAATTTCTGTACACTGAAACGTAGCCTCCAGAGAATTTCCAAAAATGAATGGAATCAAAACCTAAGGAATTGAAATTTGGAGCACAGCTTCACACCACAGCGGTGAACCAATCACAATTCACAACCATATTCAACCCAAAAGCTAAAGCCTTTTTTTCCCGAATTTTAGAAATTTAAGAAAACTAAAGAAAAGGAGGAACTTACTCAAAACTATAAATTATAGTAAGTGTTTTTTTTTTTAAATCAACGGCAACTATTAACTGAGGCTCCTCCTCAGAATGTGATACATCAGGAACCTGAGTCTTAGCAGCAAGGAGCATTTAATGGATTCTACATCATGGGAGAAAACAGTCGTTCTGTTTCCTTCCTCAGGGTAATGCAAATGGAAACACACAACAAGGAACTGCTTGTAGATGCATCAGCTCTTCTCCCCGTCTGCCCTACCTCCACTTGTCGTCGTTCTCTTAGGAACACTGAACAACTCTTCATGGCTCCCTTCCCCGGCAGGTCCAAAACACCGTGCATGCTCTGCCTATCTCACATTCCATCTAGATTTATATGAAAACTATTTAGTAACTAGAAATCTTTAATCCTACATGTTTATTCTTATAAAATATATGAAGTATTGATCAGACTCCAATATGTCATCATTAATCAATTTTTAATTATTATATTCTAGGATATTTTAAACACTCAACACTTTAGGTTGACAGCAAAACAATTGTATCGAAAGCATTGTAAGAATTATGGGCAAAGGTTATTACTATTTTTCCATGTATTCTCCGGGAAGAAATCCAAAGCAACAACGTTCAAAGCTTTGCTCACCAACTGGATCGTCTTCTTATTATAGTATCAAGGTGTAGCAATGTCCGAATGGCAGCCAATCAGTTCTTCTCAAAGTAGCATGCAAAAAGTAGTATATTGTTTCTCTCAGAAACAAGATTATTATGTGAACACCAAAAATTGCATAGCTGGGGCTACAATGCTGTGTCCCATCTACTACATGCTTTCACTCGGTCATTAATGGGAGTTTTGAATGACCATAAATGAAAATTATCAATTAACGGAGGCATACGTCTTAAGGCCTATCTCCCGGCATCTTCCTAGAGCCGCACTGACCACAACGGAGGGGGCACCCAATTGTGCCCGCGTCCGTTAATAGATAGGTAGAGTCTCACCACAAAATTATTTGTGTAGTTAATGACTTGACCTTCTAGAAATCTGGCACCTCTGTTCAACGAGCCATAGCATGGGACCATCAGGTCTTAAGAAGAGATGTCTATCACAACTGACATACACCAGACTTAGGGATTGTTTGGCATCGGTTCAGCTCGTATACGCACGACACTAGTCCACTCTCATCTACTGCCCTTTGACTGATGGATCGAGGTTGCAATCTTAGACTTTTACCTCTTCTCGTCCTGGCATCCTCCTCTCTTTGCTCATTTCTCCTTTGTCTCAAGATGCATAGAGCCATGCTAGCCAAGCAGCAGATTTCGATTCCCATCGCAAAGCCAAGCATGTAACCTCAACGAATCTCCCAATTGTTTTCAATTCGCATCAAGTTAAGCACTCTAATTAGATTTTAATTATGTCATCCTAGATTATCCGTGTAAATAAGTATTACAGGATGCAGGACCCACTTGGATTTTAAATTTCCTTTTGTATTTATGATAGTATTTAATCAATTAAAATTTGATTTGCTTGCGAAAGACACCAAGCAGCTTGACATTTAATCTTGTCAAGGTAGGACCAGCTGAAGAATGGCACGACCTAAAAAAAGATTTGTTTGAATTATCATAAAACCATTAAAAATGTATATTTTTTTAAAAAACGATCCAGTTGACTAGCATGATATTGATAGGAGGTTAAACACCTTTTAATATTCTAGATATATTATTTTTTTATTACATATCTCGACATAGTGTATATCGATCTAATAAGTGTATAGCAAAAGCTACATATCTATAAAAAAAGTCAAAACATCTTATAATTTGAAATGAAGGAAGTATGTGCTACTTATAGTTTTATATCCACATATTTTGCTACAACTCTAAATTTCCATATTTATATAGCATATTAACGTAAAGTTCCACTTAAGCGGCGCACCCCCACATTTTTGCTCTAGCTCCCCCCATCTCTGTCTAATGTTTATATGTCTAGGAATGTACTGGATGCATAGGTGCAGCTTATAACAATGTGTATGCATGTGTATCTACGTCTTCCTTGCAGTAATAGTTTTGTAACCTACTCCCTGGTGTGGCTGGGTGTCAATTAATATAATCTTTCAGAGCATAATATCTGAGTTTACTTGTTTCGCCTATATAGCTAGCTGCACACAATTTGAAGGTGTACCATGAATATGAAATCACAAACCTCCTGGTTAAATAGAGACAATAGTGTACACCCATAACAACCGACCTGTTGATGAGGACAAGGAAATAATATATACTCCCTCCGTCTCACAAATCTTGTGATCCTGGTGTTCAAATATTGTCTCCAAAAGTATGTAACCGTGAGCTGGAGATTAGCTGTTAGGTGGGACCCGCAATTAAAAAAATACATGCACTAGTACTCGATCACACGAATGACCTTATCCATCCATCCCACGAGAAGCATCCGGACTCCACCCACATTGCCTCCCGCATCGGCAAAAAATAATAAAAAAAATCCGAAGGATCACGAGAAGGCCAAAGGCGCTCGCACCGCACTAGCACCCACCCCTTCCGTTCCTCTTCCTCCATCCAGATCCCCAATCTCCAAGGCCCCAATCTCCTTCCCGTTCGGTGCTGTTGCATCTGCTTGTCTGCATCTCTTTCCTTCTCCCGCTCTCCTCACTCGTGCCTGCCCATGGCTGCTGGCCGTAGGCCCCGAACCCGTCGCTGCAAGATGCGCCACCGCATCCATGGGATGAAGGGAGGAGCGAAGCTGTGCAACGGTGGCGATGGTGGTGAAGTCGACAGAGAAGCCGATGCGGTCAAGCGTCCCATCGGGCGCGGTGGCGTGCGCATCAACGTCCACGGCGACCTGTACGTCCCCGACTGACTCAGACATGATTGTGGAGGCGGACGCCCATCCCTGCCAGATCCGGCTCGCGGACGCCCGTCCCTGCAAGATCCGGTTCGCGGACGCTGGTCCCTGCAAGATCCGCTACTGCTTCGGTGGGATCCATGGCGTGAAGCTTGGTAGCAACAGTGATGTTGAGAAGGTTCGCGGGGAGCTCGATGTGGGCAAGTGCTGCCTCAGTCGTGGTCGCCTGCGGATGGACGCCCACGGCATCCCTTACGTCCTGGACTCAGAGGAAGAAGACTCCGGTTGCGAGGTACAGGCGAGCAGTGTAGAGGCCATCGACGACCTCCCTGCAGGCATGGATGTCGACGAGCAAGCTCCGAGTGTGCACATGGCGACCAGCCTGCAAGTGGCCGAAATTTGAAATGTGTGGTCAGTATTATGCCACCCGAAGTGTGCTGGTTTGTTCTCCATATATTTTTTTAAATGTATTTGTGTGATTGGGATCAAAGAATACTCTAGATGGGATGACTCAGCTTGAGTTCTGACAGTCCATGGAAGAATGTAGAAGGGGCAAAACCGTAATTTCACTCCTCTGCTATTTTGGCCTTGAAAACCGAGAATTCCATAAGTTGTGAGACGGAGGGAGTACATACAGCATGGCAAGAGGGAATTCAGTGGTGATGACCCCGCTGAGAATGGAATATTCTAGTATATACCTGGGATTGGGATACATCAGGAGTTTTAGGTCCAGCAAGAGTATTTCCTTCTGCGAGCAAGGCATGTATGGTAGTCAGTAGCTTTGTGCCAGGCGCTAGCTAGGTTTGGTAGTCAGTAGCTTTCTGCCAGGCGCTAGGTTTGATGGTCATTCAAGATTAGAAATTTGAGTTCCTCCGTTCAGCAACAAAGGCCTAGCATGAAACAGTCATGACATGACCAGCATAAGGAGCATGGAGCCGACCTGACTTAACCCTCCTTCCCTCCAGTCACATGCATTTCAAGTTGCATGTTTTGAAGCTTGTGATGATATAGGCTCGATCAACATCAACCGTAACAGAACATTTAACAACAGATTCTATCTCTGTTGTTGTGTCTTTCATCTTTTAACAATTTCAACAACTTGCGTCAACGTTTGGGTCGAAAGATAGAATGAAATGGATCACAACAGTGTTGGGGACTACGATTATGAGTCTACGACTAGTCGGAGGGCCAGGGTAGCAACCAGTGCAGCCAGCGCAGCTGTTGTCCCAGAGAGACCACTGAACACAGTACCTTTCATGGACATAGTTGCATGTTGTTGAGGGCTAAATTGTGTGCAGTGGGTAGGAGACATGCGATAAATGGAGGCCTAGTTTACTTACCTTCTTAATCTCGCTTTGAAACTTTACCATTTTACTAATGTTCTTGTGATGTAACCACCAATCAACTACCAAATTGTGCTCGGTGTCAAGTGGCCACGGCAGTGTGTATTATTACAGACCCAGACCATGAAGGCTTACGGTACTGCTTCCTTCGCTCAGGGGGTCATGGGAGAGGCAGCAACTTCACATAAGCAAAGAGCACTTGATAAACTATTGACAAGAAGATGATGAGCACACAGAGAATGTTTGTACTGAATGATCCAATGTCCAGGACGTTGAGCAGCTCCACAGAGAGGAAGAAGTGGTAAAAAATTAGCCTACTATCTTTGTATAGTCTCGATCATCACAGCTCACCAAATTGATGCTGCTTGAAGCAGAAAAACTATTGGCAAGAATGGACAAGCATATTGAGGATTCGTGAACCAAACCCCATAATAATTGAGTAGTGAAAGCCAATCTTCACCAATTCAAACTGCAGTGGGGCCACATGGATTTATTGGGCATTGAATTGTATTTCATTATAATGATAGTGATGATGATAATAATAATAATAATAATAATAATAATAATAATAATAATAATAATAATAAAATGGCAAATATTTGCATATAATCATACACTTTGGTGATTTATGAAAATAACCTTTAGTAGTAATCTCCTTCTATAGAAATCTTAAAAAAAAATTACGTACCTCTACCTTGGTAATAAAATAAAATAAAATAGCACTATTACCACCAACTTTTATTGGCGACATTCAAAATTCTATGTTCTTCCAATTTTTAGTCAACTTCAAATTAGGCTTTAAAGTAGTGTTACAAGCCCTCATGTATGTATTCCGGATACATATACCTGTTCTCACGACTTATAAGTTCTGCAATAATCCCTCTGTCAAAAATGTGTAGATGCATCAGGAGCAAGTTATAAAGACCATTCTAGGAACCTGCTTCGCAACGTGCTCTGAGTGTAACCTGAGTACCTGACTAGAGCTTGCTGAATAAATGATGGCCTAAATTAGCTACCTGGCTGCACACTCTTTGAATGGGGTGTACGTGAAATCTTGCTCCTTGGTTCAACAGAGACATTGATGAGCGCAAGAATATAGTATGGCAATGGGAGTTCAGTGGTGACCCAGCCATGAAAGGATTCTTTTAGTGGGGTTGGGATACATCGGGAGTTTTAGATTCAGAAGAAACATGGCATAAGGTGCCACAAGATTATCTTGATCGACCAAGGCTAGTATGGTAGCTTGCGTGTGAAAGGGGCTTTTTGCACACCTCTGCGTTGATGGTTCTTTGAGATTAGAAATTTCGTTTGCTCCATTAATTCAACAAAGACCGAGTATGGAAGAGTCATGAATGACTTTAGCAGCAGCATCGCAATCAGCATGCATGCACTAGACTTGGTCTCCTTCCTCCAGGTTATAGACAATAAATGATGTTTCAAAGCCCCGTGTGACTTAGAACGAACACAGAACCGACTTAACTTCATTCCTATGTTTTGTAGGCATTTCAAAGATGTTTTCACGCCTATTGCAGGGAGCAGATCAATTGTAAGAATACATTTGACACCAAATTCAATCTTTGTTTTATATCGATTTCCATCCACTTAATTACCTATAGGTTTCATGAATTATATCAGCAGTGAAACTAATGTCTGTGTAATTGCTTGCTGTTAAGGGCAGCACAGCCCTTGTCCCTCAAGGACCACTGATCGTAGATCACAGTTGGTTTGATCGGTATAGTTTGCTTCGTTTTGAGGGCGAAATTGTGTGCAGCCACCGGCTCAAATCAGATAAAAGTGCTGGCGCAATCACGTAAAGCATATGTAGGATGTGCTACTCCCTTTTTGTGGCCTGGTCTATTAAACTCTACAATACTCCCTCCGTCCCCACGGAGACTGTCGTTTTAGCTTTTTGACTTCATGTTTGACCATCCGTCTTATTTAAAATATTTATGTAAATAATAAAATAAATCAATCAATATTCAAGTATCTTTGTTGATAAAAGACATCATAATAAAATAAATTATATTTATACAAAAAATTTGAATAAGACGAATGATCGAACAAGATGGCACGGAGTCCAAGGTGACAAACTCAATGGGACGGAGGGAGTAGTAAATTAGATTAACCAACGGAATTCATGAACATATCAGATGATATATTCTTGTTTTCGGGCACATGTTGGTGCTTCCATATCGAACAGGACAATAGCAGAGCCCCGAGCTAGGCGGCCCAATAGATTTGTGTGATTGGTTCAGAATGGTACGTGCTCTGTTAGCACTGTGAGGGAAATAAAGCTAATCATTCCTCATATATATGTTGCTGTTTTTCTGATTCCTTCCAGTTCTCCAAATTCTTTCCAGCTATCTATTCTGCTAACATATATTAATACAAAATACTTATTAGTAGCTTAATTAGCTTTTTTTTCACACATGTCATTATGTCAACACTCTTCGTTTGTGGTGGGAGTAATATTGAATGTGCCAGAAAAGTAGCTCCAGCTGGTTGGTGAACTTAGGATATAAGATTAAAGCTACATGCGTCCTTCCAACGCAAAACCACACAGCTTTCTACGTATATATATATATATATATATATATATATATATAGCTGAGCTGAAGCCATTGTTTCTGTAGAAATGCTGCCTCTTCTCTTCTGTATGGGGTTGGCTTGGTGGGGTGAGGAACACTGCAGAGTTTTGTCTGCATGGGGGTTCGTTGGCATTGGAATGTGAGGCATTGGGAATTTTAAATGAGGGTGCATGGTCTAGAACTGTGGACGTGGTAGTTGTGGTAGAGCTCAATGCTTGGCTTCCTTTAATTTTCCTTCCAAGTGCAGTTGTATTATTGTAACTGCCAGTGATGAAAAGCAAGGCAGGCATATCCAACATATTTATGTAATTTTTTTATCCTTTAATTTTCCCTCCAAGTGCACTTGTATTATTGTACCTGCCAATGAAACGCCAGGCAGGCATATCCAACATATTTACGTAAATGTTTTTACGGTAAAACATTGCATCAACTATAAGCATTGATCCAGCGACGCTATCCTGCAGGCATTTAGCACGACTATTTAGTACTGTTAGATGGCAAATTCAATGGGTTATTCATACTGTTGGATGAACCCACGGACAGGTGGTACAACCAGCTAGTTGTGTATACTCTATATGCTAATTATTCCATCCACGTAGCACAATGGTAGCCCTCTTGATCACAATATAAATAAAATGTTTCGTCATCACCATTTTTAATTTCCTAGTAAATGCTTGGAGTGCTTCTCCTTTTCATAAGAGGAAAAGAGAAGAATAGTAGGGGCTCCAGCCCCTCCAGTCCGTTCAAAAAAAAAAAAAAAAAGAGAGAAGAATAGTTACACAATCCACGTCAACTTTCATTATATAGTATTTGAGCATATAAATTTTACTCAGCATAGTTTACAACAGAGTTTGAGCCTTGCTGCTTACTACAGATGATCTTAGGTGCTGTTTGGTTTCAGCTGTGGGAATGGGAACACTAACGCAATCAGTTGGTGGCGTTAGCTAAGGAACTATATACACTACATGTTTGGTTCATGGCGGGAGAGCTACCTGTTCTTCTTGATGTCCTTTTGGGGAAGAAGGTTACTGCTTCTTGACTGGCGAGGGCCTGGGTGGGCTCAGCGTTCGCGGCCGGGGCCGGAGCCAGTGCTGCGGCCGCGACCAACATCTTGACAGGTGCAGGGAGCACAGCCTCTAGTGCCTCAGCAGTGGGTGTCACTGCGGGGGTATTGGGTTCCTTCAGCAGTGGGAGTTACCGCTGCCGCTGCCAGGGTCGCCACGGGGTGGTACTGTGGCAGGGACGCCGAAGACATGGTAGGCAGGCAGAAGAGGCTGGGATGGAGCATGCAGGTATGAGAAGCCAAACAAGGATGGCGGCGGCATTGATTCTTTTTGACTCCGGCCGGGTCCGGGACAAGACCCTGTTGGGAGCGGGGCAATGGATTTCTACTGGGCTGTATCTTTTCACGCTGCATTCGATTACAGTTGGTTCCATACAAACAGCAAGTGATATGTAAGCCGTTTACTGCGTAAATCGTTGACAGGCAAAAAATGATAAACCAAACAGCATCTTAGTGCATCGATAGTGTGGAACCTGTTGTTGTTGTGTGATTTGTCTCTTATCCCGAGTTTAAATTTTTCAGTTTTTATTTTAATATATATATGCATAAGCTTGCAGTAAGGGGACCTGGTCCGTGAGTCTTCAAATAAAAAAATAATCTTTATTGTAATGTTATCAGAGTACCTCGGCACGAGTGACTATTTAGTGGGTGTGAAACAATGAAAAAGATCTCTGCATAAGCATGCAAGTGCCTATAAAGCCAGGATACAAGTCACTTGCTTCCTGAAGTAACAGTGGCAACAGCTGCTGGAGAAAAGAAACATACTGCTACCTTTTTTCGTGGTAATTGGAATGGCTCACACTCAAACTCAGGCGGTGATCATTGATGATAGATTGATGAGTTTGCTAAGAGTTAAATTAGCGAATGATCATTGATGAGGTTCATTCCTGTTGGGAATGTGATACATCAGGAGCTTGAGCCTTGGCTGGTTGTAACATTAAAGTCATCTAACGGAGCCAGCAAAGCCTTTATGGCACCCTTCCGCGTCATCACACAATCCAAATTAGCGAAATTATTCATGTCACATGCTGGCGAATGATGGTCTCGCTGCACACTTCAGAGGGCAGGGCCAACATTTGTCAGTGTCTCATCGAAGTAGCGCATTTGGCTAGAGTCAAACAAATCCACCATGGCATTGGTGGACAATCCTGATATTTAAGAATAAATTTTGAAAGGAATATTTCAGAATAAATTAATCACATATCACTCATGTCTGTTAATAACGGTGTAACATGTGAAAAGAAAACAAAGTTAGCACGTCCCGTTGTAAAGAAAACCATCAGTGTGTCCAGGAATATGTTTTTTCTCATCTTACTGAAGTGGGAGTTAGCAAGTGTTCCTTGTGTTCTATATCATGTGGCACCATGCGCCTTCCATTTCCACTTTGGATGTCAATAGTAGGACTGGTTGATGGCTTGATCTGTTTCATATTCGTTTCCCCTGCAATTGTTCCATCTTCACACTGAGCTCTTCTCTAGTTCGTGAAAAAGAAAACAACGAGATAATTTTAGCAATTGCGGTAGCAAATGTATGCCAATTCCGTCATTTATTGAATCTTTAGAGATAGCCAGACGTAAATAAAGCAAGTCACCCTTATAGTCTTCAGGTCAGAGCCCGAGTCGACCCACATTTTAACGGACTCATCCAATCTGTTCTCTTAAGCTCCATTTTTTTAATGATGAAGTCCCTAATCACCCTGTCCATGGCCTAGCACCTCCATCACTGGGAGTCGATGATCTATGTGGGCTGCATTCCATTTGGACACCTCCTGTCGTGTGACCTGATCCATGAGGTGTACTCTGTACCAACAACATCTTGATTCACACAACGATTCAGCAACCTTTGCACCAGCATCCACGGCAGGCTGGACAGCAAGGCATCGACGCTGGGCTCAGGGGTCGAGATTCCAAAATGGTGGATGGTACATCTTAGAGGATGGCATGACAAGTTTTTTTTTAAATCATGCTCAACCACCTCGGTTAATTTTGGCAGAGACGGATGATCAACCCGCGTCTAGGGTTTGAAGACCAAAGGCAACTCTTCAACACTGAAGCAAAAATAAGAGCCATCGTCAAAGACCAGATTGCTAAACTCCTGCACTATAAAAAGATCTACTGGAAGAACAGATATACAGTCAACAGAATCAAATTTGGGGATGAATGTACAAAGTTCTTCCACTCCATGGCATCTCATTCAGAAGAAACTCCATTGCTCAGCTGATAAATTCAGACGGGGCTGTTATTACAGACCATGCAGGGAAAGCAGACTTAGTATGGAACTCATTTAAGAATAGAATGGGGATAACCACCAATCCAACCATGCTATTCAACCTCTTAGAGCTAGTCCATGCAGATGACCAACTCCAATCTCTAGCAGACCCCTTCTCAACTGAGGACATTGATGCTGTCATCAGAAGAATGCCCCCTGACAAGGCACTAGGGCCAGATAGGTTCAATGGCCATTTCATGAAAGTTTGCTGGCAGATCATCAAACAAGATTATTATCAGATATGTGAGGAATTCTACAATGAACAAGCCAACCTAGAATGTATCAATGACTCTCTGATCACCCTGGTACCAAAACATCAAAACCCTAAGTCAATAAGTGATTACAGACCTATTTCCCTCCTAAACAGCAGCCTCAAAATCATCACCAAGCTCCTAGCTGACAGACTGCAAGATGTCATCCTAAGATTAGTGCATAGAAACCAATATGGCTTCATCAGGAACAGATCCATCCAGGACTGTCTAGCCTAGTGCTTTGAGTACATACATCAATGTAAACAATCCAAGAGAGAGGCAATTATCCTGAAGCTGGATTTTGAGAAAGCCTTTGACACCATTGAGCACAATGCAATCCTACAAATGTTGCAGCATCTAGGCTTCCTAGACAAATGGATCAGCTGGGTGCAGGCAATTCTATCTACTAGAACATCATCCATCATCCTTAATGGAGTACCAGGAAGGAAATTCAAATGCAAGAGAGGTGTTAGACAGGGTGATCCATTATCACCACTACTATTTGTACTAGCAGCTGAGCTGCTCCAAGTGCTGGTCAATAGAGCAGCTGGGTTAGGTCTCATCCAACCACCCATTCCTAGTAACCATGGAGAAGACTTTCCCATCATCCAGTATGTGGATGACACCCTACTTATCATGCAAGCTGATGCAAGACAACTCTTCTTCCCGAAAGCACTACTAGACAGCTTTGCCTCATCCACAGGGCTAAAAGTCAACTACTCGAAGTCATAAATCCTCCCCATCAATGTCTGTCCACAGAAAATGGAGATTTTAGCAAACACCCTAGGCTGCAGAATTGGTACCTTCCCCTTCACATACCTTAGCTTGCCGATGGGTACCACAAAACCAAAAGTGGAAGATTTCACCCCATGGATGGACAGAATAGAGAGGAGACAATCAGCTTGCTCCTCCCTCCTATCATATATAGGAAGATTGGAAATGGTTAACTCAGTGTTAACATCAACAGCCACATATGCAATGTGCACCTTAAAGCTCCCCAAAGGTGTGATAGAGAACATTGATAGAGCAAGGAAGCAGTGCCTCTGGAGAGGTCCAAGATCAGAGAAGAAAGGAGGCAACCTGGCTGCATGGGAAATAGTTCAGAAACCCAAAAACAAGGGTGGCCTCGGGGTGAAGAACCTAAGTGTCCAGAATGATGCCTTGCTGCTAAAACACCTGCACAAATTCTACAACAGAGAGGATGTACCTTGGGTCACTCTCATCTGGAACAAGCACTATACAAGGAAGGTGCCACATGCCTCCAGAGAGGTTGGCTCCTTTTGGTGGAAGGATGTCCTAAGGCTAAGCACGTTATTCAAAGGGTTTGCTACATGCAACCTGGGAGATGGCAGATCAGTTACGTTTTGGGAAGACCGATGGACCCATCAAACAGTTGCCCAACAATTTCCCAACCTCTACTCATATGCCAGAAATGTCAGTGTCAGTGTTTATGAGGTGATGGCAACTACAGATTTGGACAGCCTTTTCAACTTGCCCCTGTCCCAACAAGCATTCCAAGAACTTGAGTAGCTCAGCACCACCTTGTCAACCCAAGAGTATGATGTGCATAACAAAGATTCCTTGGTTTATCAATGGGGCAACAGCACATGCTCCTCTCGGAAATTCTACAAGTTAGCATTCAGTAATCTGCCGGCACACCCAATCTTCCAATGGATGTGGAAATCCAAATGCGTCCCCAGAGTCAAATTTTTTGCCTGGTTGATCCTGGTGGACAGGCTGAACACCAAAACAATGCTCAAGAGAAGACACATGTCTAATGAGGAAGAACCACATTGTGTTACTTGTAACGAAGGCATTGATGAAGATATAGAGCATCTGTTCTTTGCATGCAATTTTGCCAAGCAATGCTGGGAGAAGATAGGAATTCAATGGAACATGAATCTCAGCCTCTACCCAAGAGTAGCACATGCAAGGCAGCAGCACAACTTGCCCTTCTTCATGGAAGCCGTTGTCATTGCCAGCTGGGAAATATGGAGGTTAGGAATGATAAAGTCTTCAGGAATAAGCCGGTGTAGGTGGATGTCTGGCTTAACAACTTCAAAACACAGAGCCTCCTTCAGTCCATACGTTTCAATTCTGACCTTCGGTCATCATTTTGTTTTTGGTTAGATGCTTTCAGTTAAGTCGAGTTTGTAAGTACATTCTGTTCCTTTCACCATTAATTTTATAAAATAAAGTGCTGTGGGGATCTCCCCCACAGTTTTTACCTTCAAAAAACCCGCGTCTAGAAACATTTCTCACCGGTCTCTGAAAATATGTACATTTGTCATTTTGACACAACAAAGTGACTACCTTCATTTTAATCTCGTCACACACTTTACTATAAAAAGATATTACAGATTGACTTTCAGTTTTAACGGGTCATCAGTGACAACTCCTGGATAACGGATCATCAGTGACAACTCCTGGATGCTGGGTGTGGTGCCTAGCACTTTATTGTGTTGTTCACCTGCTTAGCCGTCCTCATGTAGTCTGAATCTGGAGTGGGCGATGAGTACCATGGGCTGACACTAGGAATTCAGTGGTGACCATTGAAGAGATGTTTAATAATGGGGATGGGATCCATCAGCAGTTAAAGATCAAGTTACTCTTCTGCCACCAGTGCTAGCTTTTCTGGAATTTCAATGCTGGCAATTTGGGTTCGGTCATGCCAGTAGAGTTATTCATGTAGCACTGTGCATTCCATTTCCTCTTTAACTAGTAACGGTACTTGCTGATATTATGATCTACTATTATCTGTTCCGTATCTTGTTTGTAGTTTCCCGTGCAATTACTCCGCATACAGAGTTCCCTAGCTTGTTCAGGAAAGAGAAAACAACGAAATGGTTTCTTCAATTGATTATTGAGGTTAATAATTAATACAATCAAATTGCATCCTGGTACAACAACTAGCCTATCCTAGTAGCGTGCAAATTTAAACCCAACATGTAAACTGATTAATTTGGTTAAGAATCTAGCAAGTTTGGTCATCAAGCTGCCAAGAACCCTGGTATGAATATACTGGTATTCCTCGCCTACTGTTTTTGCTTCGGCTCGGCTTGGCATGCACGTCGGCATAGCTGGCTTATTCCAGAATGTGCTCCACACTTCACTACAAAATCTGCAGCGGGCACTCTATTTTTTTACATCGGCAAAAATATACATAATACCTCTGATTAATCTTATCTTCAAACAAATTTTCTTTTCTTTTTAGATAATAGAAAGAAATATCCGGCTTCATCGCCCAAAACAAGAGGACTACATTTTACCATGCTTTCTTTAAAAAAAAGGACTACACGGTTTAGATATCAACCAAGCAAGTGGTTATTCAATAGTGTGGGGTTAACAAGAAAAACGAGAAATTGCAAATAAGGGTTTTCTTTTCTTGTATGTTAGATCATATACAATTCCATCTTATTTATAGACTAGGTCAGGCAGGTAAGGCAAACACCCATTGTCTCGACTGCATCAAAGGAACATTAATTTGCTGGACCATTTGGGATCAGGGTAAGGGTAACACTATGGCAAGGGTAACACTATATATGCTTGCACCATTTGGGATCAGGGCAGCAAAGGCACATTTGCTGGACTCCCAGTGCAAAGTCGAAACGCACAAGGAAAACAATAATTCAGACACCACATGTATCGAATGGATTAGTCTGAAACTGGAGACCACTGAAGAGATGTCTAATAATAGGGATGGGATGCACCAGCAGTTAAAGGACAACTTCCTATGCCAATGTCAGTGTCAACGGTAACCAATGTGCGCAAGTTGGCTGTGCTGGAATTTCGAGGCTGGGATTTGGGGTTTCGCGATTCTTCCGTGCTCGCATAAGATCCCAGGTTATGGCTTCTGCCAGAGGAAGTACTCGGTAGATAGCATGATCTGGTCCTTATCTTGATTGTAGTTTCCCCTGCAATTACTCGGAGTACAGAGTTCTCTTGTTTGGAAAAGAGGAAACAATGAAATAATTTCAGAGGTTGAGGATTGAAGTAAATAATAATTCAATAATATGTCTAAATTCCATGCAGGGTGAAACAAGGCTAGTAACTACAAATTACCCTGACAACATGCCAAATGCTTAATTTGGTGGTACAACAGCAAACAGGTGCCTGGTCGGTCATCAACCTACCAAGGGCAGTGGTATCCGTAGCGTATCCATCTGTTTAACCCTTGCCTCAGCTTGCACCTCTGTTTAGTTTGGTTTGCATGTTGGCACGCCAGGCTGTTTGTAGCAACTGCCATACACGGTCTCTCCATCAATGTGAGTATATGGAACAATCTCCTGCAGGGACTACCTACAATATATAGCCGGGGTTTGGGCAGAGCGGGGCGTGGTCAGGGCATGGCAGGAACCCTGGCGTCGTCGGCGCAGCAGTAGACCGCCATAGCTACGGTTCCGCATTAGTCGCAAGTCGATACCTCCGTGCTAACGTCGTCGCTGGCCTCAGCCTAGTGGAGCGACCCTCCGACCATGTGTTAGGCACCGCCACCGAGCCCTCCATGCGGTGCGACGCTGGTGTCGTCCCTCACACGTTGTGTCATCACCGCCGTGAATGATACCGAGATGCATGGGACTCTCCGTCTCCTGCGCCTAACAGTCTAAAGTCAAGTAATCCCATGGACCTGAGTAGGCTTGTGCGTCATCACACGATTGGAAAGTGTTATGTCCTAATACAATAGAGAGTACAGACCGACCATCTGACAATTAATGATGCAGCAACTTTATAGTGAATTTTAGGTGAGGCTTATAATGAGCGTGATACAGGTCCCTCATGTATCACGGGTAATATATGTGAGCTGTGTAGTGCTCCCTCTGCTCTCTGTCTAATGTATATATATCTAGAAGATGAATCAATGAGAACGTAAATTTCCATTCACTTGCTATACGCCTTATTTATACAGCTAGCATTTACTTCCTGGTTTAACAGACAATAGTTATATATCGAAAACAGCCAAACCTATAGATGGGGACGAGGAAATAGATATATAGGAAAGCAAAGGGAATTCAATGAGAGTGGAGAGGACCCAGCCTGGCCATGAAACGATTCTATTATGTGTGGGATTGGGATGCATCTGGAGTTTTAGATCCAGCAGAGGCATCAATCGCAGAGCGAGAAAAAATCCAGTAGCGACGTGGAAAACAGGTGCAGCAGGGAAAGGATTCTACTATGGTGGTTTGTTTGTGCCAGGAGCTATGAGCATATTGGTCCGGTCAACTTTAGAGATTAAAAATTCGAGTTCCACTGTTGAGGATGAAATCATGTGCAGTGGGCCACTCAGATAAAGGGTTACCGCAAGTCGGGGCAGATTGTAATCTGGTTGCTCACCCATCTAGCTTCCCTACAAATAGGAGGCATGCAAATATGTAACTTCATACTCTCGCTTTTAGGCTTTACCATTTTACTTATGTTCTTGTGATGTAATTGCTGTCAGTCAACAACCAAATTGTGCTCGGAGTCAAGTGATTCCAGTGTGTACTACTGATACAACAATTTTTCTTTCGCTAGCTCACATCAAGCAGCGGTCACTCCACAGAGGTTACTCCCTCCGTCCTAAAATAACTGTCGCTTTCGTTTCCCGAGAAACAAATACCGGTAATTTTTATAAATAATAAATATTATCGATTAGTATCATAATTAGTATCATCGGAAAGATTTTTTGAATCTAGTATTTTAATAAAATTATTTGGAGATATAAATATTACACATATTTTCTATAAATCAAGTCAAATTAGCGGCACGAAAATAAAAAACGACAATTATTCCGGGACGGAGTAGTACATTGTGACGGGGTCATAGGAGAGGGAAAACAACTTCACATAAGTTAAGAGAACTTGGTGATGCGTACGAAGATGATGAGCGCCATGAGAATGTCTGTAATGAGTGATTGGAGATCCTGGAGCTTGAGCAGCTCTACAGTGAGGAACAACAGAGGCCGTGAAAATTGACGTACAGCCTTAGTGGTCCCGATCAGCAGAGCTCAAATCGCTGCTCCTTGAAACAGAAAAACTACTCACAACAATGGACTATGTGTATTGAGGTTTTGAGAATCAAGCTCCATAGTCATTTAGTGGTGAAAGTCTATCTTCACCCATTCAAAAATATAATGCAGTGGGGCCACACAGATTTATTGGACATTGAATTGTATTTGAATAAAATGATAAGGATAATAATAACTAAACTATTATTGGAATCCTATAAATAGTGCAGCCATGAATTCTGCGTCTTCATCCTCCACTTGAGTTCTGTTCTCATCGGCTCCTCCAATATTTGCATCATCATAAACATCGGGCACAACATGTTCACTCTGCTGGGACAATAGTGTTATGTGTCGTGTATGAACTGGCATACATCGTCAACAAGCATATCTGAGCCATTGGCACCGAGGTTCGTAGGGTTTCCAGCTGTATACGGCGCAAAGCTACCCTCTCCATGCTTTGTCCAAATCAAGTAATCTTTCATAAATCCTCGGCAGACTAGATGAGCTATGATTGGTTTGGTGTCTTCAAAAACAACAAGATTTCTGCAGTCTATGCAAGAATAATATATGTGCTTCGTCTGTGTTCTTAAAGCATGATTTTTGGTAGCATCGATAAACCTATGGACCTCAGGTATGTATGATGGATCTACCTTTATAAGTTATATATCCAGAATGCTCTGTCCATCATTACCTGTTAAAAAGTTTAATAGATTTATATATTGTAATCACTAAAAAGGAGACATGAATGTTTTGTGATATGAATTAACTAACCTTTGGATGATCACTACACTCGTTCAAAGGAATATAGATAAGAATGACCCCTTGCTTGTATATTTCTCAAATAGTACACGTCCGGGCTACATTACATATAGAACTGTTAGAGATAGGAATGTATGAAACACCCAATCAACGCTAATCTTGTCCTTCGCACTGGGCAACTTGGGAGCACCATGCAACATTGCCCAAGGCTCTGTCCACAACCGCTGCATCAGCATCACCTTCATCTTCTGCGCGAGGACACGCTGGTGCTTAAGGGGGAAGGATTGTCACAACCTATACTTAGTAGCTTTACGTATCTTGGTTATTGTTTATGCATTCAGGTTTTCCCCTGTAAGCCAGCATGTGGGCCGCCTGCTGGGCTGTATCGGGCTGAGGCCTAGTTCTGTAACCTATGAGACTCACTGTATGGGTGGTTGGGAGGGCAGGAAAATAGAACAAACAAATTTCTCTACATCTCTTTCTCCCGTGCTCCTCCTCTCTGCTCAAGTTGGCGCCATCACTGACCACCGTGCGTGTCGCCGGCACCCCCTCTTCGGCTAGGATCACCACAGTCTTCTCAGCCATAATACTCCCACCGTGACATTAAAATGTAGATACATCAGGTACGGTGCGTGATATAATGACCATTCTAGCAGTGTGCATTGGGTGTAGGCTACGTTGTGGCATGCTGAATAAATAAGAGCCCGAAAACTCAGATTACTCTCCCTACGCTTATATATAGATACAATAGGTGGCTGCATACTCTTGGAAGGGGGTGTGCACGAAATCGCTTTCTTCAACAATAATGAAGGTGTTGATGAGCACAAGAATATAACATGCCGATCGAAATTCAGTGGCGACCATAAAATTATTCTTTTTTGTGAGGATGGGATACATCGGGAGTTTTAGATCCAGGAGAAACATGGAAGATAGTGTCAAAAGATATCTTTAAGCGAGCAAATGACAGTATAGTATCTTATTTGTTCAAGGCGCTTCGTCCTCTACTGCACAGAGCTGTGTTCAATGGTCCTTCCAGATTGCAATTCTGGTTGCTCTAGTCAACCAAGGCCGAGCATGGAAGAGTCATGCATGACTTGAGCAGTAGCATCTCAATCAGCATGGATCAAACTTGACTCACTTGTACAGAATCTATTTTTCCTTATGATGCCAATTTTTTCACAGACGAGTTCATTTGAAAAGGCATCAGTAGAAAAAAAATATTTGGGTTTAAGGCTAAGAATGATAAGAGTAAATAGTCATACACCGCCAGTATAAATCATGTATTTACACTAGTGGTGTAGTAAAAAAAACCGTCTCTGTTTGACGAGATTTTGTACAAATTTTTTGAGTTTGCATGTATGTTTGTACTGGGTTATATTGAGAAGAACAGCCAAGAAAAATAGGAAGCAAATTGCATTATGCCTGGACTATGACGAGCTATTGCATAGTGCTCGATCCTTTTGGTCACGGTTCGTTTGCTGGAAAGAGAAGCTAGCAAGTGCGTCGTCCATGCATGCACTGTTGTATGCCCGGAATCGGCTGCGGTGTAGGTACACAGGTTTAGATGTTTATTTACGTGTTTTCGTGGATTATATAAGCTAGCAGAGCCCAGAGAAGGCTGGCCAGCTCGGAGCATTCCAGAAACGTGCATCATGCGCCTGCCGTTTATTGATCTGATTAGCATTTGAAATTATCCCACCAAAGGATAATGAGGCTAACGAGTGCTCACGCATGCTTGTTCCTTTGATTGGGGGCCATCACCTTGTTGGGCCCACAATTAACTCATGCGCGCGGCAAGAAGCGAGAATATCCACATTTCGCCTTGGCTCTAACGAACTGGCGGGGCAGCGGGGGTTTACAATTTCGGCGAAATTTCACCGAAATTTCCAAAATTTCGCCGAAATTTCTGAAATTTTGCTGACATTTTCAAATTATCACCTTTTTCACTAGGGTCTGAATTGGTCAAAAATTTTGGCTTAAATTCATCTTTCCGTTGCAGAATTATACCAAACCACACTTATCCTCCTCTAGTATATGCAGCTCTCACGCACAAAAGCCCTATTTTTTTTTCAAATTAATTTAATTTCCTCACTCACAATTTCAGCATATGTAGTTCTCGCGCATCATCAGTCTGTTGTATTACCGTTTTTTGACGGCAAAAAAACTGTGGGGGAGATCCCCACAGTGTCAAAAAGGCTTTTATAAATAAAAAAAGATGTTCAGGATAGTTACAGGATACTTAACTGAAAGAGTCTAACCAATAGCAAAAGGCTGATCTAAGATCAGTCCTGAATCTAACTGACTGAGTGAAACACTGGTTTTTAAAATTACATAGCCATCTAGTGTAGCTTGGCTCTCTTCTCTCAAAGACTTTGTCGTTCCGCATTTTCCAAATCTCCCACACCGCGATCATCGATGCCTCTGTAAAGAAACTCTGTCCCTGCTGCTGCCGAGCATGGATGAATCTGTCGTGCAAGTTGATCGAGTTGTCCCAAACATAACCAATTCTGGACCAGCATTGTGTGGCGAAGGGGCATGTAAAGAACAAGTGATCAATGTCCTCAGACTCTCCTCTGTCACACATAACACAGTGATCATCATCTTCGTTGACACTCAGATGTCTTCTGTTTAGCATTGCCTTGGTGTTGAGACGGTCCACTAATACCAGCCATGCAAAGAATTTAACTCTCTGCGTGCATCCAGATTTCCAAATTTCTTTGAAAATAGGGTGCGCTTCTGTCATACTGAAAATGAAGGAGTAAAATTTCTTTGAGGTGTAGGTGTTCCCCCATATAGGTGTCCACTTATCCTGGGAGTTACCATCATAGGGGTGGTCCTGTAAGAGCATTTGTAGCTGTTGAAGTTCCTCCATAGCTTCTTGAGAGAGTGGCAGGAAAAAGATGGAATCAAGATCCTCAGCTTCCATGGCATCCAACACTGACATGCGTTGTGATCTGGAGTATGATGCTAGTCTGGGGAACTGATATTTTAGGATTGACCCCAACCACTGATCTCCCCAGAAGCAGACAGTTGAACCATCCCCAATTGTACATCGGGCTATGATGTGGTACAGATGGTGTAGTCTCAACACGTCCTTCCACCAGAAAGAGCCCATTTCTCGACTTGCATGTGGCACTCTGTTGAGGTAGTATCTGAACCAAATAAGTTGCACCCATGGTATTTCTCTTTTGTTATAGAACTTGTCCAGATGTTTTAGTAACAAGGCGTCATTCTGGAGTCTCAGATTGATGACTCCAAGCCCCCCTTTTCCTTCTTCGGCATCTGCACTGTCTCCCATGCTACTAGGTTTCCACCCTTTTTTTTTTTCTGTGTTACCACGCCACGACCTTTGCTTTCTTGCACGGTCAATGTTCTCGATGACACCCTGCGGAAGTTTAATGGTGCATAGGGCGTATGTGGTTATCGGCGTGATTGCTGAGTTAACCATTTGGAGTCGGCCTGAGTATGATAACCATGTAGAGCATCCCGACAATCTCCTTTCAACTCTATCCATCATAGGCGTTAGATCTTCCATGCGCGCGGCTTGGTGGTACCCATGGGTAGTCCGAGATATGTAAAAGGGAGAGTACCGATTGCACAGCCAAAGGTGCTAGCCGGATGTTCCATTCTGTCTGGCGGCACGTTGATGGGCAGCATTTGTGACTTTCTATAATTAACTTTAAGCCCTGTGGATTCCGCAAATGAATTGAGGAGTGCTTTGAGAAAGAAGAGCTGACGTGCGTCGGCCGCATGATCAGCAAAGTATCGTCGGCGTCTTGCACAATTGGAAAATCAGTATTGGGCTGTGGTATAGGGACTGTGATCAGGTTCAAAGAGGCCGCCCTGTTGATCAGAATTTGCAAGAGTTCTGCTGCAAGGACAAATAGGAGTGGTGATAGTGGATCGCCTTGTCGTGCGCCCGTTTGCACTTGAAAAATTTTCCGGGCACTCCGTTCATCGGGACCGCAGAGGAGGCTGATCCCAAAATGCTACGGACCCATTGAATCCATCTAGGTGGGAAGCCAAGGTGTTCCATGACTGCCACAATCGCCGTATGTTCCACTGTGTCGAACGCCTTCTCAAAATCAAGTTTCAATATGATAGTCTGCCTTTTCGACTGATGACATTGATGGATATATTCGAAGCTCCATGCCAAGCAGTCCTGAATGGTGCGAGATTTGATGAACCCCTACTGGTTCTTGTGAATCATTTTGAGGATCACTCGCTGCAGCCGGTCAGCCATGATCTTAGTCACAAGTTTGAGGCTGATATTCATCAGAGAAATCGGTCTGTAATCACCCACAGTTTCTGGGTTCTCCATCTTGGGTACCAGGGTAATGTAGGATTTGTTGATACTTTCTAAGTTGGCTGACCCTTGATAAAACTCAACACAGAATTTGTAGAAATCCTCTTTGATGATCGGCCAGCATGTTTTCATGAATAGCCCATTGAAACCGTCGGGGCCCGGAGCTTTGTCATTGGGCATTCGCCTGACAATATTGTTAATCTCCTCCTGCCCAAGAGGCTCTGCCAAGTCCTGCATCCCATCCACTGCAGTGATAAGTGTGCCTAGATCAAAGGCCATGACTGGGTTGCTACTGATGCCCATTCTATTCTTGTACGAAGTCCATAGCAGACCAGCTTTACTTTCATGATCTTGGATCCAGACTCCTTGCTCATTCATAATTTGGGCAACTGAATTGCGCCTATGAGAGATTGTAGCCATTCCATGAAAAAACTTTGTGCACTCATCACCAAGTTTGATCCTATTCACTGTATACCTTTTCTTCCAGTATAAGTTCTTGTAATGCAGGAGAGTTTAGAGCTGACCTTTGATTATTTTCCTCAGATTGGCCTCTGGATTATGCAGCATTCTGAATTCCTCAAGGCTGTCCAAGAAGCAGATCACTGTGTTACAGTTTTCAATGAGGAGTTTGAGGTTGGACAAGTTTTTGCTCTAGGCTCTCAGGTGGGCTCTCAGCTTCTTGAACTTTGCTGTAATGTTCTTTGCTGAATCTGCATTTGCATTGTCAATGGACCAGCTATTCTGGACAGTCTGAAGGAAGCTGTCATGTTCCACCCAGAAGTTCTCGAACCTGAAGATATCTGACCGTGGGATTTTGGTGCTTATGGTGACTTTACACGGTATGTGATCTGAAGTAATCTTTGCCAGAGGTGATACCTCGATGCGTGGAAAGTCAATAGTCCGATTCGGAGATGTGAAAAACCAGTCCAATTGCTCAAGTAGGGGCTCGGCTTGCATATTACTCCACGTGTAGGCTCTTCCTTTTAGAGGTAGCTCAATGAGACCAAGCTGTCCGATTGCATCATTGAAAATGAGCGTATCAGGTAGGTTGCCTCCAGGTTTGTTGCGGTTACTTAGTGATCGATAGAAATTGAAGTCTCCAAGGAAGAGCCAATTGTCTGAATCCTCGATCTCATGGTTCTTAAACCAAGTGATGAAATTTGTTCGGTCCAGTTCATCACATGGACCATACACATTGGTTAGGCGCCAGTGTCTCCGTTGTGCTTTGAAGTGAACCCCGATCGTAATTCCAAAGCTTTTCCCCGTCCCCGGACTACACCGTGAAAGATGGAGGTATTCCAAAGAACCAGCAGGCCTCCAGAGGCTCCCACTGAGGGTATAAAGGCAAACTGGTCAAATCTCTTCGGGGCAAATTTGCGAATGAAAGACATATCAATTTGTTCGCGTTTTGTTTCCTGAAGGCATATGACTGATGCAGCGCTTTCTTCAATTTTGTCTCGAACAGCATCACATTTGTCTACCGCATTAATACCACGAACATTCCAACATAAAACATTCCAGTCACGACTATTCATTGATAGACTTAGATAGAGAGATTTCAACTCCGCTCTGACAAGCAGCAGCGGTCTGTTCAATATGGACTAAACTGTCAAAGAGTGCAGATACTGATACTGTCCAAACGAGATAAAGCGAGATATGATAAAGAGAACATGCCAAAAGGGTAGATTTTCTAACACAAAGATGCCAAAGCACGGGGGACCAGGTCACCCATTAGGAGGGATCAGTTTGTTGTATCTTCATGGGCACCCGATTGCATCAGAGTATCCTCAGAGAGCTCAGTAGGAGCTACTCCACAGTCAATGCCCCATCCTTGCAACACTTGTAGAGGCACTGGTCCGGTCTTTCCTGTCTTCTCATCAATCTTGACGGCACTGATTCTGCGCTTCTTCTTCGTATCTCTGTCAAGCTTCACTGGACAGTAACCATCTGACTTGTTGAGCCTGGTGCTACGTCGAACACTAGTTTCGACCAGGGGGCTTGATGTGTTGGAGATCACCAAGGGCAAGGCCATGTTGTTGGTGACCCTGGGTGGCCTTTTCCTGCATCCTGCATTCCCCGATGGGCTGAACTGGGCTGAATCGACCTCCTGGACAGTAAATACTTTCCCCGATGTGTTGAGCTGGGCTGAATCTACCTCCTGGACATTGGTCACCGTGGGTCTGAGCTGAGCTTCAATGTTTTCCAGGCCAGATAGGGGGTGGTCCAATTGCGAAGCTGCCTCTACAGTGGACTGCTCCGAAATGTCTGTCAAGGTAGCCAGTGGGCTTTGGACAATGCACTGGGATGAACTCCTTTCAGGGCCATCAATCTCAGAGTCCTGGGTGGACACCTGGGAGTTTTCAGTCGCTTCCACAAATGCTGCATATGCTTGTATAGCTAGAGCTTGTGCAGTTGGCTTCCAGCTGACTAACTCAAGTCCAGGTGGCCTGTATTCCTCTCTCTGCTCAGTTAGGATGAAGGCTGTGTCAATCACAATTGGTTTACTGAGGGGCAAGGCCTGAGGAACCTGTTTGGTGCTGCATGTTGCCTCTGCAAAAATGCCTTTGAGAGTAAACCCAGAAGGGACTGCGTTGGAGTTGTATAAGAGATGTTTGGCACAGAACTTGTTGGCAGCTAATTGCTTGAAACCATCTTCCAGGGCCCTTGATGTTGCATCCCCTGCAGAATCTGTGTCCATCATGTCGATAGGAATGTCAGGGCCCATGGCACGAAGAAAACTCATAGAGGAGCCTGAGAGGTCCAACTCAATGACATCTTGGGGTTGCTGTGGATGTTGTGCTGGTTGCATTGCACCATTTTCCGGTGCTGGTGCCGCCACTGCCTGTGGCTGTCCGTTCACAGCAGCTTCCCAAGCTGGCCATCCATGGTTGTCATTTTCAACTGGAGCAGCTGGGGCAGCATGACCATGTTGCTGGTGATTTGCATGGATGAACTGGGCTCCTACTCCAATATCAGCACCTTGCTGTTCTTCCTGCCATCCTGGAAAAACAGGATTATGCCCAATAACTGGGGGTCCATGTTCTGGGTGAGGTTCTCCATCGAAAGGCACCGGATCTTCATCGCCTGGAAAGTGATCTGGGAAATTACCGTTCAAAATGTAGACTGGGACAGACCATGAACGCCCTAATCCTCCCAGCATAGACCCTCTGGAAACAACTAAGCTTCGTGGAACTCTGTTCGGACTAAGGAGCAGGACACGAGCGAGAATCCTGGACTTGTTGTCATTGGTATACCAAGCGAGACATCTACCATACGGAGCCACAACAGCCTTGACATAGATATCCTTCTGAAAATCTAGGGGGAACGCAAGGAACATGATCCAGGCCAGTCTAGTGTATGAACAGAATCTGCTGTTAATGCCTTCGTCATGATTAACCACAGAGACAACTCGATTTCCAAAATGCATAGGGCTATTGCGCACAAGCTGATCTCTTTGCAGAACTGAGCGTAAGCGGATCAATCCTAGACCGAGGGGCGAGAGGTGATCAGAGACAACACGAACCCGCTGATTATGTTCCATGAACCGCACCACCAGGTCCAGTGTCGGGCGCAGAGCATTCGCCTCGGCAGCATCAGTCGATGGTGACGATTGCGTAGTCTTCGTGCTCGCGCGTCGGTTCTCCGCCGAGAGCGACACGGCCACGTGCCGGGCGGTTCCATCCATGCTCGATGGTGAGACCAGCGATGAGGAAAGGCTCTGGATTTACTGGAAAATTGGCCATGGGAACTACTTCGTCCTCCTCCGCGAGCACCAAGTTGGGGTTTTCTGGGTTGCTGGATGGTGGCGGCGAGGGCGGATGTGAAGTAGTATTAGATTGGAAAACACGATCAACAGTGCGGGAAGGTGGGGAGTCCTTAACCTCGGCGCGGGAATCGAGAGCTTCGTTGGGATCAACTGCGATCTTTTCTGGGGAAGTATCCGGATTTTGTTGGATTGGGTGCTTGGGTTTCCACATTATCTTCGGTTGGGCTTCAGATGCAATCGATGGTACCTTGGGCCTCCATTCCAAGACGGGTTGCACCCTTGTAAAACAGCTTCTCTTCACATGGCCAAAGCGGAGGCAACGAAGACATCGGATGCGAGATTTGCAATCGACCCGGCTGTGGCCCAAACAGAGGCAACGAGCACATTTCTGGGGCTGGCCCAGAGCCTTTGATTTCAAATTTGAAAAGACCTCCGGATAGTCCGCCACCTGACTCTCCGTGATCATCGGCCGTTTTTGCGACTGACCATGGCTGGACTGTTGTTGAGCCTGCCAATCATCGAAACGCAGATTTCCAGAGAACTCAGATTGCAGATCAACATTACTGACAAAGGAACCAAATTGCAAACGAAACTGTGGCTGAGTCTGTGGTTGGCATCTGACTTTGGGGGGAGATTGAACAATCTTTTCAGCAAAACGAACGCGCTTTTGAGCCTTTTCTTTTTTCTTTTCCTCTCTTTTGGAGGATTTCGATAGGACTTTAGTCCATTCCTTCTCCTGTTCGATCTCCCAAGCGCGTTTCTCCCGTTCCCAGTGTGGGGTTCCATTGTTCCAAAGATGAAAGTAGGCATCAAAAGAGGATGTAGTAACCCGCTTGAGCTTATAGATTTGGAAACCAACGTCTTTAGAAAAAACCGAGAAACGAAAGTGGTTCGTGCTCAAGAATTGGACATGAAAATCAGGCGCACGACCACCAAGACATGATTGGAGGGCAAGAGCAACCGATTCTTCCGTCAATCGGAACAAAAACCTTCGAAAGGTAACGAGCAGAAAGAACGATCCCACGGGAGAGGGGGAAGGGTGGTGTACCGGAACCTTGAAGCGCCTGCGGATTTCCTCTTGGAACTCCAGACGCAGATCAAAATCTAGGCGGGAGGTGAGATCCGAGGAAGATCCCATCTTTCCACGATGATCGCTGGAGGGAGTCACCGGCAGTCATGATCACCGGCGGCGGTGCAGTGTAGGATGCAGCAATCGTTGTCCTCCATACTCTTGGGCCTTTGACTGAGTGGGGAGTTGGATTAGGCAGCCGTAATTATTGGAGTGCGCCCTGTATGTCTGGATCATTCGATCTACTATTGTAATATATTATGTATTTCATCGGTGTTATATATCTTTTTATGTACAATGGATTGGGGAGTTTTTTTTAATAAAATGATGCAAATTCTTTTAAATCAATTTGAATTTATTTAAATTTTACTTGATATTTCAAAAATTTCTGAAATTTCGCATTTATTCGCTAGGGACCAAATTTTTTTTACACTGGTATTTTAAACCTCAGCGCACGGATGCAGCAGAAAGTGCCCACTGGTAAAAGTGCATGGATGCAAGCGTCATGGAGGTAGAAGCCGGAGCAGTTGTTAAAGCCATAAGTATGGCTGCCCAATGCAATGGTGTCATGAGACAGTAATTTTGGCATCTGACTACTGCTGAAGTGTTATATATAGGCACTCGGTCTACGAAAGAAAGGATAACTTTATTATTGTGGGTACCAAAGATCTAATGGAGTTGTAGAGAGAGTGGAAATAATCCCAAGAAAAGCAAATAAGCTAGGTAACAACATACCCAATGAATTTGTGGCCGCAAGCTCTCAACTAGAGATGCATGGTGATGGCTCTTTTGATTTGTGGAGGTTTAATTGGGATTATTATTACAAGTTCTACATGTGCAATAGAAGGCATGGAATTCATTGAGCCTGTGTATCTTAGTTTATTTCTGACAAAAACCACTTCAACTAGATACCATGTGTTCAAAGAGCAGGACAATAATGCAGTTTTTTCCTTTCTTCCTAACATTATAAGTTTTGTTAAAACTGAAAAATACATTGAAATCGTTGATTTGGTCATCTCAAATTAAAATGTGCCAGGGGTGTGGGACTCTGAATTTGGCAAGGTTGATTAGCAATTGAGAGAAAGGTTGGGTGTGTGGGAGGGGAGGTGTGCTGAGACCTGAGAGAGATTGATGGCCAGGGGAGGTGCAGCGGCCATGTGAGAGTGGGTAGTTGGGGTTTAGGTTTTGAGCATTTGGTTTTATTGAGCCAACATATATAAAATCATTACTGAAAATCACCAATGGTTTTAGCAAACTGTTGGTGAAAATAGTGTTACAAAACATATTATGCTACCTTCTCTTTCATTCAGAATGCGGGATGAAAAATCCACGATACATGAAAAAAAATCCACCTAATCATATAATGGCCTGGTTGATGCTGGCTCTCTCGTGTCTCGGGGCATCCGGGAGTTGGCTTGATGTCTCACGAGACCATCCAGTCACTATCTCGCATTGGATCACTTCATCATAGTATGGCTTTAGACTGGAGAGAGAAAATCACAGTTGGAGCTCGATCCTCATTTGCGCTCATCCATTGGACCAGACAATTTCTTCCCATACCGAACCATCATCATGTGTAGTACCTTTCTTTGTCTTCATGCTGTAGCTACAGGATACAATGGTGATCAGCCTCTTCCACTGGTACAGAAAATGTTTTCACAGGCGGTGGTAGAGGCATTTATACAGGCGGCCAAGCCCACCGCCTGTACCAGGGGTCAGTACTAATTGGCCCACAGTATAGGCGGCGGGCTGTGGAGCCGCCTGAAAAAAAGGGTTTTCACAGGCAGCTCACTTTGTCCGCCGCCTGTGTAAATAGTTATTTATACAAAGCGGTTGACTAGGTCAGGCCGCTGTGTGAAAACTTTTTTTTCACAGGCGGCTCACTCGTGTGTCGCCTGTGTAATTATTTTTTTTATTTTAAATTTTAATATTTGTCTCCATACTGTACTATATTTGTCACATATATATATATATATATATTTAAGATATGCACACATGAACCATAAAATTGCATCATACATACAACACATATAAATATTACAGATATGTACACATGAAATATAACATCAAGTATAAAATTACATATAATACACGTCATTTCATGTTATGAGTCCAACCATTTAGTGTTTACATGTCATTTCGTTTCAAGTTTAGACCTGCTAGGTCTGTCGCTCTAAATCTTTCACTTGCTAAATCGCCGGCTGCATCAAAATATGCTCCATCACTTGGAATTATTTCTCTCATAATAAAACCGCACAAGTCCAAGCTACTATATTTTCCATAGTCGTTGGAGTGAAGGGCACGCCCTCCTTTCCTTTCTTTCTCGGCTGGAAACAAAGTTTAAAAGCATCATTGATACATGTCCAATATTAACATTTGCAACTTTAATGAGAAAATTTCATACATAGATATTATTTACCATATTTTTGTCCCCGACGTATCGTCCCCGCTGCCTTATAAACTCACACACATAGTATCCACGTAAGACCGATCCAGGTGGTTGCTTGTGGCACTATGTAATTAATGAACAAAAGATTATTCTAAAATTGTCATATCTTGTGTATTATTTATATGATGATATGTGTTCGGACAACTTACCGGATAGTGGTGTTGCATCGTCAATGGCACACTAGGATCTGAGCGGACGGCGTCGACCGGTCCTTTTTGCTTCTTATAAAACCGCCATGCCCTGTAGATATCGAATATAAAACACTAAAGTTATTTAGAAACTCTAATTCATATAAGTATGGATGTGGTTGTATGTTGGCTCACCTTTCTAAATGAACCGGGAATATTTGATACGACCCGGAGGATAATGTAAGGAGTCTAGGACAAGCACCTTCCCTTCGAATGGATAAATATAAAAAACAATCCAATGGTCACTGCATGAATAAACGAGTGAGCGACACATGTACTTAGGGTTAACACGATAATTTGAAGTACGTATATGAGGTCACGCTTACCCAAAGTTGTAGGGTGCCAATATGAAATCCCCAGTACTTATATCTCAGCATTGCTCTACCGAGATAGAGGGCATAAATGTCCTCGTATTTTTCGTTGCAATTCATTTACAGCTTCTCGCAACTTCTTACGGTGTTTTGTCCTTCTCTATCTTGGCTCTATCTTCATTTGTAAGTATAAATTTGTGCATATTTTCTTGTAACCTGATTGGACTCAGGTAACCGACCATCGATCCTACAGTTAATGATCTCTACTCGTGGTCTTGTAAACTACATACAACATCCGCATATTAGAGTTTATCACATTCTAAATTTAATAATAACAATGTGTGTGCATGAGTGATACTTACAGGCACCAGATTGTAATGAGTTGGATGTCAAGCCACCTATAGTTCAACAGTAGGTGCATGTCCTCGAAGGTAACAAATGCTCTGCTTTTATCCTTACCAGTAGCAAACACGTCTGCTGGTATATCAACACTAACTGCATGCTGATAAATGCCCTGCTTTTATCCTTACCAGTAGTCCTCCATAAATCCTCTGCAAACCAGATGAGAAGTGATTGCTTCCATATTGTCAAATACCACAATATTTTTATAGTCTGCGCAAGGACAACATATGTGCTTCGTCTTTGTTCTCTGAGCATGTATCTTCACGGCATCAATAAATTTTTAGACCTCCACTACATATGATGGGTCTAATCTTGATAAGTTGTACATCCATAATGACCTCTCCATATTTATCTGTAATTAGTTAAGAAAATATTGTATGTCACTCTAAAAACAAAACGAAAATAACCCCTCATAACTAAGATTCTATCCTCCGTTAATTAAACAGATATGAAAACCTACCCCTTACAGAATTTACAAAATAAAAAATTTAAATAATTGTTTAAACTCATTTTTATAATTATAAGAATTAATTAAACGGAGATGGCATCTGGATTAACAAACCCTAAGTATAAACAATAATAACAAACCATTACTTACTAATAAGTACTTAGATTAAAAAAACTAAATTAATTCAAAGTTTATAAATACAAGGAAAAGGTACAACAATTTTAAAAAGTACTCATTTCCTATTTCAAGATTTTTCAACAATTTATTACAAGACTTTATAAAGTGTTAATCATCTTAAAAAATATAAACTAAAACTCAATAAAAAAACTTTAAAAAGTGCTCATCATTACTCTATTGCATAGATCTACTCACAAGAATTCTAAAAAGTATTTATTTTCTATAATCCGAGCAAGATACAATTTACTAGGAATTTACAAAAAAAATAGTCAAAACTCTCTCTCATGCCCTAGCTATGAACCCTAACCCTAACCCTAGATTTAGAGCACCTCCAATACAAGAATTGAACCAAAGAATCACTAAAAAAATAGCGGCAACAACACTAACTAACCTTTTGGAAGCTTCTCACCAAAGAAATGACGTTCAAAAGCTCCCCCCTTGGAATCGCCACTTTCTGTCCGCCACTGTGCACACAAAGACGGGAGTAATTGTTCTTGTCCGGAGGTTGACGAAGGGAATTTATAGCGGGATTAACACAGGCGGTTGGTAAGGAGAACCGCTGTGAAAACCCATTTACACACAGCGCTCTCTAAATATGCCGCTTTGTGTAAATAGGTGTATTTACACAGGCGGTTTACATTTCCAACCGCCTTTGTGTAAATAACATTTACACAAAGGCGGCCGACGTTGTAACCCGCCTTTGTGTAAATACACCTATTTACACAAAGGTATATTTAGAGAGCCGCCTAAAATGGATTTACACAAAGGTTCTCTTCTTTGGGCCCACCGTATTTTTTGTACTTGCCGTCGGGAGTATGTGAACCGGCTGTGAAAAAAAATAAGGTGCCAGCAAAAATGATTTTTGTACTAGTGTTCACTGCATTTGGATTATCTGGTGAAGACCAGAAAATTGCCCCTAAGATATTTCGATTCTCTAGATCTTCAAGTCATAACTACTTTCATCAACACGCGTGGCATTTTTTTTCACAATCCCTTTTCTTCCTGCTTCTAATAGTAACATCACGGGTCCCGGTGTACGCTGCCGCAACCTCCACAATGATCGAGCCTCCGCCACCTTGGGCAGGCAAATGCTAAGGCGGATAGCAGCTAAACCTGACAATGGTTTGGGTTAAGCCCAGTTTTTTAGTTTGGTTTTTGCTTTTGGGCTGCATTGGTTTGGGGTGGAACAAGCTAAGAAGGCTGTTGGGCTGGTTTGGTTTGAGCCCTATTAAAGTAGGCTGATTTGGTTTGACTGTCAATAATAGAGTTAACAATTCATTTTTTGCTTTTGCTTATGGCTAAATATAAACAATAACATGAGGTGTCAGTGAATTAGTGGGTTGAAAATGTATTTTAATGGGTTGAACGTACAAGTGGTTTGGTTTGGTGTGGATAATTGAAGTTACAGTCTAATTTGGTTTGAATTTGATTTTCACGTATATATGCTTTGGATTGGTGCGGGTTTAGTTTGGATCTCGGCCCACTGTCTAGCAGCACTGAGCCACCACTGACATGTCAGGCAGGTGGGTGCTCGGGCTCATGGCCATACTGTTGAGACAATACCGTGCACGTTGAGAGCGCTAGAATTTAGAAGATATAAGTATTAGTTATTGTTTTATACATTGGACTAACAAATAAAATTACTTATATTAAATTATATGTTTTCTCTTTGTTTATTTTTCTGACACAATTGACCTATTAGATACTCTGCAGTATATATATAGTTGTTTTAAACTTATTTATTTTTTTCTTTTTGGGGACTAATCTATATATATTTTCCATACATATTCATATTTTCTTTGCATGTCACATCTATATATTTGTAATATAAAATTAGTTTGAAACCTTACTATCAATTATGCTGACTCTTGTTAGTCTAAATATTGAATTTTTTAACAATTTTATTTTTTTATTAACCGCTACATTTTTTTCCTTTTCAAGTTAAGTTAAAACTCATGTGCTTATTATATCTTACATTAACTCTCCTTTTTCACCTTTTAAAAATAAGAATTTTAGATTGTAGACTATGTTCTTAAATATCATACAGTATTACAGTAGTATAAATCATCATTTAAAATGTGCAGCATATCATTTAAGATAAGTTATAAAGCTTCAAGAGACATCTGAATGGGGGTAACATTGCTAACCTCAAAAGAACTTTTCTTATAATGATCGACTGTAAAATCACCATTCCGCTTCAAAACAGAGGTAGAAATGCCTAAGCCCCTTTTATTTATCGCATAATGAAAAATCTATAATGATAAAGGTGAATAGTTTTGATGCAAATTTTAGGAATTATTTGAAATTGTTTTTTATAATGGCAGACATAAATAATTTATACACAAAGTTAGTGGTTATTTTGACTTATGTTTTATTATGGTAGTGGTGTGTAATTTAGATATGAAAATATGGTTTACTTTATGTATTTTTATAATGGCATAGGTGAGTAACTTTTTATAAATTACAATTGATACTATGACTATTATGGGTGCTGATGATTATTTTACCAAATTGAAGGCTAGCTAGATGTTTTTAGTTATTGTGTCTCTAATATTTATCTTTTTCTGTAGCACGTACGGTGAGAATTAATGTGATGCCTCTTGTTCTAGTCTCTAGATAGTAACAGTAAGGAGCACTCGACTTGTGCATATTATTTTTTTTATAAAATTATTATACTACTTTATACCTAGTGGACACTTGGTTGGAATACCATATTTTCTAAACTACCATTTTAATTTGTTTCAGAAATGGAGTGCCAATTAAAAATGATGTTGTATCGTGTGGTTCCACTTGTATATTATATTATATGAAATGAGTAGAATTTTAACCTATTTGTATTTGTATAATAAAATGCTTATGTGGGGAATATTTGCCTTACATCATCAGCTGCACGTACACGGTGAGTACAGTACACATCTAAAGAAATATTATTAGTGATGAATTTGTCTTTGTTACCCGTATATCAACAGATCAGACATTTTGTGACACAAAGTTATACTCCCTTCGTTATTCTAATTGTTTTTACACATACATGAGTTTAATTATAGATCTAAACATAATGTATATTTATTAGACGTACGTAGTGAAAACTATGTGCCAAAAAAGATATGACTTATAATTGGAATGAAAGGGGAAGTTAAATGTTTGTCATAGAGACTTTTGCATCATATCTGGAACTCTGACCTGGATGCATGGCGTACAATCATGCGGGGGAGAGGCTCAAAATTGTCATTAATCATGGCGTGCAATCATATCTGGTTCATTCGGCAGTATGTATCTATCTATCTTCTTTCCTGTTGTTTGTTGTCATGCAAACTCTGTGCTCTCTCCCTCATCAGCCCAAGAGTAGATCTACGTGGCAACAGCAGCCCTGCTGCCTCTCCTGTACTACGTGCATCAAAATTTTTTATAGAAGTCGGCTACATGTATATGCATCCTTCAATGCAGAGTAGCATGAGCAAGAAAAAAAATGCGTACCTACAACTCAGTAGTGACAGTACCAATAGCATAGATATATAGAGACCTTACTGTCCACTACATCGCGAGCTAGACATCCATGTCTTGAAAAAGGTTGTCAAGTATGTTGAACTCATCATATAATCTTGCCTGCCCTCTCTTCTCAATCTCGGCCGCTCCTAGTGGTTGATAAGACTTGTATGCCCAAGCAAAATTTAGAGATGGATTAGTAGACAATCAAAAGAATAACTACTACTCCTAAGAATCTAAGCAATTGATCACAGGATCTGCCAATAACTGCAAGACATCAGAAAGACATGGGCTGTGCGAGGGAAAATCCAATGTATCAAGATTGAAAGCAGGTCGATTTACGTCCCCTGATTGATTGAAGTTCGGTGGTTATGGGTAAGTGGCTGCGGCGGCTTGGCTTGGACGACGAGGACGATTTTAGTAATCCTTGGAGATAGGATGAAATGACAAACATCGATAATTTGTATTTTTTTAAAATTAGATTAGATCTGTTTCGCCAGGCATTGACAATTTTTCATCTAATAAATAGATGACCAACAACGAATGTGATAGATGGTCCATCCGATATTCTGGTATGGACCAACAAACAACGACGTCTTTATCATTATATTAACTAATTATTAAATATATGGGTGTAACTGTTCATGATCTTTCTTCGTACGGCCAACAATAGAGTATTTTCTCTATTTATGACTGAGTTTTTTCCCACGACAATTGGATTAGATTTTTGGCTATTTGTTTAATCTTCATAATGGCATAGGTGGGTAATTTCCTAGAAAAAGGAATAGATCCAATGGTTACCCATGGTTGGAGTCTTTTGATTTAATGGCCGGATGTTTCTAATTAACGTGAGAATTTCTAGCATTTATCTTTTTTTCTAGCGCATCTGGTGAGGATTAACGCGGAGGCTTCATGGGGCCTCTAATTAGTAATAGTAAAATTTCTAATATTTTCTAGCTGTATTGGCAAATTATACATCATGTTAGTTTTTTCGGCTGCCAACCCGCAAGAAAATAAGATGGTTCTTCAGTGCCAGAACCATTGAGAAAATTTTATTTCCTTATCCTCTACCCCTGATGGAATATGCATGTTGGCTGGCCTGATTGATCATTCTTGTATGCGCTAAAGTATACAGGTCCTTCATGTATCACGGGACGAGGGTAATATATATGTGAGCTGTGTGATGCTCCCTCTGCTCTTTGTTTAATGTATATATATCTAGAAGATGAATCAATGAGAGCGTAAATTTCTGTTCGCTTGCTATGCCTTTATATGACTAGCGGCACTCATTTTGAAGGGGCATACGATCGAGGATCATTTACTTTCTGGTTCAACCGACAATAGTTATATATATAAAAAAACAGCCAAACCTGTTGATGAGGATGAGGAAATAGATATATAGGAAAGCAAAGGGAATTGAATGGAGAGTTGGAGAGGACCCGGCCTGGCCATGAAACGATTCTATATGTGGGATTGGGATGCATCTGGAGTTTTAGATCTAGCAGAGACATCAATAGCAGAGCAAGAAAACAGCCAGTAGAGACACGGAAAACTGGTGCAGCAGGGAAAGGGTTCTACTATGGTAGTTTATTTGTGCCACGAGCTATGAGCATATTGGTCTGGTCGTCTTTAGAGATTAGAAATTCGAGTTCCACTGTTGAGGATGAAATCATGTGCAGTGGGCCACTCAGATAAAGAATTGCTGCCAGTCGGGGCATACGTGCTGTCATCTGGTTCTCACCCGTCTAGCTTCCCTACAAATTGCAGGCAGGCAAATGATTACCTTCATACTGCAGCTTTTGGGCTTTACCATTTTACTTACTATATCCTTGTCACGTAACTGCTGTCAGTCAACTACCAAATTGTGCTCGGAGTACTCAAGTGATTGAAATAAATGTGTATTAATTACTGATACAACAATGTTTCTTTCGCTAGAGCTCACATCAAGCAGCGGTCACTCCACAGAGGTTTACGGTGTGACGGGGTCATAGGAGAGGCAACACAACTTCACATAAGTTGGTGATGCGTACGATGATGAGCACATAGAGAATGTTTGTAATGAGTGATTGGACATCCTGGAGCTTGAGCAGCTCTACAGTGAGGAACAACAGAGGCCGTGAAAATTGGCGTACAGTCTTAGTGGTCCCGATCAGCAGAGCTCAAATTCGCTGCTCCTTGAAACAGAAAAACTACTCACAAAAATGGACTATGTGTGGTTTTAAGAATCAAGCCCCATAGTCATTTAGTGATGAAAGTCTATCTTCACCCATTCAAAAATGCAGTGGGGCCACACAGATTTATTGGGCATTGAATTCTATTTGAATAAAATGGTAAGGATAATAATAACTAAACTATTATTGAAATCCCATAAATTTGCATCTAATTATATACACAATTTGGTGATTTGTGAAAACAACCTTTAGTAATCTCCTACTCCCTCCGGTCCATTTTATCTAGACGCATATCAAGATTCAAACTTTAAAAACTTTGACCAACAATTAGACTGATATTTTTAATTATTATAATACAAATTTTATATGAATTAGATTTAAAAGGAAGTATACTACTATCCAATTATTATAAATTTATAATTATAAATAATATAATATAAAGCAAATGAATGGTCAAAGTATAATCTAGAAGACCGTATCAGCCTAATCTGCACCAGAAAAAAATGGACCTAAGGGAGTATTGTAGGAATATTAGGAAAAACTGTGTACCTTTACAAAAATAAAATAAAATAAAACTATGACCACCAACTTTTATTAGTGATATCTAAAATTCTAAATTGTTCCAATTTTAGTGAACTTCAAGTCAGGCTAAAAAGTAGTGTTATCAGCCCTTGATGTATTCCGGTACCATATACCTATTGTCGCATCTTCTAAGGCCCTGTTTGTTTCCTTTAGTCCCTAAAATTTAGTCCCTAAAGTTTAGTCCTAGTGTGTTTGGTTCTAGGAACTAAAAGGGACTAAAAGCGCATTAAAGAGGTGCATGTGCTCTCACAACTTAGCCTTTTAGTCCCTTTTAGCTCCCCCTTGCTGACTAAAGCTACTAAAGTTTAGCACCTCCAAAAGCAAGGGGCGTTTGGAAGTTTAGGGACTAAAACGGACTAAACTTTAGTCACTAAAGTTTAGTCCTAGTGAAACAAACAGGCCCTAAGTTCTGTAATACTCCTGTCATATTAAATCGTATTTAAATCAGGTCCAGGATATAATAACCATTCCGTCAACGTGCCCTGACCTAGTCTAACCTACGTAGTGGCACGCTGAATAAATGAGCGCCCGTATTCTCAGATTAGTTCCTACGCTTATATAGATAGGTGCCTGCATATTCTTGGAAGGGGTTGTGCGTGAAATCACTTGCTTCAACAACGATGGTGTTGATGAGCATAAGAAGCTAGGCAAGGCAAATTCAGTGGCGACCCAGCCAAAAAGATTCTTTCAGTGGGGATGGGATACATCGGGAGTTTTAGATCCAGCAGAGACTCGGCGAATTGTGTCAAAAGATATCTTTAAGCAAGCAGCTTCCTCTGCAGTAGCTCGGTTCTGAAAGGCGCTTTGTCCTCTACTGCAGAAAGCTGTGTTCAGTGGTCCTTCCAGATTACTATTCTGGCTAACTCCTTGATTCAACCAATGCCGAGCATGGAAGAGTGATGCATGACTTGAGCATGCAGCCGGCGGGTAGTCCCAATCAGCATGCATGGACCAGACTTATAACAGATCGACTCACCTGCACAGATTCTATTTTTCACAGACGGGTTCATACACTGGTACAGAAAATATTTATACAGACGGTGCTAGAAGCATTTTCACAGGTTACCCAGAAAACACGAAAAAAATAACAAAAAAATATTTTTAAAAAGGTAAAAAATATTTTTGAAATCGAGAGAGGCACACACCCGTCTCCGTCAAAGTCCCGTATTTTTTCGTGTAAAATTATATGCTATGCGGCTAGTGAGATTTGAACCTAAGAGCTCGGCCTCCCTTACCACTGCACCACACACTCACTACAAATCCGACAGAAAATTGAATATTTGAGGGTCTAAACTAACTCAAATGAAAAAGTAGTGAACTATAAAGTTTTATAACTTTTCGAGATCTACAACTTTTATTTTGAGTGTTTCTCCATCAGTGGTCATTTACAAAATTTGAATTTTAAATTTGAAAATTTCGGTCGTAGTTTTTTCATAAAAAGATGACTTCAAATGAAAAAAAGTTGTCAACTACAAAGTTTCATAACTTTTCGAGATCTACAACTTTTATTTTAGAAGTTTTTCTATCCGAGGAAGTTTGAAAAACTCAAAAAAATTAATTTCAAATTATTTACACAGGCGGTTTACAATGAAGACACAATTAACACAGACGGTTCTCTATACAAACTGCCTGTGTAAATAGTGCAATTTTTACAGGCGGTTCTCTATACAAACCGTCTATGTAAATGCTATTTGCACAAGCGGTTGTTATTATAAGCCGCCTGTGTAAATGAACCATTTACACAGACGGTTAAGTTAAGAGAACCGTCTATGTAAACATATTTACACAGACGGTTCTCTTGATGAGCCCACATAATTTTTTCTACTGGCGTCATGAAATTGTGAACCGCCTATGAACAAGAAAGAAGGTGTCAGAAAAAATGATTTTTGTACTAGTGATAAGGAGAAGGCATCAGCAGTAAGTAGTAATAACGCAAGTATAAATCATGTATTCACTAGTAGAAAAATTATTTTTCATGACACTACGGTTTTTTTTTTTTCTGACGGCTCCAATTTTCTTGACGCCTTGTACAAAGAAATCAGTGGGCCCCGAAAAGAGAACCGTCTGTACAAATTGATTTGTACAAGCGGATGTCTAAGAGATCCACCTGTACAAATCGACATATTTGTACAGGCGGATCTCTTAGACATCCGCCTGTACAAATCGATATTTGTACAGGCGGATGTCTTAGACAACCGTCTGTACAAATCGACATATTTGTACAGGCGGATCTCTTAGACATCCGCCTATACAAAATCGATTTGTACAGGCGGTTCTCTAAGACATCCGCCTGCACAAATAATTTTAAATTTATTATTTTGAATTTTTCAAACGACCTGGATGGAATTTTGACCAAAATAAAAGTTGTAGATCTCAAAAAGTTATGAATGTTTGTAGTTTACAAATTTTTCTTGAAATCATGTAGACTCCCAAAATTGCATTTTGAATTCCTCAAATTTGAAATCCAAATATTGCAAATGATCTCGGATGGAGAAACACTCTAAATGAAAGTTGTAGATCTCGAAAAGTTATGAAACTTTATAGTTCACCAATTTTTTATTTGAATTCATTTAGACCCTCAAATATTCAATTTTCCGTTAGGTTTGTATAATATGTGGGGAACAAAAATGACAAATAGACACAAGTGACGTGTGGGTGGAGTGGTAGAGGGGGTACACGCGAACCCGAGGTCGTGGGTTCAAGCCCCCCCACCGCCGCCAGAAGTAGGCCATGATTTTACGAAAAAAATGCGCGACTTGCGACTTCAAAAATATTTTTTACGTTTTTAAAAATATTTTTTGCTATTTTTTCGTGTTTTCTGACAATGATTTTCACAGGCGGTTGACTTAGTCAGCCGCCTGTGAAAATAACTATTTACACAAAGGCCCAATTTTCACAGGCGGCTCACAGCCCGCCCGCCTGCATCGGGCCGATTAGTACTGACCCCCAGTACAGGCGGTGGGCTTGGCCGTCTGTATAAATGGGTCTACCACCGTCTGTACAAATGATTTCTGTACCAGTGATTTATACTGATGGTGGAGTAAAGACAATTGTTCTGTTTGACGAGATTTTGTACATTTGGGTTTTAATTTGCATGTATGTTTGTACTGGACTATATTCAGAAGGAAAGCAATGGAAAATAGGAAACAAAAACATTGCATTATGCCTGGGCTGTGACGAGCTGTGCGTCGTCCATGTTGCGATGTCCAGAACCGGCTGCGATGTACTTACACAGGTTTAGACGTTTCCTTACGTGTTTCTGTGGATTATATATACGCTAGCTGAGCCCACAGAAGGCTGGCCAGCTCGGAGCATTCTAGAAACGTTTGTCATGCATCTGCGGCCGGCCGTTTATTGATTAGATTAGCAATGAAATTATCCAACCAAAGGATAATGAGTCTAACGAGTGCATAGGCAAGCTTGTCCCTGCATATATAGCAGTATGATTGGGGCCATCATCTTGTTAGGCCCACAAGTCTGGGGACTCATCGATAGACGTTGAGAACTCATGCGCGCAGCAAGAAGCGAGAATCTCCAGATTTCTCTTCGGCTCCAATGAACTGGCGGGGCAATGCATGGATGCAGCAGAAAGCCAGAGCAGTTGTTAAATTAAGAAGCCAGAACATTCGTTTCTATTATTAAAAAGAAATATGGCTGCCCAACGCAATGGTGTCAGTGTACAGTAATTTTTGAATCTGACTACTGCTGAAGAGTTATATATAGGCGCTCGGTCTACGAAAGAAGGGGCTCACAGATCAGAGCTGGACTTTGTTGTTGTGGATGCCAAATAAGATCTAAAGGAGCTGCAGAGTAAGTGGAAATAATCCCAAGAAAAGCAAAGAAGCTAGGTAACAACATACCTAATGAATTTGTGGCCCAAAGCTCTCAAGATTCATGGTGAAGCTCTCAACTAAAGATTCACGGTGATGGCTCTTTTGATTAGTGAGGTTTAATTGAGATTATTATTACAAGCTCTACATGTGCGATAGAATGCATGGAATTTGTTGAGCCTGAACCTTAGTTTATTTCAGGCGAAAGCCACTTCAACTAGATACCATGTGTTCAAAGAGCAGGACAATAATGCAGATTTTCCTTTCTTCCTAACATTATAAGTTTTGTTCCAACTGAAAAATATACTGAAATTGTTCATTTGGTCATCTCAAATTAAAATGTGCCAGGGGTGTGGGACTCTGAATTTGGCAAGGTTATTTACCAAATGAGAGAAAGGTTGGGTGTGTGGGAGGGGAGGTGTGCTGAGAGAGATTATTGACGGCAAGGGGGAGGTGCGGCGGCCATGTGAGAGTTGGGGTTGGGGTTTAGGTTTTGACCACTCTTGATGTGAGTCTAGACCGTGTGTGACCCTTGACAATCTATCCTAGAGTGTGATTGAAATTAAGGTCAAGACTACTTCATAAGTAATAAATGCGTTACTTCTACAGCGATTGGCAGCTAATTAAGTTAGGTGAACTACCACTGCAATTGATTTTCCACCTGCCCATGATCTGATTCAAAGTGGCGTATGTGTTTTTATTGTACCAATAGTGAAATGTAATGAGCCACAATACAGTCTGTTCCTGTGCTATACGATAGCACTTATCTCTATCCTATTTGATTCTTTATTATGATGCATGCCAGGAAAAAGATCAACTGGGTTCCTAATTAATCCTTATGATACCATGTGTCAGGATGGAGCCTTATGTATATAAACTTGATCGACCTCGTGGGTGAGATGAGTTACTATTTACTCGTGTATATGTGTTGCCAGTGTTCGCCGGTGGGTTATATATAGGTATCAGTAAGAACAACGCATATATCTTAAATAAGAAGAAAAATCATGCGTCCTTTAGTATGGAATGGCCCAGCTGAAACATGGTGGGTGATGATTATGCGGACGTCCAGACTTTGACTAGTTCACTGACGACGACCCTTGGAAAAGTTTCTAATGGAGATGAGATGCATCAGGAGTTTTTGTGCAACACCAAATATGCACTTATGCATTCTTTAGTATGCAACGGACTGGATCATGAAGCAATCTTGCCAAGGCAGCAGAAAGACATACAACATTCCTCATTGTAAAATATTATTTTTATTTAAGTAAATTGCAGAGTCAGTCCTTAATGTATTTTGTGATTCTTGTCTGGGTCCCTAAACTATGAAATTGTTTATTTGGCTCCCTGCTGTATTTTATGTGACTTCATACTAGACACGGAGATACTCAGGAGCTAACATGGCTGTCCACATCCTGTGAGTAATTTATAGTTCATTGTCCCCCATGCAACAGCTGACGGTGCTATGGGGCTGCACAGTCAATTCCGTCTGATGAGTAAAAAATAGCGCACACGCACGGCTAAGCATCCAACCCGCCTGAAGTACAAGGATCCTGAGGAGAAGGTCAAGGACCGATCAAAGGCCTAACCTATTTCGGCCTGGCAAATTCTGAACGGTGATCCAATGCTCCCTTTCACCTATTCGTGTTTTCCGAGCCTGTTTGGATTTAGAACCTGTTGAATAATGCACTGATGCATGCAATGCAATTCAATATACAATATAATTTGTAGAGAGTTTCCCTGTAATTGCTCAGGAGTGCTCTTGTCTTGCTATAGAAATAATATGTACTAGTATATATATATACTTATGCGTAGTGCTATCTCGATGTAATTATGGGGATGCCGAAGCAATGATATAGCATAAAGGCTCATTTAGGACAGTATGCAAGCACATAAAACTGAGCCCTGCTAGGGACGATATCAGTTGCTTTCTCGCATAACTGTGGCATTATTCAAAAAAAAAAATATTCAAGCCTCCTTTAAGTATGTAATGGGTGCGATTAAAGTAGAGAACTTTATACTTCCAATGGGGATGAGATACATCAGTGAAATTAGATTGAGTCTATGCTCTGATGATTGCAGTTCTCACTACTACTAAAAAGATTAACCGAGGCGGTTAAAATCGATTAACCGAGGCGGTTTTTGCAACCGCCTCGGAGTGAAGGTCACGGTAAATGGAGGCATTTTCCGAGGCGGTTGTATGCCCGCCTCGGTTAATCACACAGAAAAAACAAAAAAAAAAAAAAAAAGCCCATCCAAAACCCTAACGGGCCTGGATCTGGCTGTCCTGCCTGGCGCCGCCCCGCCCGCCGATGGATCTTTGTGGCCGCGGGCGCTGGATCCGTGGCGCCCCGTGGCCCACAAGCACCGGGATCCAACGAGGGGAGTTGCCGTAGACAGCCGCCGCCGGATCTGGAGCTTGAGGCGGTGGATCTCGCCGGAGCTCGTTGGGAGGCCGCCGCCTGGCCGAGGAGGGAGCTCCACCCACGCCCGCCCGGGGAAGAAGAGGACGGAGGGGCTGGCCCGCCATCGCGCCTCCATGCGCCAGCTCCAAGCTCGAGCGCCCGAGGCCGCCCGCCCGCCCGCCCAGGCGCTTCGCGCGCCGAGGCTGCGCCGCCGCCAGCCGCCCAGGCCGCCGCCCGCCGCCAGCGCGGAACCTCGGCCCGAGGCCAAGGCGCCGAAGCGCCCGAGGCCAGCCGCCGCCCGCCCCGCCGGGAGCCTCGGCGCCCGAGGCCGCGCCGCCCACGCCCTTGGGGGATGCCGCCAAGCCCACGCCGCCTGCCCACGCCAGCCCGCGCGGAGAGAAGAGGGCGAGGGGGGAGGGAAGAGGGGGTGGCTAGCTGGGTCTTGTCGGAGATGGGGATGGGAGGGGGCGACGCGGCGGTGAGAAGTGAGAACGAGAGAGAGAGAGAGGGGTCGGGCAGGTGAGCGGCTGAGAGAGGGAGAGTTTGGAGTGAAACCCTAAAGTGGCCAAGTGGTGTATATATATGCTGAGCACGCTATTGGGCTGAGATGGGCTGTCTGGGCTTCGATATGGGCTGGTATTATTCGAGACGGGTCTCATAGTATAACCGCCTCCATAAATCGATTTTAGGAGGCGGTTATGTTAAGACAACCGCCTCAAAAAATAGACTATTTTCCGAGACGGTTATTTTAAGTGTAACCGCCTCCGTAAATCGATTTTGCGAGGCGGTTTATTGTAACCGTCTCGGTTAATGAAAAGCGACCGCCTCGGTTAATCACAGACATTAACCGAGGCGGTTTTTGGGGCCAACCGCCTCCGAGGTCCATTTTAAAGTGCCTTGTAAAAGATTTTTTGTAGTAGTGTCTACTCCTCAGTTTTGAGTGAAAAAAATGCATAGTCCGTGCATGTAGTTATGTGTTATCTCAATGTAGTTATGTGTGTTATCTCGAATTCTCGATCGATGTAGTTATGCATAGTGCTATCTCAACGCACATCCGAAGCTTTAGATTTGGCTAGGGATGGGTTTATTAGACTGGAGAGAGGGAATCACAGCAACTTCAAGTGGTCTTGACTTTTGACCCTTCAGCAGCAGAGACCGTCTCTGGTGGAGCTTGATTCTCATTTGCTACTCTGTGCGATCAGTGGATGACCTTCCGCTCATTTCCTTCTACCAGCCAACCAAGGTACTATACATGTCGATAAAAAATTGTGCTATATATGGATGCTCATCTGTCTCATGCTGTAGCTGCAAACGATGATATAAGATTGAACAAAGGTTCCCCATTAGGACCAGTCAAACATGAAAGGCACATATGGTCTCGAAACTATTAGAATAGCATGCCTAATAATTGTCGTGACAGAAATGAGAAACAAATTGACTCTTTGAGGAAATAATCTCCCAATAATCTATAATGTCATCATGCAGTTTTCTTGTAGCATCATGGTGTGGATCTTTTATTATCCCACCATTCTTAGTCCAATTTTTGGCAAGAGACAAACGTTGCATCTGAATTCCAATTTCATTTAACTCAAAAATGTGGTGAATATGTAAAACAAACCAATTCAAGCCAGCCAATTATCAAATATGAAAATAAATTGAATAGAGTTCGTAGTTTCCACGTAATAGCTCAGGGGTACTCCTATCCTGCTACAGAAATAAAATGGAAAGGTTCTGCAGTGGATATGCTGTGCTATCTTGTTGTAGTTGTGCAGATGGTGAAGCAATTATATAGACTAAAGGCTCATTTTAGGATGCATGCAAGCCTATAAAGGCTACACCCTACAAAGGGATAAAATCACTTGCTTCGATTCTTTGCACAACTGTGGCAACATATACAAAATAATATTTGCCTTCTTTAGAATGTAATGTATGCAATTATAGTAGAGGTTTCCACTCCCAATAATGGGCTTGAGAAACATCAGGAGTTTTAGGTTGAGTGGCATAGTTATTGACGGCAAAGATCATGGCAAGTTCTACTGGAAAGGCCATGGATCAGCATACACTAAGCACGGTATTGACGGGCAGCGGCAATGGGGCTCCTGCGTAATCTCGCCGCCGCCGGCGGTGTCCAAGTCTGTGAATGGTCGCACTCGATGTCGAACTGAGTCCGTGAACTGATGAGTTGGGGAAAACTTACTCGTATCTATACGGACAAAAGGAGTATAGAATCACGTTCGTATACATTTGAAACAATAGCTCAGTGGTAAGGATGGCTATTCTTAACCTGCAGGTCCTGGCTTCGAATTCCATTGACGACACCCTTTTTATCCTATATTTTTTTACCGAATGCTGGGCCAACTCTACTTCCATAAAGAAAGAAAATATAATCAAGCATACTACACAAACGAATGACCATTGTGTTGGTAAGGCATTTCATTTTGAACCAACAGGTCCTGCCTTCAATTCCCTTGACTTACACCTTTTTTTTTTACCTAACTAATAATGCTGGGCCGACTACACTGTAGTGTTGGGCCAACTCGAGTGATTGGGCTGCGCCTACTATGATGCTGGTCCCGTAATAATGAATAAATAAAAATAGAACAAGTAGCTCATGGTGCTATTTTTTTAGGTGTTGGGTTCAAACCCCCCGTTTTTCTCACATCCGCATCATATATATGCCGATTGTCTTTAGTTCTACATACGCAATATACGTGCAAAAGACTAACAAAATTATTTAGTTCAAATAATATAACAAATCATCTTTTTGGTTTGATTCTTTTTGCAATCACATTTTTTTATTTTTCTTTGCACTAAATATATGATTGCAGGCATATTGTTTTGGGCTAACTAGAGTATAAAGAATTTAAAATCATACACCGTGACGATCCGGATGAAACCGTCACGAGTTAGCGGGCTAGGAATATCCATTGGTGCACATCCGTGACGAAAACAAATTATCATCACAGATTACCTATATCCGTGATGGTTTGTAGATCCGTCACCGAGAAACCGTCACGGATTAACAAGTTTCTTGTAGTGTTATGACTTCTGTGTATTTGGTAGATAGCATGATCTTGTTTGTAGTTTCCCCTGCAGTTACTCGGAATACAGACTTCTCTTGTTTGGAAAAGAGAAAGCAATGAAATAATTTCATAGGTTGAGCATTGAGGTAAATAATTAATAATATGAATAAATTGCTTGTAGGTGCAACAGCCAGGCTAGTAGCTGCAAATTACGCCAACGACATGTCAAATGCTTAGTTTTGTGGTATAGTCTAGCAAACAGGTGCCTGTTCGGACGTCAACCTGGCCGTGGTATTCGTAGCTGTGAACACAAGGTTGATAAGTACCTTTGTCATTTAGTTTTGATGATGAGTGATTGATTCAACTGCTAGTATTCTGGATGGGGTTTCACTGATGGTAGCGCAAGCTACGTGTGCTACATGTCTCATGGCTTGTGTTGTGCAGGTGTCGAGCTCCGAGGCGATGGTCGACAGCGAGGTGAAGGTCAAGTAAGGTGCGCCACGCCGAATGGACCGGAAGCGGTGAAAGGGTGGACACGAGGTTTGGACCGAAGGGCAAGGAATCGCCAAGCGGGATCGCCGTGGCTGGCACTTGGGACTTCGACAAGTGCAAGGACATGGGCCGGTTTGTTGGTTTAGGCCTCAAAACCAATAGAGGCTGGTTTGGCCTCAAAACCATCGGTGGCGGCTTCTAGGTTGAGCCTCAAAACCCTAGCGGAGATCCCGAGGCGTACGGACGGCACATGGCGACAACAGGGAGGTCACATCCTAGTGGAGTCGGGCTCAAGCCACAACGTGATCAGTGTCAACATGGCTCGTGCTAATGGTGTTCCTGAGTTCAGCATCAACACCACTATCTCGTTGGCGGTGAAGATAATGTACCTTGCTATAGTGCTTCCTTTCATGTACTTATCGCCATCAATAACGATGTCTTCCATATCGATGCCTTTTCCTCGACATGGGGCACAACATCGACGTCATTTTGGGCATGCCATAGCTAGCTAGCTTTGGGTGTGTCTTCTGGGACTCCACCACCATGGAGCTACTTCACTTTCGGGACGGATCACCGCATCTCCTCCGAGCAGTACCACGTTGACAACCAATCTAGGCTAGGGTGCCATGGGTGGCACCACTGCCGGCACCCCGCTAGTGGCATTCTGTCCCTCAGATGGCACCATCACTGATGAACAGGGCGCATAGAGTGAGTCGACCATCAGCTCTCGATGTCATCAACACCAACGACGGCATCATCTTCATCAGGCTCTGTCAGACAGTGTTGGAGGACAGGGAGCTTTGAGCCCTAGCTAAGGCAATCATGGAGAAGAGAACGGGATGAGCTTGGTCCCTCGATCAAGGGCTCATTCTTTTTGACGAACGCTTCTACGTGCCGATATCTTCACCACTACTTCCTGAGCTACTTCAAGAACTTCGCCGAGGGGGTGCATCCAATATGCATCACTTGGCGGTGGGCACCCATAGACCTTCAATGGGTGGTGGAGTGACAAAGTTGCTACCATTGTATGTGCTGGAAGTCCAACCCTGGCTATAGCATGAGAGCGTCTACGATGCCAGGGTCATCTTCCTCGACGAGTCGGGCCATGTGTTGGCCAACATTAGAAGCGTCGACATCGACATGCTACCAAGAGCACATGGACATCGCCTATCCCTGCGGTTGTTTGATGTGGGGGCTTTCCTCTTCGGCGACATGGTGGATCTGACTTCGTCTCTGGCCAGACATGCTATTCGCACAATCTGGAGACAACTACCATTGAAGATTGGCAGCCATCCCAACAATCATGTACGTATCTATTGCAGTCCGCCAGATATGCTACATAACTTTGAGTGCACTGCATTTGTTCCTAGGGAGGCATTGACTAGAGCAAAGCTAGAGAAGAAGATACCCTTAGGTGCAAGAAAGCGCTCTATGGGTGCCATGGCTACATTGGTAACCTCTATTACTACTTTGAGTTTGAGGTCCTGCGCACCAGGGCCAACATCATAGCGGCAGACTTCTGAACTAGACACCTTATTGGATACATTCTGGAGCTCCAGCTAATGCGACGACAATGGAAGGATAGCCGACTGGATTGCATTCTGGCACGAGGATGCACCAGTCGGAGAAGGGGAGAGTTCTGTCAGACGTCACATGAAGATTGTGATAATTGTCGAACCTGGTGGGCCTACAGCGGGCCAAAAGAGGACGGTGAGCGGGGGGCATGGCCCCCACGGCCCGCCCTAGGACGGCAGGCACCACAGCTGCAAGGGGGGCGCGGGTAGGCGCCGCCGCCCCTCTTGGCCGCGTGTTGACGGCCATTATTGCATAAAATTACCCGCCAACTAGCCTTAAAAGGAGACAATTGTGAACACCAAAATAGACATAGGCTTTACACCGACCGAATTCCACGAGTTTTGGTGTTTCATTATTTCTGCAGGCGTAAACCGGAAAAGACGCAACCATAAGAGCTTATCGGAGCAAGGAAACAGAAAACGGACTTCACGGCGACACAGGAACAATCTAGAAGATACCAGAAGGCACCACACCGAAGGAGGGGCCGAGTGGGCCCAGGGTGGGACCGGCCGGTCCCACCCCTGCACGGGCCGGGTTCGATCTGGGGCCACCGGGCGGCCCGGTTCGCTCCACCGCCTTTGAAGATCAATCTCAGCCGTCCGTCAATGTTGGTTTGATCCGATGGCTCACGATCATCGCCCAGGGCTATAAAAGGAGAGGCAACCCCCTGGGAGGAGAGCCCAGAAACCCTAATTCATTATTTCCTCTCTCAAGAGAGAGCGAAAGGTTCTATCCTCAGAGAATTAGATTAGAACTCCAATACTTCAAGTTCTAGTTAGGCATTAGCTAGCAAGGTTTCAGTAGAGTTGAGCTATGCTTAGGATTCTGGGCTGGTATAGCTTTGTATCCCTCTTTATTTATGACTTTGTTCTTAATTATTATGTTTCAGCTTATTAAGCTCCTAGTTTATTCTAGTGTTTTGCTTGTATAGTATTGATTGATGATGAACTATTTCATATCATCGTAAAAGCGCTTAGCTCATTACTCGAGTGGGTTAAGTGGTAGTAATTATGTAAGCATGGTTCTTAGATATGCTCTACCTACGAATGCACCTTGTAGGCCGGGTTTGGTGGTAGATCACGGGTGTGACATTCCTGTTGAGTCCTTTGTATTCCATCCTCTGTCTATAACATTAGCAGAACGCTATTGTGAAGGAGGAGAGTGTTTTATTCACAAACCTCCCTAGCAATGTTCCTTGTGAGTGCTTTAGAGTCATCAATACTATAGATGAAAGTAACATACTAGAGTAGATATAAAGACTTAGTAATTCTGATGCTACATAGGAATTCAATCTCTGAACTAATCTCCTGTTTCTGTCTTGCTACATTAGAGAGTTTCTATTTCTATCTCTGAGTGATTTATCATTGCCCTATACTTATCATATATATATATGTGTGGCTTACCCCTGTATAAGTATGTCCTTGTCATGTGGATTCGATCTAAGTATGTATACACATCAATATTCTCTAGCTGTCCTTTCCCATGGGATTAAATAAATTCGACAATTGGGTTCACTCCCAATAAAATGCTATGGTATTTTATCTGTGCGCTTGAAGATACTCATTTATATTTAAAATAGTTGCATGATTTAATACCACACCTTTTATGTCACTGCTAGGGATGACAACCCGGTGTAATGCATGGTGACTTAAGAGGTGTCAACAAGCATTTTTGGCGCCGTTGCTGGGGAAAGGCTAAGCTATAAAGAGATATTGATCAAATGCATACTTATAGATGGAACCATGACTAGGTACCTCTGCTTAAGCAGGCTTACCCTTGTTTTTCTTTGTCTATATCATATACAGGGTATTGCAGGATTGGTCTTGATTCATCATCATCTTTCATCAATTTCAATCAAACCAATCAAGAGAGTTCGTTTCACACCGGTTTACGAGCCATGGTCGACAAGACTCTACGAGAGTTCTCTTCTCCAAGCACGAAGAACATTCGCCTTTGACCAACACTTCCAATCAATAATCTTGAGTTTGAGCTCAAGCCAAGTCTCATTAACATGATGCAAGCAACTCCATTCGGTGGAAAGATCGGTGAAGATGCTAGTGCTCATCTTTAGAATTTTCTCAGATTGGTAGCACACTTATCATCAAGAACGTTGCTCAAGACATCATACTTCTTCGTTTGTTCCTGTTCTCGTTAACTGGGAAGCGGCGTTGGTTCTATGCAAATCAAGGAAAAATCAAGACATGGGCAGATTGTTCAAAGGTCTTTTTGGAGAGATTTTTCCCTTCAGGCAAGTCCAGTGTCTTAAGAGAGAAGATTACTGGTTTCCAACAGCAGAAGGATGAACCAATTCCAGAGGCATAGGAACGCTTTTAGGACTATATATCAGATTGTCCCCATCATGGAATAGAGGATTGGTTGCTCGTGCAAGGCTTTTATCATAAATTATCCAAAGGAGCACAAGGGCAGCTAGATGCTACTGCTGAAGGAACATTCTTGTCACTCACTATCAATAAAGCCAAGACACTCATGGAGACAATAGCCTCTAATTAAGGCTGGTCATTGGACGATGCTCCGCACTGTAAGATGAGTGAAGAAGCTAACATTAAAGAGTTGAGTGCAGTTTCAGCCAAGATGAATGTGTTATTAGACGGGCTCGAACAGCGAGACAACTACAAGAAGGATCGTCAGGCTATTCAGGATGCTATGGATTCTCAAGCAAGAACTGAAAGATTTTTAGGAATCACATATTCCCCTGATTTGCCAGAAGATCTGAGCATTATTGGCAACACCCAAGGAATGGATCAAGTCAAACAACCATCCTTGTGGACTGTGATCAGACAGCAGCCGAAGATCAATGAAGAGCTATCACAAAGGCTTGCTTCTAATGAGAAGATCATAGGGAGTATGAATCGTAAGATGGAGAGTTTTTCATCTGCTATAAAAGATCAACTGAGCTATAACCGAAAGATTGAATCACAAATAGCAAAGTTGGCTACTGTTTTGCCTATTGCCGCCAGCTCTGAGCAAATCAATGCAATCACTACAAGAGGAGGCAAGAGTACTCAAGATCCCCCATATCCTGAAGGAACACAGCCTAGAAGGGCAGTAAGAGTACAGGCATCGCCAGCAGCACCTACGGAGAAGAACAACGATGAAGTAGAAGAAGTTATACCACCATTAGAGCAAGAGCCTCAGCGCAATTATAATGACACCAACTTCTTACCATTTCGTTGACAGAGAAAAAAAAGGATGGATGAGCAGTTTGAAAAATTTGTGGAGGTTATACGCCACTTATATATCAATGTGCCTCTGCTAGATGCCCTACAAGTGCCTACATATGCAAGATACCTCAGAGACATTCTAAACAATAAAAGGCCATTGCCCACCACCGAAGTTATCAAGCTCACAGAGGAGTGTAGTGCGGCTATCCTGAACACATCACCAATCAAGAAACAAGACCCAGGACGCCTCACTATTGAGTGCTCAATTGGAGATCAAGTGTTTAAACTTGCACTATACGATCTTGGCGCCAGTGTAAGTGTTATGCCCAAGACGGTCTTCGATAAACTCAACTACTCCAAACTCACACCCACGACGATGTTCCTTCAACTCGCGGACCAATCACTTCGCCGCCCTGAAGGAGTCGCCGAGAACATTCCGGTAAAAATAAGAGAGTTCTTTATTCCAGTCGATTTTGTTGTGCTTGACATGCAGGAAGCAACAAATATACCACTTATATTGGGAAGACCCTTCTTGAGCACGGCAAATGCTCACATTGATGTTGGGGTTGGAGAAATCCGATTCCATATCAATGGTAAGAAAGAAAGGTTTGCATTCAAGTCACGACCGGAACAATACTCTCAATCAGAGATGTGTGAAGAGCAAGAAGATTTAAGGTCTCTAACTCCGGGACCAACAGACGCTATCAAGATATAATCATCAGGAGAAGTCCAGTCTGGAGGACTATAAATATCGGACCCTCACCGAAAGGTAATCGGTATTTATCCATTGACTTCTTCTATTTCAAAAATCCAAAAAATATTTTTCTTTATCATTTGGTGTTTCTATAAATCTGAAAATACAAAAATAATTAACCAGCGGGACCCACAAACACTAGGACCCACTTGTCATATCACTTCACATCATGTTTACATAGGATTCTCATCTCCACTCACCTCCTGCTGTCCTCCACTCCCTCTTTTCCACCGAAAGTTACAAACACATGCAGTTGAAGGGATGTAGGAGCGCCAGGAGGAAGAAGTGGCCAAGTGGGCCCAGAGTGGGACCGGCCGGTCCCACACCAGACCGGCCGGTCTCCCCCCTCCTCTCCTATAAAAGAGCAAGCTCTCCTGCTACTCTACTCGCACCTCAGAAACCATTTTCACTCCTTTCATCTCTAGATTCTGAAGTTCTCTTCCTTGTTCTTGCTAAAGCCAATCCTAGAGAGAGAGAAGGAAGGAGTGAGAGAGAAGGAGAGTAGATGTGCTAGGTGGTTGCTTAGTGACTAGTGGAGGGAGGTGTTGCCAGAATTTAAGGGAAAAACAAGCAAAAGTAGAGGAGGTGCTGCCCAAACTTAGAGGAGATAATCATATGGTCTAGGGGAAACTCTGCTAAAATCTGGTTGTGGTGGTAATCACCCCGCAAGGACCACTAACCCTGGACGACTGACCCTCTAATTGTTGTGTGGTGGAAACCTTCCCCGCAAGGACTGCTAACTCCCTCTAACTCTTCTTCTTTTTACTAACTCGATCTACTTATTTCCGTGTGCATTTATTTTCTGTATTTACTTCCTTGTGTTTTTCTTGTTATGTGGAGGTAGCAATATCCCACATTATTTTCTGTATTTATTGTGTGCTAACCCTCTTGTGGAGGAGTACATTCCCACAAGAGTAATCCACTCCTGGAGCGGTTATCTTCATTATTATATTTTCTAACCCCGCTCCCGGAGTTGTTGTCATTTTTCTTGGTTCTTAAACTGCTTACAGGATGAGTGGCTTGTGGAGAGGGATCAAGAGTGGACTTAGGTCCTGGTCCACACGATCAACTCGAAGCTCCTCTTCCCGAGAGAGCTCTGACATGCAGGTTGACGAGATGCCACCCGCCAGCAACAGGCCATCTTCTTCCTCGACGGTTATACACCGTCTGATGGAGGAACATGACCTCAAGTGGAAAAACGATGAAGAGAAGGAAAAGTTCAAGCTCATCAAGACCCGCAAGTTCGTCCTGACCACAGTGTTCGATCCTAAGCTTCTTTGAGACACAGGTATGGACACTGAATTCCAAGCCATCTTTTCAGCTATGGGTTGGACGGGGTTTACGGATATTTCTAAACCAGGGTGCAAATTGCTTACTACTGAATTTCTATGCACCTTAAACTTTGTTGAAAATGAGGTAAAATTCTGACTCTTTGGGATTGAAAAAACATTGACTTGGAAGGAGCTAAGTCTAGCTTTAGGTTTCCATGCCGAGTGCGCTGTAGATGTTGATGCTGTCATTCCTAATTTCGTAAGAGAACAGTTCTGGAGAGACATAACTGGCCAAAACTCACCCACGCAAGCCAAGACTAGTAGCATTCAATTACCCACATTAAGGTTCATGCATAGGTGGCTGGCATTTACTCTTTTCCCATGAAGTGACACTAGCACAGTGAGGATTGATGAGCTCAAGCTGCTTTACGCCATAGTGAAGAGTAGAAAAGTTGCCCCTGTTATGTTGATGATGAGATAATGGTTAGAGGTTTTTCGATTTGGCTATGACATCGAGTGCACTTCTCTTGTGACTCGAATCGCTAGCTATCTCGAGTTGTGGCAAAATTCACTTGTTCCGTACATTGGAGGAGGACGAGGTTGTATATCATACGACTATTTCGCCAAGGCCAGACCTTGGTGAAGAGAGGAGACGTTGTGATAATGAAGATCAATAACAGGCAGATCCGGTTACCTAACCCAGAACTCAACTTGTACACCACTAGTTCTCTTCTTGTCAATGTGCAGGTAACAGCAGCGACACCCATACGAAGCGCGTCGGCACGTTTCACCAATGTGCAGCCCACTCACTATTATGGTGCTGACCCAACGGCACAAAGACCAGCCTACACCAGCTACATGAACTTTGGAGAAGCAGAGTCTTCCTACAGAGGACAACCTTCACAAGACAGTTGGGGTCAGTATGCCCAACCATCGCCTCAGGCTGAAGTCCTCTAGGGATAGACGGCGGAATGGCCATCAGGTAATTTTAATAACTATCAAGGAAGAATGTCTGTTGATTCGCAGGAAGTATCCTCTGGAGGGTACCAGCGTGGCCGTGCATCGGACGTAGGGATGGGCTACCACGAGCAACAAATGCTACATCAAAGGAATGACCGGAGGCTTCGCGTTGTGGAGGAACAAACTGCCACCCTCGTCGCACAAAATACCTCCATCCTTGGACAGCTACACCTGCACGACTAGTACCACCACCAGCAGATGCAGAATTGGGACTACCTCTTCCAGCACATGGGCGCAAGGCCACTGCCACGACACTGAACGACTACTGCAACATCCAGCTTGAGGGAGAGCACCCCCATTATCTCGAGGTAAGTTATCTTTGCCTTTATTTTTATTTTCGTTTGATTTATTTGATTTTTAGTTTCCTTGATAGTTTGCTTAAATGAAAACCATAAAAACCAAATAAAAAAGAGTGTGTTTATAGGCTTGCTTAAATGTTATTGTGAATAAAAAGAACTTGGAGAAAAATTTTGTTGACATGGAAATGATGAATAGTTGCTCTATTAAATTCTTTTGAGTACCTAGATTATAGTTGTTGGTATTTTTAACTGCACTCTATTTAAATAAGTTTTAAGTAAGATTATCCGCAAGCGCACAGATATCATACCAGTGTCACATTTTACCCGGAGGTTTTAAATATCGTATCCACAGAGAACAGTTGTGATAATGACAAAGTGTATAGACTTAACCCTACAATTAGGCATAGATCATATCAAGAAAAAAGAGAAATAGCTAATGTACTCTAGTTCTGACTACCGGTAAACTTTGTATAATATCGTCTTATCGGGCAAGTGACCTGAATAGGAGAAGAAACAGAGTAATCTACCTACCAGACACCTATCGGCATGTCCTATCAATGGGAAGTGGACTACGAGAGGATTCAACGCAGCTATAAAGTCACCTACGCCGAGCTACCACTATCCGGCTAATCAGGGGACATCCACAAGTAAACCTAGCCTAGGCACCACGCCTACACTACGAAATACTACTTCAACCAAGCAATTACCAAGATCAAAGTCCTCAATATGAGATGTGAACTAAAGAACGAATATAAACGACTGCTTACTTGAATCAGAATAGTAAATACAAAAGTACCTCAGAACGCAGCTCCGGGCGAGGAAGCTGAATCCGAGGAAGAATACAGCCACGAAGAAGCACCGACATGCCGGGAGCTCCTCCGAGAATCTCTACTCCTCTACTCAATCTCTCTAATCTCTAAACAAGACTAGATCTAGAAGAGACTAGTCTCTCCTAATTGCTACATCTAGATGAACTAGCTAGAACTAGATGAACTAGACTAGATCAACTAGAGGGACCCTAACCCTAATCTAATGAAGAATATAAAGCCTTGGGGTGTAGAATGCCTCTTGGGGGGAGCTTTGGGCGTCATTATATAGGCCGAGGTGGAGTAGGGGGCAAGGAACCGCCACGTCAGCGATCCGCGTCTTCATCTCATGTGCACCGTCGGATCAAACCGACCTCAAATCAACGTAGGGATGCTGCGATTGGACTCCACGCAACCAAGGGAGGAAGACTCCGAAGGCGGCGGTGATCGGTGGAGTTAGGGGCGTCGGGCGGCCCGAGGTGGGGCCAGCCGGCCCCACCTTATCTCCTCTGCGGGCCCCGCTGCTTCGGGTGTCTTCTAGACCCTTCCTGAGTCCTCTAGCGATGTTGCTCCGATGTGGATCAATTTCGCGATAATTATGCATTGAAATCTTTCTTTTATCCTTTTCTGGAAAATCCCCTGAAAAATATAGAATATGCAAAACTCGTGGAATTTGTCAGATAAAGCCCTAGACTAGTATGTTTTCATGTTCTCCTTCGGGTTTAAAGTGCTAGTAAAAGTTGACGCTAAGGAGTGTCAACAATACCCCTAAGCTTACCTTTTTGCCAGTCCCTTGGCAAACAATCTAAATCTAGTTCTAAATAAACTTGGATCGGGAATTGCTTTGTAATACTTTTATTTCTTTTAAGCTCACTTGCTTTTAAACATAAATTTTCCTTTGGTTTAGATAAAACTACTCTAACTTTCAAACTTACCCATTTTACCTTTAACTATGGAGCTTTACAGCTTGTGCATAAATATTGAGCAATCGAAAGATAGAACAATCAAGTCAAGCACTATGTCTCAAATTCTTTACAGTACCAATATTCTAGAGTTTTGTAAATTTTCGCAATAAAACTCAGAGCTTAATTGTATGACACCCTCAAGTCTCTCAATGTATGTGGTATTTATGGTTCTCTCTTGAGGCATTAATGATGTTATGCCTTTCCTACAACTAAGTATTTATAGTGGTGCTCATAGGAGTGGCAATAACAAGGATGAACATACTTGCAATTCATATATTGTAAAGTCAAACAATGGATCCATAGAGAATCGAGGCATTCAATCAAATCAAGATGTGCATGTGTATGGAATATGGTGGATAGGTGCATATATGGTATTTAGTGGCTAATCCTAATTCTACTTTTGTTCTTTAAAAATAACTCTCTCCTTAGAACTTAGAACTCTTCGTGGAAAAACATGGGCTATCTTTATTTTCTCTTTCTTTCTCTTTTTCTCTCTTTTTTTTTTTAATCTGGGAGGCGGGTATCTATGTACCCATTGTTTTAATGCTGGGACACTTGTCCATCTTTTACTCCCATTTTTTTTCACTCTTCTCTCTTTTTTTTCGATACTTTTGCATAGCCACATGCATTCTTTGAATATAAATAATTGGAGAGATAATGATAAGAACTTAGAGCAATTAAACGGGGGGTTATCCTATAGGGTCTATTTTTAGGTGTTTACACCTAATGTAGGAGAGAAACATTTTTAAAGTGGATCTAGATGAAAGTTGAAATGACTGCGCTTACTTCCTAGAGTAGGAGTAATGCAATTGTGGGTGGAGTGCATAAGTGATCTTGATTTTAAAAGCATGACAAGACTCTCATAAGGTATATTCCATAGGTTGACTAAACTCAATGTAAAGCAAGCAAACATAAATGTGCAAAGATTTTCCTAATTCTAAATGTATCATATATGGCTTTGGTAGGAATTTAGATTTTGTCATACAAGAGCTCATCATGTAAGATTTTAGGTTTTCAAAATAAATCTCCGAACTTAGTAATGATAAGAATAAGATAAATAGTAGCTTAGACCTTCATGTATCATTGTCGATCAATTACCTAGACTTTAGCTCAAGCGTGTGCCTCCACAAATTTCAGGTTCGGGAAGTAAATTCTTATATCAAAGTAGTCATATCTAAACTCGGGAGAATCCATGGTTAAAAACTAGGCACTTAAAAGAAATTTCAGTAGAGCAACTATTCATCATTTCCACTTTAAAAGATTAGAGAGAGAGAGTTCTTTAAACATACTTTAATTATTAAATCTAACACACACTATAGTTTACTAAAATAAAATTAATAGTAAAGACATACCTTAATCACGATGATAACGGGGGTGCATCTCCCCCAAGCTAGTCCCTTCGATCGCATCAAGCCTTCATGTGCCCGAATATTTTTGTGTTTTTCTTAATTAAGGGTGAGCCTTCATGTGCTCATATAGTTTTGGCATTTTTAAATTTTTCTATGATACTATTGTGAACCTTCATGTGCTCACATATTTTTAGTATTTTTATGACTATAAAAAGTAGACTTCGATAATCGCCTAGGTATAGTTACCTGATAACTAGGGGATGCTCCTCCCCAAGCTAGATGTTTGCAATTCTTGGTGTTAATGATCTTGAGTGAGGTAACCAGGCAGCGGCCCTAGTGGATGCCACTGATAGACTCTCTCCTTGTCATAATGTTGTTCCTGCATAATTATACTCCAACAAGAAAACCAAAACTCGAGGCTCGAATTTAATAATAGGTTAGCGGTCAGCCAATAAGTAATTGATTATTCTTTGAGTTGATTTGAATTGACAGGCTCTAGAGGATTCTCTCTTTTTTTTGAATTTTCTATTTTAATTATATAGAAATTAAATATGAGTGCATGATATATAGTTCTATTATTTTTTATGCCTCCACATAGAATATTTATTCTTATGGGGTTTAGGGTTTTTTTCATAATGCAAGGAAGTAAACATAGATGATGATCTTTGCTTTCGCTGCTACTACTACTACTATTATTATTATTATTTATACCACCACAGTAAATATTCCTATAGGGTTACCATAAGTTTATTCATGTAGGGATTTCAATATTTTATGATGCAGTAAATGAAGCAATAAAGAATTTTATTTTCTTTTTTATATTTATGAAGATGAATATACTAAAAAGCAAAATTATTAATGTAGATAGAAATACTAATTAATTAGATAACTACCATATTACCTTATGGCAAAGGGTACGGAATCTTAAGTTTACCGACAAAACTTATTCTTCCACTCTTGTGTACTCTCCATCTTGAGAGATGGAGGTCTTGATAGTTGCATACCTCTAGTGATGATGATGTCACTTTTGTTCTTTGATTTGACCAATAGGTTGAAGTAGTGCTTTAATTATAGCTGGCAGCATCTTGCTCAATGTACATGTTCATAGAACCCTCATTTGTAGATTTAATAAATTTTTCTCGATGTGTTGTCCTGTTTGCAAAACCAAGGCGTAGATCAAGTGCATGGGTTCTGGCTGGTGGTAAAACACCAACAAAACCAAATCTATTTCTTTATTTATTCTTCTCTATCCTTAAGCACATTGAACAAGATAAAGTTGGTGTTACATGAATTATTTATTTATGCCATAAGTGGTAGGATCAAAAGATTAAGTATTTAATGTTGCAATTAAGTTCTCATGGTAGAAAAGAATAAATTGCTTTAACCAATGGAAGGATTGTCTATCTATAAATTTTCATATAAGTATGACTGTCATCTTCCCAAGATCGAATATAATATTTTAGCTTGTTTGGTTAAGACTGAGATTATAAGAACGGTGCCATGAATAATATTAAAAGACAGATCATGTTGAGTTAATTAGGTTAATCAATTAAAATTGTAACTCTAACATGTTTGTGTTTTAATTTATGTGAACATCAAGATCAAGAGAAGAGCAGTGACCACTTATCTTAAAATATTACCTTTATTATTAGAGCGTGATAGCACTAAGTGATGAAGAGTAATTTGTCGGGGACCAAATTAAGGGCCCTCCTAACAATTAGGCCCAAGAGACGCAAAAACTAGGCCACACACCGGTAACAAAACACGGCCTGCCAAGGCCCAGCGCCTTCGCACCCAACACCACCGAGCCCACATTGCGGGGACTTTAAGCAAACGCTAGCTTTCCGCCCGTCAAGCCTCCTTCATCAAGGCCTCGGACGAGTTCCTGTTTTCCGCCTCGCCCGAGCCTCCCGTAGAAGCCTCGGACGGGCGTCCGCTTTCCGACTTCGCCCGAGCCTCTCGGCCGAGAGGCCTCGGGCGGCGTCCGCCTCCGCCTCGCCGAGGCCTCCCTGCTGAGGCCTCGGGGCGGGCACTAACGCCCGCCTCGCCCGAGGCCTCCCCCCGAGGCCTCGGGGCGGGCACTGCGCCCGCCTCGCCCGAGGCCTCCCGGGCCGAGGCCTCGGGCGGGCACTAACACTCCGCCTCGCCCGAGGCCTCCCTGCAGCGGCCTCGGGGCGAGTTCCCGCCTTCCATCCCGACCGAGCCCCCGCGCTGAGGCCTCGGGGCGACACGCGCCGCATCACCTGGTCAGGGACCGACCACTGACTTGGCGTATATCCACCGCCCGCCTTCCCACGGTGGCCCCATCGGTTGGCGCTAGCCCCAGCGGGGGAGGAGAGCCGTCCCGTCACCACTCTGCACCCTGCGCCCGCACTCTTGATTACGCAATCCCTACAGCAGCGGCCATGCACGCCCCTTTGGGGGCGACATGATGACTAACCCCTGTAACAGGTCCCATCACGGGGGAGTCGGATCACGGAGCATGCCGCATCCCGGGCAGGAGCACAGCGCCACCCATGCGGCGGCCGAGCCTTCCGGTGCCCCGGGCCCACTGTGCACCCAGGCTTCCCGAGCGGGGTAGGCGAAGATGGCCCCGTCTGCTGTATCTCGTCGGCCACGCCGTATCGACAACGATGCCGCGGCCCTCAAGAGCCCGGACCGGGAGTGAGTCAAAGCTACAGCAGGCCACGGTACCCGGGCACGCTCATCATGACGCCCACGCCGACCCCTGCAGAGGCAGACGTCCCCTCCTTCACCAAGAACGAGGAGCCGACTCCACGGGACGGCGCCCGCCATCGACAGTGCGGCGCCGTGCAAGACAAAACCGCCGCCCTCACCCGGGGCCTCGGCACAAGGAGAAAGGGAGCCCCTAGGCCTCGGCGGGATGAGGCGGCGCCCACCGCCGTCTTTCCTATTCAAACATCATGATAAAAGCCCGTCCCTCCCCTTCCGGCTATAAAAGTGGGGGGGCGGGGTCCTTCCGGGGGCAATGAATCCTAGGAAGCAAATCGAGCAATCTCCTTGGCAAACAAATACACACACTCAATCATCTCACACGAGACTTGGGACATTTCCCTCTCTCCACTTGCTTGTACACCCTACCTATAGGCACCTTGGTGCAGGATAATACAAAACCTTTTTGTGTCCCTCTTGCACACCATCCAGGGTTGGGAGCACGCACGTAAATTCACTCGTTGGTACTAGGACCACTAGTTTTAGCACCGACAGCGGTTGGCGCGCCAGTAGGGGCTTGTGCGTGCTTTTCGCTTTCCTTCCCGCCAAAACTACGGAATGGCCAAAGAACGACATTTCGGGCGGATTCCCAGCCCTAACTCCACTCCACTCCGGCCCGGAGCCGGGGACCCCGATCCGGTTTGGTGAGCTCGAGTTCGTGTCAACTGAGTCCATGCGACATGGAACTTCTCCCGGCCGGAATCCGGGACCTCGACCCGAGCTCCGGTGGACCTACTACCAGCCCGTCGCAGGAGGCACCGTGGCGCGTTCCGCCGAGCGCGACGGACGCACCACGACGCCCGGCGATGCGGAGGAGGACCTTGCGGCGTTGTGGCTGGGCGACGCGCCGCCGCCATCGCCACCACACCAGCCATTTGGCCTGGTTAACGCTGCTGCCACGTGCGCAACGTACGTCTCCACCGTCATGGGACCCCGGAGGAGGCGTCCACGCCGTCAGCGGCGCTCCACAGAGCGCCTCGACGCGAACATCCCCGACGGATCCATCCACGCCTATGAGGAGTACCTGGTTAGGCAGGAGGAGCAGCGGCGCCACTCTGGCGAGCGCTACATCCACCCGATCCGGCGCTACCTCGAGGGCACGGAGCCCAGGGGGTTCCTTCCGGAGCGTGCCTTCACTTTCGGCTACACCGGCTCTGATTCCTCAGACGACATGTACGATCCGACTCGTGAATGCTTTCACGTGGAGATCGGTGAGCTCGGCGTAGGCGGCAACGGCGACGACGGCGGCGACCAAAGCCGTGATCCCAGGCCCGCCGCGGGAGCGACTCCGGCGCGCCACCCCGAGGACCCTAACACATCCCGGCCTCGGGCCGGGGGCCACAAACTCCGGCACATGTGGGCCCTCCGGGGACCCGGCGAGCTACCGGCTACCCCTCGGAGGCCACGGCGTCCCCGCTATCGAGCGGATTCGGGAGCTTGGGGACAGGCTCGGCCGACAAATCGCTTTGTTATGGCAGGAAATAGAAGCGTACGAGCATGCCCACCGTGCGGCACGCAATCCTAGCCCCGCTGCTCGTCAACACGCGCGTGACGTCAACAGAAGGATCGTCAACAACGAGGGTGGAGAGCGTCCCCCCATCTTCCCACGCGCAAGTCATAACGTCGCGGCGGCTGCCCTCCTCGTCCGGTCGATGCCAGAACCGTCGACCCCGGAGGGACGGCGGATTCGAGATGATCTGCGAGATTATCTCGAGACCGCTGCTGTCCAGCAGGCTGAAAGCTCGGCCTCCCGGCATCAGACACCAAGGGATGAGGAGGACGAAGAGCGCCCACGACGCCAGCGAGAAGCTTCGGTCCATCAGGACCCATCGCGAAGGCCGATCCGCGAGCGTCTTCGGGACGACCGCGGCAGCATCGACGATGGCGACGCACGCAACGTCATCAACAACGCCGCAAAGGAAGCCGGAGCCCGGGCCGGATGCTACCGCCAGCCGCGCAGAGGCGGGAGGCGCGATAGCGACGAGGACCGCGACGATGCCGATCCTCCGGGGCCGCGCGCCTTCAGCCGGGAGATCCGCAGCGCACGGTTCCCTTTCCGGTTCCGGCAGCCGGCCAATCTTGCCAAATACTCGGGAGAAACAAACCCCGAGGTTTGGCTCAACGACTACCGCCTGGCATGCCAGTTTGGTGGCGCGGACGATGACCGGCTTATCATCCGCAACCTCCCGCTGCACTTGGGTGATTCAGCACGCGCTTGGCTGGAGCATCTTCCCGCCCGCACAATCCGCGACTGGTCCGAGCTAGTCAGGGTTTTCGTGGGAAATTTCCAGGGCACATACGTGCGCCCGGGGAATTCGTGGGATCTCCGCAACTGCCGCCAGAGGCCCGACGAGACGCTACGTGACTTCATCAGGCGCTTCTCGAAGAAGTGCACGGAGCTGCCCAACGTGGCCGGCACTGCCATCATCAGTGCATTCCTTGACGGCACGACCTGCAAGGAGCTCGTCCACGAGTTGGGCGGAAGATGCCGACCACCGCCAACGAGCTGTTCGAGGTGGCGGCGAATTTCGCCTCCGGCGAGGAGGTGGGGAGCGATTTTCCGCGACGTCGGCGGCAAAGGGAAACGGAAGGAGGACAATGCCGAGGGGGGAGGCAACCCGCGGCCCCGAAAAACAAAGAAGAACAAGCACAAAGGGAAAAAGGGCAAGAAAGAGGTGGACTCCGAGGGCGATATCGTTGCCACGGTGACCGCAAGACCCCCGAAGGCCCCAGGGCCCGGCCTTCGACGACATGCTCAAAAAGCCTTGCCCTTTCCACAAATTCCCGTCAAGCACACTATGGGGGAGTGCGATTTGGCTTGTCGCTTCTATCGAAGCTTCCCCACCCGAGGACAAGAAAAAGAAGGAGGGGGAAAACAAGGGCGAGGAGTTCCCCGAGGTCCATGACGTTTTTCATGGTCATCGGGGGGGCTGCCGGTGAATCTCACCCCACGCCCGGATCAAGCGCGGCGTCGAGAGATATTCTCGGTGCACCCGCCACTCCGCGGTTACTCGCGTGGTCCGCCGACGCCATCACCTTCAGCATCGACGACCACCCGCCCTACGTGCCAAAGCCAGGGCGGTACCCGCTCGTGGTCGACCCCATTATCGGCAACGTGCGGCTCACCAAGGTGCTGATGGATGGCGGAAGCGCCCTTAACATCCTCTACTCCGAAACCCTCAGCTTGTTGGGGATAGGCGCTCGCAGCTTCGGCCCAGTAGCTCTCCCTTTCGGGCGTAGTGCCGGGTAGACGCCGCTGGCCCCTCGGGCTGATCGACCTCCCGTCTGCTTTGGGGACGCCATCGAACTTTCGCAAGGAGGTCATCACTTTCGGCGTGGTTGACTTTCGAGGAACCTATCACGGAATCCTCGGACGACCAGCGTATCGCGAAGTTCATGGCCGTCCCCAACTACACTTACCTTCTCCTCAAGATGCCGGGCCCTAATGGTGTCATCACCGTTGGCTCCTCCCTACGAACACGCGTTCAAGCTGCGGCGTCGAGGCGGTCGAGCACGCTGGCGAGGCGTGGCGATCTCCGAGGCCCTCGACACCAAGCGTCACGCCGGGCGCATTCGAGCCATCCGATGGAGTAAAGGAGGTCCCGCTGGACCCCGCCTCTCCATCCGGCAAGGCGATGAAGATCTGCGCCTCCCTCGACCCGAAATAGGAAGTTGTGCTCGTCGACTTTCTTCGTGCGAACATCGACATCTTCGCGTGGAGTCCCTCGGATATGCCGGGCATTCCGGGGATGTCGCCGAGCACTCCCTTGATATCCGGGCGGGTCCGGACCGGTGAAGCGGCGTCTGCGCCGATTCGACGAGGAGAAGCGCAGAGCCATCGGCGAGGAGGTGAACAAGCTTTTGGCGGCCGGGTTCATCAAGGAGGTGTTCCACCCCGAGTGGTTATCTAACCCCTGTATTGGTCGGGAAAAAGAGTGGGAAATGGAGGATGTGTGTAGATTACATTAATCTAAATAAAGCATGTCCGAAAGTCCCTTTTCCCTTACCACGTATCGATCAGATAGTCGACTCCACTTCGGGGTGTGAGCTCTTATCCTTCCTTGACGCCTATTCCGGCTACCACCAAATCAAGATGAAGGAGTCCGACCAGCTCGCGACTTCCTTCATCACCCCTTCGGTATGTACCGCTACGTGGCGATGCCCTTCGGGCTCGAGAACGCAGGGGCCACGTATCAGCGGTGCATGCTTTGGGCGTTTTCGGAGACCACATCGGAGAAACCGTAGAAGCCTACGTCGGCGACATCGTGGTCAAGACCAAGGAGGCCGACAACCTCATCTCGACCTTGAGGTCGCATTTCGGTGTCTCAAGGCCAAGAGCGTCAAGCTCAACCCCGAGAAGTGCGTCTTCGGGGTCCCCGAGGCATGCTCCTCGGGTTCATCGCCTCAAGCGCGGCATCGAGCCCAACCCGGGAGAAGGTAATCTGCGGTAACGAGCATGGGGCCGATCGAGGACCTGAAGGGTGTGCAGCGAGTCATGGGCTGTTTGGCGTCTCTAAGCCGCTTCATCTCACGGCTCGGCGAGAAGGGCCTGCCCCCTACCCCGCCTCCTAAGAAAGTCCGAGCGCTTCTCCTGGACCTCCGAGGCCCAGGAGGCCCTCGACAAGCTCAAAGCCGCCCTCACCAGGGCCCCGATCCTCGTCCCGCCAGCCGAAGGGGAGCCCCTCCTCCTGTATGTTGCTGCAACAACGCAGGTAGTCAGTGCGGCCATCGTCGCCGAGAGGCAGGAGGAGGGCCACACCCCCCGCCGGTCCAGGCCGGTTTACTTCATCAGCGAGGTGTTGTCCGAGACCAAGACCCGCTACCCGCAGATCCAGAAACTGCTCTACGCGGTGGTCCTGACCCGGCGCAAGCTCCGACACTACTTCGACGCTCACCCCGTGACGGTGGTCTCCTCCTTCCCGTTGGGGGAGATCCTCCAAAATCGGGAAGTCTCGGGGCGGGTCGCCAAGTGGTCCGTTGAGCTCATGGGGGAAACCCTCTCCTACGCGCCAAGGAAGGCTATCAAGTCTCAAGTCTTGGCTGACTTCATCGCCGAGTGGACCGATACTCAGCTACCACCGCCCCGGCTCCAGGAGGAATGCTGGATAATGTACTTCGACGGGTCCCTGATGAAGACTGGAGCCGGCGCTGGCCTCCTCTTTGTCTCCCCCCGGGGTGCACATGCGACACGTAATCCGCCTTCACTTCCCAAATACAAACAACATGGCGGAGTACGAGGGCCTACTCAACGGGTTGAAGATCGCCATCGAACTCGGCATCAAGCGCCTTGATGTCCGAGGGGACTCGCAGCTTGTCATCGACCAGGTCATGAAGGACTCAAGCTGCCACGACCCCAAGATGGACGCATACTGCAAGGCGGTGCGCGCCCTGGAAGACAAGTTCGAGGGCCTCGAGCTCAACCACGTCGTCCGCAGGTACAACGAGGCTGCCGACGAGCTCGCCAAGATCGCCCATTGGAAGAACCCCCGGTTCCCCCGATGTCTTCACAAAGGACCTCACGGCTCCCTCCATCACACTCGGCAAGCGAGGGAGGAGACCACGGAGAATCACTCGACCCCCCCCTCGGGGCTGGGGGAGATGTCCAAGGTCCCATCTGCAACCGAGGCCATGGAGATCGACGGGATCGACGGGGAGGATCCGGAAGCTGACCCCAAGCCGGACTGGAGAAAGCCATACCTCGATTGGATCGTTCGGGGAACCCTCCCCGACGACTTCAATCAGGCCAGACGCATCGCGAGAAGAGCAAAGTCCTTCGTCGTCATCGAGGACGACCTCTACAAGCGGAGCCCCTCGGGGGTCCTGCAGCGATGCGTCACGATCGAGGAGGGCCTTGCCCTGGTTCGCAAGATCCACGCCGGGGTGTGTGGCCACCACGCCGCTCCCCGCTCCCTCGTTGGCAGCGCTTTCCGGCAGGGATTCTACTGGCCAACCGCGGTCGCTGACGCCACCGAGGTAGTGCGCACCTGCGAGGGGTGCCAAAGATTACGCTCGTCGATGCACCTACCGGTTCAGGCACTCCGGACCATCCCGATCACATGGCCCTTCGCCGTGTGGGGTTTGGACTTAGTAGGACCTCTCAAGAAGGCGCCCGGGGGCTTCACCCATTTGCTTGTCGCCATCGACAAGTTCTCCAAGTGGATCGAGGCGCGCCCCGTCACCAACATTCGATCTGAGCAGGCGGTGCTCTTCTTCACCGACATCATCCACCGCTTTGGAGTCCCAAACTCTATCATCACCGACCATGGCACCCAGTTCACGGGGGCGAAGTTTCGAAACTTCTGCGATGAGCACCAGATACGCATCGTCGGTCCTCGCCCGCACCCCCTGCATTTAAGCGGGCAAGTGGAGCGGGCCAACGGGATGATACTGCAAGGACTGAAGCCTCGGATCTTCAATAAGGTCAACAAGTTCGGCAAAAGGTGGCTCGAGGGACTCCCTTCGGTCCTCTGGAGCCTCAGGACGACGACAAGCCGAGCCACGGGGTTTACGCCTTTCTACCTAGTATACGGTGCCGAGGCCATGCTGCCCACCGACTTGGAGTTTGGGTCCCCAAGGCTCAGGGCCTACGACGAGGCACGAAATCAAGTGGCTCGGGAGGACTCGCTGGACACGCTCGAGGAAGCTAGGGACGCCGCCCTTCTACACTCAGCAAGATACCAACAGTCTCTCCGACGCTACCACGACCGTCGGGTCCGGGTCCGAGATCTCCAGGAAGGCGATCTGGTGCTCCGTCTCCGCCAAGACAACAGAGGGCGCCACAAGCTCACGCCGCCTTGGGAAGGGCCCTTCATCATCGCCGAAGTCCTCAAGCCGGGCACGTACAAGCTCGCCAACGAAGCCGGCGAAGTCCTCAACAACGCTTGGAACATCCAACAGCTACGTCGCTTTTACCCTTAAAATTCCAAGCATTGTACATACGCTTTGTACATTTCGTTAATAAACACCAAGTCCTTGGGCGTTTCCCCAAGACATAGCGTTTTTTTTCCTCAATAGGACTCAGTGAGACTTGGTTTTGTCTTACCAAAACCAAGCCTCCCTCGGGGGCTAGAAAGAGGGGAACCCCCTCCTGAAAAGCACCCCGCGAAAATCCTTTTTCGTTTTCCTGGCTATTCTTCGTAGACTCTACGTTCCCGAAGGTCTCGTGTATTTAGTTAAGGGCACGACTGGAGTCACCCCGAGGCCGAGGCGGCCGAGCCAGCGAGGCCACCTACGCCCCGAGCGCCACGGTACCTCCGCTTGCAGCCCTCAGCCAAAAGGGGACTCCGAGCCACGCGGGGAAGTCACTCATTGCGAAAAGGCAACGGGACCGTGACAATCAACGCGATCCCTACCTTCGGCTAAAGGGCGACTCACGGCTGCAAAGCTCCCCCCCGCACGACTAAGTAACGAGCACCGCGGAAGGGAAACACAGAGATAACGAAAGAGTCAGCATAAGAAACATAAGGCCTCGACGGGCCAAAGTCTTAGACGACACAGAAAAAAAAACAAATACTAATCAAGTTTTTTACACGGGCACACTCGGCCCGAATTACAGGATTCAGGGGGGCATCCGACCCCCCCTCCCCCTGGCGTCATTTGCGGTGTCGGCTCCTTCGGCAGCGTCGGGGAGGATCGCCGTCTGGAAGTGCCCGACCCAGGCGCGGTCGTGGCCCCTTCAGCCCGCTGAAGCAGCTCGTCGAACACCTCCCTCTCGCGACCCTCCTCATCCTCGGCGACGACGAGCCCCTCGGAAACTTTGGGGAGGTCGAGGTCGTAATGGGAGAGGGTCATCGCCAAGGTATCGACACACACCGTCCGGCCCGGGCTGAAGGGCGGCGTGGGCGCTTCCACCCGTCTGGGCAACGCCTCCAGGCGGCCCAGTGGACTGCTACCGGCAGACTTCGCCGGCCTCGACCACTTTGTGCAAACGGCTCCGACCTTCTCCTGCAGGGCCTCGAGAGCTCGCCTGCGCCGAGAATAGGCCGTCACCACCTTTGCGACCGAGGTCCGCTTGCTCAGATGACTTCCTCCTCGGCTACGCATCCGCCGGGGGGTCAGCCTTGGGGCTGGAATACAAAGATGCGATTGCCCTAAAACAACGAAAACTTACCTTCCGATCAAGCCACCTCCTCCGCCACCGCGCCTTGAGCTGGGTGGCCTCATTCATTCATTGCCCAAGCTCGGCCCGCACCATGGTGACGTCGTCGACAAAAAGCCGGTGATCGGTGTCCATATTCACGGGTTCTCTGTCAAGGTCCCGATGGTGCCGAGGGCCTCGGCAAGCGCCCGTCCCTCATCGCCTCCTTCTCGGCGCGGAGCTTGTCGAGCTCCTGGCCCGAGCAGCCAGCTCGGTGCGCAAATGGTTTGCCTCCCCGTCGTTGGAGATGGAGCGCCTCGTCAAGGCCGGACCTGAACCGAGAAACTCTGATTTCTCCCGGGGACGCCACCGCCAGGTCCTATAACGATCAGGGCCAACGGATTTGTCACACCCTAAATTTTGGGTTGTGCTTAGAAAACACAAAATAAAAAAATGTGTTTAATATTTTGATAAAATTTTCCAAGTTTAGGTTAAGTTAGTGCAATATTTAGTTGTAGGAAAAAAAAATATGAATTTTAAACTTTTCTAAATAAATTTAATAGGCTTTTGCTTGATGTGATGTTTTCTTGTGGTCCGGCTTTGTGTGTAGTCAGTAAACTTTTCAAGATACGTTTGGTAAGTCATTTATCTTTCTTTAGCATGTCTTTATCTTTCGCTGTGATTGAATTCCTCGTCGTCCATCTTAATTCTTTTATTAGAGCTTTCCAAAATCTTCTCCTTGTATTCCAAATCACTCATTTGAGTTTATCATCCACCAACCTATCTTTAAGAACCTTTTGGAAATTTTTCTAGCTTTCTCTAGAACCTTTTCCTACTTATCTAGGAGTATAATCTAATTTTTATATGCTCCAAAATATCTTTGCATGAGCTCCAAATACTTTATTCGGCTTTCTCATGTTCCAAAATATCTCTGGAAATTTTGCTTGAATTTTTAGAGTTTTCGGAGTATTTTTCATGGCTTAAATAGTAATTCTGGACTTTTCTAGAATTATTTTAATCCTGAAAATAATTAATTCCGAAAATAATTAAATCTCTATTTCTACCAGCCCTCAAAACCCATGTGCAATAATCTCAAAGCCACATATCTTTATTTACTAATGGGCTTTAGTTTTATTATAGGTCCATTAGTAAGATGGAAGGTGTCGTATCAATTAGTACCATATTACTAGTTGATGATGGGGTGAAGAGTTTTTCTTCCTATTTATACGAACCAACCCCTTGGCCAAAGAATTTCATCCTAGCTTCGCGCCACCATCTTAGCGATCTTGTCAAGCTCAGACCTGAAGCCGCTGCTGATGCAGCCCTTTTCCTTGTCATGGAGTCTCTGCCTCCTTCCTCGCGTCTAGACCCAGTGCCGCCGTTTGGATCTCATCGAGAGAGAACCAAAGCTGTTGGCGCTGTCTGCTGTTTCCCACCGGACTCGACTCTCTGCCCAGTTTCGCACGAAGGTGAAGAAGCCGTAGGTTTCCGATCTCCTTCTCCCTATTGGTCTCTGCTGCTCACGTGAGGTCGCTGATGTTCTTCCCAGGACGCCGCCGCCTCGGAGTCTAATCTCTGCCGTGTCACCGTGTCTCGACGTCCTACAGCTTGTAGGTTGCTTTCGGCAGCGTTGCGTCATCTCAGTATTTGGAAGAGCAGGCCACCGTTGGCCTCCAATGGATCAGCTAGCGACGTGATCAGAAACTATGCAGATGAGCTGTGCATGTACGCATCCATCCATGGCCACCTGTGTGTAGAAGCTAATCTACCGACGTTACGTACTACTTGTGCAGCACTATTCCATCAACCCCACCCACGTGAGTGCCTTTCAATAAATCCTTTCGTTTCTAAATTCTAATGCTAATCAATTCACTGTTCATCGTCGTATCAAAGAAACGGTTAAGTTCACATGTAATCTCTATGCCTTGCGATGAGTTCATACTCAGTTGCACCGTGATGTATATACATGTCTCCTTTGTTCGTCTCTATGCATTAGTATATTGACACTACAAATTTAATATTATTTTAGCATTTGACCTGATATTGGGGCAATGGTATAGCAACTAACTATACTATTTCTATGCCATCGCACTACGATATAGATCAGATCCATAAAATACTATTTTATTTGTGAGTGACATATATTAATAAATCCTTGCCCAATAATATTTTATCTCCCTCGTCATGATTCTTTCTTTCTACTATAATGGTAGCAACGAGTCTATCTTTAGTATGCTCTTTTTAAATTTAGAGAATTTGACTTTAGTTTTCTAATTTAAATGTAAGTTTGACTTAATTCAACTTAGGTATTACTTTGAAATATCGTACACATGCTTTATGTAATTATAATTATAATAGATGAAGCCTATATTTTTTTATTTTTCTCCTATAAAAAAAAATAAGCCAACCGTAGCTCCGATTAACATGACCTTCGCATCTCTGTGTTCGTAGATACACGTAGATTAGTTTTTCAAACCTTAATTGATTGGTGTACTGTTCTAATTATAGCCATGTTTGCTATGCATGATTGCTCTCTGGAATGCGTGTTGTTGTTGTGTTGATCGAGTCTAGTCGGTGAGCTTTACGTGGTGATCAAGAAGCATATCTTTGGAGGATCTGAGTTGAACTTGAAGAAGGGATCTAAAGTATAAGGCAAGTATAGCTTGGGACCTTCTTGATTACCTATTCACAATAACCACTATATTTCATATGCATGTATCTTTGATTCCCTATTAAGGATGACTTAGAGTTGATTACTATCTACCTTGATAACTTGGGATATGTGCATGTGGGTAGTACTTGCTAGTGCTGGATATATATAACCATGATCTCGTAACATGAATAATGGAATATGCATTAACATTAAAAGATGATTTTATTATTGTCATAGAGATCTAGAGCTTGGTGTTTTGTTGCTCTAGTTTCTCTCCATAAGGACTTATCGTAAGTGGTCACCGGGATTTACAAGATGCATTTGTGTGAGGGCTATATGGCTCTGGCTTTAGTCAAGTATGAGGACCTTTTCTAGCTTGTTAGAGGTTACCGAAAGGCGCAAGAGGGGCTTTACGATGGGCATAGCGTGGCTTCGTCCTCATGTGTTCTTGCTGCGGTGTGAACCATTTGGAAGGAGGATTCTATGTCTGCTTGTCGAGGAAACCTAGCGGCCCTAACTTGTTAGACGAACCTTTGAAAGGCTTCATAGTGAACCCTGCCGACCTTCCTTGGAAGTGGGTCAAGAGGCTGATCACCTCGGGCAAAAGGGTAAATCACGACTCACGGTGAAAGTGTACACCTCTGCGAGTTTAATAAATGGTATACTAGCCGTGCCCACGGATACGGGCGGCCTTGGGGATTCTTACGGAATAGCTGATCATTGATGGATGTTGTCTAATTATGTTGCTTAATCATATTGTGAATTGTTATGTATTATTCTTTATTCTTGTTCACTTGATCATGTGGTTATGGGATATGCTACTACCTTGTTGCTATTAATGCCATAATATTAATCATCTAAAAGCTAAATGCAATAAACCATTAATCGACCTTTTTGAGCCTCATGAACCCCATGTTATATTTGCTGAGTACGACATGTACTTACGCTTGCCTTTACTTTTAATTCTTTGGAAAATCCCGGATGGGTACCGGATGGTGGAGCTAGTTTGTTTTGTGAGAAGTGCTAGGTGTATGTACCCCCAAATAACCCGTCCCCTGTGAAGATGGAGCTTCAAGAAAAGATTAGCTACCATCTCGCGTTACTTTGATGTAAGTGTTAAATATATGTAAGTTTCCGCTATATAACACCGATTTTGATACTCTCTACTTACGTTTTACGTATGTGTGAACTTCACGGGCACACATATGGTAAGCCTAGTTTTGTTTATTAAAACTGGGTGTTACAGGATTAGCCGCTTTTGGGCGCTCCTGCCAAGGTAAGGCTTCGACCACAAATGCACAAATGTTTGTATTACCTTCATCGCCTCGGGAGATCCACGGAGAAGATCGGGAGAGCGGACCAAGCGGGTTGTTGGCCGACTTCATGTACTTGTCCGCTGCTCCCACCGGGTCGACTCAAGGCGTCGTCCGCCACGTGACTGGCCGGTCCTCCGGGTCCCCGGCGGTCCGACCAGACAATACGCGGCGGCACGTTCCTGGCCGGGAGGACCCCTCGGCGGGCGCCGCGTCAACGACCCCATCTGGTTGCCGCCCGAGGAGGTAGCATCCGCAACGACCACCTCTTTCCCCGCGCGGGGGTGGTCTCCCTCTGAGGAGAGGATCTCCACCACCTCCTGCGTCGAGGCGCGGCTTAGGGGCGGAACGGGCGCTCGCTCCTCCATGACCATGTCGCCAGGTGGCCGTCGGGGCAAGCGCCGTCACGGCTTCCGCGACGGGCGCCGTCACGGCCTCCACAGCAGGCGCCGCCAAGGCCCCAGCGCCGGGCACTTGCGCCCCCTCTCCATCACGGGCGGAGGGTGGCTCCATGGCCGGGCGCCCGATCACCGCTTCCTCGGTCGCCGCGCCACCACCCTGAGAGGCGGCAGTGCGGCGCTCGTCGATGCGGCGGCTTTGTAGGCCTCGCCGCTAGCGCGAGCAAGCGGGGCCGGGGCTGGGGCCGTCTTGCGCTTTTTGCTGCGTAGCAAGAAGAGTGAGTCTTCAAAAGAAGAAAGAAAAAGAAAGAAGAGCGGCGGAAGACTAAAAGGACAAACACCTACACGCGGCCGGCGGTTAAAACGATCGGCTCATCGAGCCGTGCTCGCCGGGCTCGGACCTAAGGTGTCCTCGGCTCGCGCGATTCAGGGGTCACGGGCACGGACGCTGGCCCACCGGCGTCGCCGCCTCTTCGGCCGAGGCCTGCGCCTCACCCTCGGCGGTCCTCCCCCGCCGCCTCGGGCCGTTCCGAGGGCAGAACCGAGCCGCCCCCGACGGGGCCTGACGGCGTGGGATGACTCAGGAGGGGCCTCGCCCCACCCGACGGAGTCACGCCTCCGGCTGCCCCGGCTGAAGCCTCGGCGGAATAAGGGGCGGGGGCAGTGTCCTTCAACGGCCACGGCGACCACTCCCTTTCTTCACGGGGGGGCGATGTGGCCAAGCCGAAGAAGCTGTAGTCCTCCTCCTCCTCCTCGTCATCCTCATCATCGTCATCAGCGCCGGTGGTGTGAGAGGCGTTGGCTCTGGGGAGTCCCTCATCCGCTGCCGGCGCCACGGCTTGTCCAGCTCACGCCGCTCGTTACGCTTGCGGACATTCTGTCCGACTTCTTCTTCTTCTCCTCCCTACGCTTCTCCGCAAGGGGGCCTTGTTCTTCTCTTTCTCCGCGGAGATGGGGGGGGCTTGGGCGCTTTTCGGCTTCGGCCAATCCCTGCGACGAAAAGAGCAAGATGAGGATAAAGGGGAGGAGGCAAACAACAACCAACCGCGCACGGCCGCAGTGACTCACCACGGAGACGGCGTTCTGGTGGGGTCGCATCGCGACCTTGTAGAGGTTGGAGACGTCGGACACCGACGCCGCCTTCTTGGTCCGCTCGACGATCTCGGCGTGATCAAGGTCGACGGACAACATCCTCGCCCCAGCCCAGGGGCCGCCTTCCCCTCATGTCAAACGTGGCAAGGCTGTCTATGCATGAGGGGCAGAACTCGACGTGGGTGGAAGGCGGCGATGATGACCGCCCCGCGTCTAACCCCTTCGCGGTCGGCCTCCTCGGCACTGGAACACCTTCTCGAGAGGATGACCCTCTGGGATGATCTCCTCCCCTTCCACCTCGCGGGCTCCGCGTCGAACACCCTCCCGGTGTAAGCGGGCAGGTGGGTCGGAGTCGTTCCGGAGGTAGAACCGCCGCCAGCGCCGACCGGTTGGAAGAGGTCAGCCGCGCGGGATATCGAATCCCGGTTGCGAGCCCCGCCACTTGCAAAGATGCAGTACCGCCGGCGTGGACGGATATCCTCTTCCCCTCTCGACGCTCTTGAAGAAGAGGGCACCCTCGAAGAAGTGGAGCCGAGAGGTCCCGGTGGACCTCGACCCCAAGGAAGCCCTCACATAGGGCGACGAACACCGCCAGTGCGTGATGGAGTTGGGGTTGAGATGCTGCAGCTCCAGGCCGTAGTACTTGAGGATGGCCCTCAAGAACCGACCCACCGGCATCCCGAACCCGTTCTCATGGAATGCCGTGAAGCTCACGACGTATCCCTGAGGCGGGTGCGGGGACAGATGGTCGGCCGGCGGGACGATCCACTCCGGGAGGGCCTTGTCGGCGCAGGGGCGGAGAAGCCCCTTCCCCACGAGCGTCACCAGCTCCGACAACGTCACGGAGCTCGTCTCCCACTCCTCCACGCCGACGATCTCGGGCCTCGAAGCCATGACAGCGGCGAGCGGGGTGGATGCAGGCAAGTCTTCTCTCTCTCCTCGCTCCCTTTCTTCCTCGGCGCCGAGCGGCGAGCGGCAATGGCGAGAGGAGGAAGCAAAGGCGAGGAAGGCGAGAAGGGAGGACGATGCGGCCGCACAGGTACTATACCCGGCGCGTTTCCGCCCTGCATTAATTGCGTATCAATCTACGATACGCCCGTAATCGACATACCGCCGCCGCAACCCAAAGCGACGGCACACGAGCGCCATGCCACGGGGTCTGCGAGCCACACGTTGATAATCCTGCGCTGACCCGCCCCGCACAAAGGATCCAGGCGCAAGGCTGGCCCTGCCACCGTGCGTGGCCGCAGCGGAAAGCCGCAGCGCCGCACATCACGTCCGCCCGTGGGGCCCACGACCCACACGCCGCGGCAACCGCCACGACAGGGGAAAGTGGGGCCCGCCACCTCCCAGCGGGCTCCCACATCCTCGCGTCGGCCGCCTGGAAAGCGCGCCCACGACAGGTGAAACGGCGGTTTTCCTTCTTCATGAAGGACCCCGGCGACGGCCCATTTACGGTCCAGAGGAACGGAGGCTGGCCCATCTCGTTCGACAGTTCGCCTCAGCACAAAGTCGGGGGGCAGCTCGGACGGCCTCATATTACGCCCTAGCCCCGGCGCCAAGCGGGGCCGTCCTCGTAGCAGCATCCGAGGCCAGCATGGCAGCCGAGTAGGGGGATCCCGCGTGGGAGTGCATCGAGCCCTCGGGACCCGGCGGACGGGACCCGAGCCCCGCCTCAGGCATACCGTGCGGCTCTTATGAACCGCGCCTCGGGCCAAATGCAACCCCTAGCGAACGGGGCACAGGCGGTTCACTTGGATCCACCCGTTAACAGCTCACCGGACCTAGTCGTGTTCGACACTCTTCGACGATAGCACGATGAAGCCCAACCCTCCTCCCTGCGGAAGGGACGCTGAGGTGCGTAAAGACTAATGACCGAGTACCAACCGGCTCCCCCTCAACGCCACGGGGCCGGGGACTTCCCCAACGCGCGAACCGGCTCGGGAAAGCGTCCTAACATTCAGCCGAACCCCCGGACGAGCCGACGGGCCTGGGCTCGGCGGCGCGAATCGTTCGCCACCAAAACACGTCACGAGCCCCTCGGACGGGTGCACACACTCCTCCGAGGCCCTCGGGGGCTACACCGGCAATTAACGCTTGCGCGCACCCTCGCGGAGTAAGACGCCTTCAACCAAGGCAACACCGCACCAGCCTCGAACGAGTGCATTCACTACTTGAGGAGGCTCGGGGCTCTTGTCGGGGACCAAATTAAGGGCCCTCCTAACAATTAGGCCCAAGAGACGCAAAAACTAGGCCACCAAGTAACAAAACACGGCCTGCCAAGGCCCAAATGCCGCTGCGTACCAACACCACCGAGCCCACATTGCGGGGGACTTTAAGCAAACGCTAGCTTTCCGCCCGTCCAAGCCTCCTTCATCAAGGCCTCGGACGAGTTCCTGTTTTCGCCTCGCCCGAGCCTCCCCGTAGAAGCCTCGGACGGGCGTCCCGCTTCCGACTTCGCCCGAGCCTCTCGGCAGAGGCCTCGGGCGGGTCACTCTTCGCCTCGCCCGAGGCCTCCCCCGCTTGAGGCCTCGGGCCGGGCACTAACGCCCCGCCTCGCCCGAGGCCTCCTGCTGAGGCCTCGGGGCGGGCACTAACGCCCCGCCTCGCCCGAGGCCTCCCTGCTGAGGCCTCGGACGGGCACTAACACTCCGCCTCGCCCGAGGCCTCCCTGCAGCGGCCTCGGACGAGTTCCCCGCCTTCCATCCCGACCGAGCCCCCTTGCGCGAGGCCTCGGGCGACACGCGCCGCATCACCGGGTCAAGGACCGACCACTGACTTGACGTATATCCACCGCCCGCCTTCCCACAGTGACTGTCAGGTTGACGCTAGCCCCTGGCAGGAGAGGAGAGCCGTCCCGTCACCACTCTGCACCCCTGCGCCCGCACTCTTGATTACGCAATCCCTACAGCAGCGGCCATGCCTGCCACTGTAGGGCGACATGATGACTAACCCCTGTAACAGGTCCCATCACGGGGAGTCCAGATACGGAGCATGCCGCATCCCGGGCAGGAGCACAGCGCCACCCCTGTACGGCGGCCGAGCCTTCCGGTGCCCCGGCCACTGTGCACCCAGGCTTCCAGAGCCGGGGTAGACGAAGATGGCCCCGTACGCTGTATCTCTACGTCGGCCACGCCGTATACGACAACGATGCCGCGGCCCTCAAGAGCCCGGACCGGGAGTGAGTCAAAGCTACAAAGAGGCCACGGTACACAGGCACGCTCATCATGACGCCCACGCCGACCCCCTCGCAGAGGCGCACGTCCCCTCCTTCACCAAGAACGAGGAGCCGACTCTACGGGACGGCGCCGCCATCGACAAGGCTTGGCGCCGTGCAAGACAAAACCGCGCCGCCCTCACCCGGGCCTCGGCACAAGGAGAAAGGGAGCCCCTAGGCCTCGGCGGGATGAGGCGGCGCCCACCGCCGTCTTTCCTATTCAAACACTGTACTGTAAAGCCCGTCCCTCCCCTTCCGGCTATAAAAGTGGGGGGACGGGGGTCCTTCCGGGGACAGGTGAATCCTAGGAAGCAAATCGAGCAATCTCCTTGGCAAACAAATACACACACTCAATCATCTCACACGAGACTTGGGACATTTCCCTCTCTCCACTTGCTTGTACACCCTACCTACAGGCACCTTGGTGCAGGATAATACAAAACCTTTTTGTGTCCCTCTTGCACACCATCCAGGGTTGGGAGCACGCACGTAAATTCACTCGTTGGTACTAGGACCACTAGTTTTAGCACCGACATAATTGACTGGTGGTGCTTTCCTTCTCTTGCATCTTGAGTTGTTCATAGACATCTTGACTCCTTTGTCGTATTTATTCTTTTGCTATCTTTTGCTTCTTTGATCTTTTGACTTTTTTTCACTCTAATTATTATTATGCCTGCAATAGATTAGTTGACAGTACATACCCGAAGGAATATACAGATTTTTGAACACAGGTTGCTTGTCTAGTATTTTATTTTGTCTATGCTTAATGAAAAGATAATATTAATATTGTTTAGCATAAATCATATTTTATACTGACATGACTTAAGTCAAAGTAACTTGTAGTAGAAGATAAAGTGAATGAATCATTAATGCTCATAGTTCTTTCATTCATGATGAATGAGCTATGTCTTCTTTTTTACAAAGTTATTAAAGTTAAGCATGTACTGTCGCATCTCTAATTCGAATTTATCTCAAAATATCCAATGTCTACTACAGTATCTTATCGGTTCAAAAATCAACCTAGACACCACGTCTAATTTGACTTAGGAAGACATTCTAACCTAAGCACCACGCTTAATTCAAAAAGCCTTTGAAAGTAAAATCAATACACCTCTTAGTTCAAGAATCAAACTAAACACCTTGTCTAATTATGACTCAAGAAAACAGTTTAAACTAAGCACCATGCCTAATTCAAAAGGTATATGAAATTTCTCCAAACCTTAAACATACTATAGCAAGCAAAGGTAACATAAAAGTTTATAGAATGTTATTCAAACAGAGATGAAAGAGTATGATTAATAAATTGAATAAAGGTAGAGACAACCAATATTAGCAATATAGAATTTTCTAAATAAGACCATTCCCCAAAGCTGGAATTTTACAAAGTAAATGTAAGCTTGAGTGGATGTAATTCAAAATTGCATAATGGTTGTTTTGACATACAATGCCGCCATTAGTTATTTTCTTACTTCAAACCTAAAATGGTTAGTGACAAAAATACCCAAAGGAATATTTTGATAATTATAACTCTGCTCAATTCACAAGGGTATAACAAAAGGTGCAAGCTCAATTATTTTTTTTAAGAGTGGTTATTTTGGGACACAAAGTTGTTCTTAGCAAACCTTCTAATTATTGTACTTCAAGTTGGTGAGGTGGGTTCCTCTAGAACATTAGCCTTTGTGTATCTATATCAAGATTACAACGAGATCCATAATATTTATGAACATATGCATCTACAACCACCCTCTTAATGATTTTATGAACAGGAAAACTAAGGGAGTTGAAGATCTCGTGTGTGGTAATATTAGAGAGACCAAAAAGATTCAGGAGATTTCTCATATGAGCATGGATTTAATAAGGTGTTGATGAGATAATTCTCATGCTCATCGATGTAATCTCTCTTTTTTTAAACTCTAGGGGTGTCTATTCATGGATGTCTATAGGTAACAAGTTTGTCTCTATCATTTCATGCCTATGACATTGATTGGATGTTTTATTTTCTAGGATTTCCCATGAATCGATGTCTCCAAGGTTGGTCTCACCTAAAGTTTCCTCTAAACTTGGGTAGTTCTAGAAATTAATTTAAGCTCACCGTTTGAATTTAAACCAAGTTTAGATGCTAGAGCTTCATCTTCTTCCATCTATTCTTTCACAATGGCATATGTATTTCTAGTATGTTCTATGCATTCTTGCCATTGTTGCTCTTCTTGGGTATTCCTATAATCGTCATGACCCTTATTTTTGAGATGTCTTGATAGATTTCTAGGATTATTATGAAGTCTAGTAGAAAGAGCATAAAAAAAGATTCATTGGAGTCAAGGATGGGTTTAGAGATGGGTTCAAAGACATTTAATGTGAGCATAGAAGGGGAGAAGATAGAATTTATTCCTAAGTGGGTTAGCTCTCCTTCTATGGCATCATTCAACATGCCATCCTTGTATTCTTTCCAATGTCTTTCGGAAGGAAAGGGAAGTTGACTACACTTTTCCTAAGATGCTCTTTTGAGAAGATCTAATGTGTATTGTTTTATGAGCATCTTAGCCAACCTGAAGTCTAAATCATTAAAGTGGAATTTTAAGGGTTTAGGATTGATAGCTAAATCTTGAGAATAGAATGATTATGTTTTAGCTACCGAGACTTCCATATCTAGTTCGGGTGATAAGATATCCCGAATCATATTAATTAGACATAGGCGTAGCTCATAGCCAGTGTTATGATAGGTTCCATAGATTTTGGTGGCTCAAAGCTTCGCACATGTCATAAAGATAGATAGAAATAAAATTAAAGACATCCATAAGGATGAACACAAAAATAATGAAGAGACTGGGATAAAAACAGATTAAAGCATCCATAAGGATGAACACAAAAATTATTGAAGAGACTGGGATAAAATAAAAAAAAGATAAAAATATAATACAAGATTAAGCTAGACTAAATCAAAATCAGCAAACCGTTCTCCGACAACGGCGCCAAAAATGCTTGTTGGTATTTTTAAGCGCACTCTATTTAAATAAGTTTTAAGTAAGATTATCCATAGCGCACAGATATCATACCCGGTGTCACATTTTACCCGGAGGTTTTAAATATCGTATCCACGAGAGAACAGTTTGTGATAATGACAAAGTGTATAGACTTAACCCTACAATTAGGCATAGATCATATCAAGAAAAAGAGAAATAGCTAATGTACTCTAGTTCGACTACCGTAAACTTTGTATAATATCGTCTTATCGGGCAAGTGACCTGAATAGGAGAAGAAACAGAGTAATCTACCTACCCGGACACCTATCGGCCTGTCTGTCCTATCAACGGGAAGTGGACTACGGAGGATTCAACGCGGCTATAAAAGTCACCTACGCGAGCTACCACTATCCGGCTAATCGGGGGACATCCACAAGTAAACCTAGCCTAGGCACCACGCCTACACTACGAAATACTACTTCAACCAAGCAATTACCAAGATCCAAGTCCTCAATATGAGATGTGAACTAAAAAACGAATATAAACGGCGCTTACTTGAATCGAGAATAGTAAATACAAAAGTACCTCGAACGCGCTCAGGGCGAGGAAGGCGAATCCGAGAAGAATCTGACCCGCGAAGAAGCGCCGACATGCGGGAGCTCCTCCGGAATCTCTACTCCTCTACTCAATCTCTCTAATCTCTAAACAAGACTAGATCTAGAAGAACTAGTCTCTCCTAATTGCTACATCTAGATGAACTAGCTAGAACTAGATGAACTAGACTAGATCAACTAGAGGGACCCTAACCCTAATCTAATGAAGAATATGAAGCCTTGGGGTGTAGAATGCCTCTTGGGGGAGCCTTGGGGCGTCATTATATAGGCCGAGGTGGAGTAGGGGGCAAGGAACCGCCACGTCGGCGATCCGCGTCTTCATCTCATGTGCACCGTCGGATCAAACCGACCTCAAATCAACGTAGGGATGCTTTGCGATTGGACTCCACGCAACCGAGGGAGGAAGACTCCGGGAAGGCGGCGGTGATCGGTGGAGTTAGGGGCGCCGGGCGGCCCAGGGGTGGGGCCGGCCGGCCCCACCTTATCTCCTCTGCGGGCCCCGCTGCTTCGGGTGTCTTCTAGACCCTTTCTGAGTCCTCTAGCGATGTTGCTCCGATGTGGATCAATTTCGCGATAATTATGCATTGAAATCTTTCTTTTATCCTTTTACGGAAAATCCCACGGAAAATATAGAATATGCAAAACTTGTGGAATTTGTCAGATAAAGCCCTAGACTAGTATGTTTTCATGTTCTCCTTCAGGTTTAAAGTGCTAGTAAAAGTTGACGCTAAGGAGTGTCAACAATAGTCAAGAGTTCTCCTAAGGTTTCGGACACAACTGATTTGACTTGAATACTTACTCTGAATCTGAGACCTGTGGGTAGCATATTTCTGATCTTAAGTCTAGGTAGTTGACAGACATGATTTGAGATGGTTAGAGCTGCTATTTATCTTGTTCCAATGTGATGCTGAAATTCTGGAGATTTAATATTGAAAACCTTAAAAGATACATGATGAGTTTCTTGTATGACAAAGCTTAATTTCCACGAGCCATATTGCATATCTATACTAGGAAGCTTCCACACAATTGTCGCTTGTCATTGCATTGAGTATTGTCAACCTTGGTGACCCTTGTGAGAAACCTATCATGCTTTTAAAATCAAGATCTACACACTCCACCTTATATGCACTACTCTACCCTGGAGTAGGCGCAAAACATGCCATTCCATCCATCCAAAAATGTTCTACTCCTACACTAGGGATAGACACAAAAAATATCCATCCACCAAAAGACATGCTCCAGAGTTTCTTGCCATCTCTCCAAATTGTTTTGAGCCAAAGGAGTGAGCTATGCAAAAGAAAAATGAAAAGTTAAGAAAAATGGGCAAGTGTCCAAGAAAGAAAAATCGATATCCAAAAAGAAAAAGAAAGAAAAGATAGCTCACATCCCTGGTAAGGTTTTGATATTTCCAAAAGAGACAGTCATTTGAGCATTGTAGAATTAGGTCCACCATATATCCATCATTTTTCACACACATGATCATCTTGATTTGATTGTATAACTTGTTTCTCTTTGGATCCCTTGTTTGACTTCACAACACATGCAGTACAAGTACGCTTATTCATGCTGTCTCCACACCTATGAGCTCCACATAAGCCTTAGATGTAGGTTGAGATAAAGGCACAAGCTTCATTGCCTTGGTGAAGAATCCAAAAATACCACATACATTAGAGATTTGAGAGTGTCATACAATGAAACTCTGAGCTTTATTTTGAAAATCCATAAAGAACTCCAGAGACTTGGTTGAACAGAAGAGCTTAAGACATAGTGCTTGCCTTGATCTTTTTGTCTTTCAACTGCTCATGACCAAAAGAGAAGGATGTTAAGCTCCATGGTTAAAGGTAATATGGGTAAGTATGAAAGTCAGAATGGTTCACTCTAAGACTAAGGAGAATTTCTATCTGAAAGTATGTGTGCTCTTGAGAAGTTTAATATTGCAGCAACTCCTGATCCATTTAAGAGAGTGGTTTCCTAAGGGACTAGCAAAGGTTAAGCTTGGGGGAGTTGTTGACGGCCATTATTGCATAAAATTACCCGCCAACTAGCCTTGAAAAGGAGATAATTGTGAACACCAAAATAGATATAGGGTTCACACTGACCGTATTCCATGAGTTTTGGTGTTTTATTATTTACTGCTTACAGAAACCGAAAAAGACGCAACCATAAGAGCTTATCGAGCAAGGAAACAGAAAACGGACTTCACGGCGACACAGGAACAATCTAGAAGATACCAGAAGGCACCACACCGAAGGAGGGGCCGAGTGGGCCCAGGGTGGGACTGGCCGGTCCCACCCCAGACCGGTCGGTCTGCCCTGGGGCCCACTGGCGGCCCGGTTCGCTCAGTTCACTCCACCGCCTTTGAAGATCAATCTCAGCCGCCCGTCAATGTCGGTTTGATCCGATGGCTCACGATCATCGCCCAGGGCTATAAAAGGAGAGGCACCCCCTGGGTGGAGAGCCCAGAAACCCTAATTCATTATTTTCTCTCTCAAGAGAGAGCGAAGGGTTCTATTCTCAGAGAATTAGATTAGAACTCCAATACTTCAAGTTCTAGTTAGGCATTAGCTAGCAAGGTTTCGATAGAGTTGAGCTACGCTCGAGGATTCTCGAGTCGTCATCCGAGGGAGGCTGGTATAGCTTTGTATCCCTCATTATTTATGACTTTGTTCTTAATTATTATGTTTCAGTTTATTAAGCTCCTAGTTTATTCTAGTGTTTTACTTGATATAGTATTGATTGATGATGAACTATTTCATATCATCGTAAAGCGCTTAGCTCATTACTCGAGCGAGTTAAGTGGTAGTAATTATGTAAGCATGGTGCTTAGATATGCTCTACCTACGAATGCATCTTGTAGGCCGGGTTTGGTGGCAGATCGCGGGTGTGACATTCCTGTTGAGTTCTTTGTATTCCATCCCCCATCTATAAGATTAGCTGAACGCTATTGCGAAGGAGGAGAGTGTTTTACTCACAAACCTCCCTAGCAATGTTCCTTGCGAGTGCTTTAGAGTCATCAATACTATAGATGAAAGTAACATACTAGAGTAGATGCAAAAACTTAGTAATTCTGATGCTACATAGGAATTCAATTTCTTAACTAATCTCCTCATTTTACGCCTTGCTACATTAGAGAGTTTCTATTTCTATCTCTCGAGTGATTTATCATTGCCCTACACTTATCATATATATATCTGTGTGGCTTACCCCCCATAAGTATGTCCTTGTCATTTTGGATTCGATCTAAGTATGTATATACATCAATATTCTCTAGCTGTCCTTTCCATGTGATTAAATAAATTCGACAATTGGCTTCACTCCCAATAAAATGCTACAATGGTATTTTATCTGTGCGCTTGCGGATCCTCATTTATATTTAAGATAGTTGCATGATTTAATACCACACCTTTTATGTCACTGCTGGGGATGACAACCTGGTGTAATACATGGTGATTTAAGAGGTGTCAACACCGCGCGGTGGGGGGCCGCGGGCCCTACCTCGCCACCTGCTCTCCAATCCCTAAATTACCTTTTATTAATTATTATTTATGGAATTTAGATTAGGAAAACTGGAAAAGCCCATGTTCAATAAGGACTTTCCTATTAGAGCACACTCGGGACTATAAATAATAGGGGATTGTAATAGATTGAATCAAAAAGTAATTGAGGTAATTCCCGTTTATTCCAATCTCCCGCGCTCCTCTTACTCCTCCTCCCACGCGCCGCCCCTGCCTCCACCGCCGCACCGCCCCTGCCCGTCGCCGCCCCTAGCCGCCCTCTCCTCCCTCCTCTCCTCCTAATCCAGTAGCCCGATCCATTCTCCCCGTTGCCTATGTTACACGTGTCAGTCATGCTAATTTGAAAAATGGTATTGAGGTGATGCTTTTTAGCATTAATAACTCAGCAATTACTTTTCTGCCTTTTGAAATCTGGCTTCAAATCCGAAAACTATGAACATGTATGTCCAAGGGTGCTGTATATTTCCATTTACTCCTACAAATTGGAACGGGTTCCTCAGCATCCAGCTTGTCCACGTCATCATCGTACGTCTTCCGCGTGATTGGCCGGGTGTGGTATACGGTGCCGCTGGCAACCAGACCTGCCAAGTCTGATTGGACAAACAGAAGGGGGGCACGCCGGCACGGGTCACCAAGCAGGGGGAAAAAATAAAAAAAAACGAAGAAGAGTTATCCCCGTCCTTATCTCTTCGACGATTGCCTGGAATCCTCTCGTCCGTCCTCTCCTTTTTCTTTCTGCCCGTCTCCTCTCTTCCCTACCCTCTCTCTCTCCCCCCATCTCTCCTGGCGCTGCAGGCCGGCGTGAGCATCCACGGCGCTTCTGCGCGGCCGTCGACCCCGGGCCGTCGGCGGCCCACGGCACTTGCGCGGCGCGGCGAGCGCACCCCCCCCACCCGGCCGGGCTCCTCCCGGCGGTCTTGGCCCGTCCGCTCGCCGGTTTGGTCTCTCAACCCCCTCTCTCCTTACTTCTCCCTGCCAAACCTCCATCTCGCAGCTCCAACAGGACTCTTGGACTTGGCGGCAGCGGCGCTTCCTGCCCTAGCCGCCTGGCGTCAGAGCCTCCGGGCGTGTCCTTGGGTCGCGCTGTGCCAGTGCGTGCCCCAGCCGATGTCATCGTGAGGGGGCACAGTGCTCGCCCGTGACCTCCGTGCAGCGCCGTCTCGATCTAGCGTGTGGCCCGCTCACCACGCCGCCGTTGATGGTGATGGCCCTGCTTGGTGCCGCCGCCACTGCTGTGCTTAAGTGCCTGACGAAACTCTAGCTGGCAAATAATCTTTATTTATTTTGGGTATATTCTGCACCTTCGTTGCCTTAAGTATTGCAGCATGTACAGCATACATACGTTGGAGCGATATAGAAATCGTGTTCCTGCTGGTCTACAGCATGCTGATTTTTTACCCCTTCAATATTGTATTTTCTGTTACCTGAACTCAACTATATTTGGTTGTCCACAACAGTAACATGGCCAGCTCTATCAATTAGTTAAGATGCTTATAGGTAGCAGGTTCCTACAGCGCTGTTCCTACACATTTAGGCCTGGTCATGACTCGACAGATTGCATTTTGCTATCATGGTTACCTCAAGCGAAAAGATGTCGTCCTTGTATTCAGACAACATTTCAGGCTTTTAAAAGAATTTCATATTTTTAATGTCACCTGTGTGGATTGATTTAGGCCTTTCCGCTATTATTATAATTCGGAGATCTGCCTAATCCTTTGGTTAATCTTGACTAAAAAATGATTAGTATGTGCATATTAAAAAGTTAACTTCTGTTCTTCTTCATTGCTCAAGGATTAATGAGGGGATGGGCACTACACAGGCTCTGATCCCTGTGTATGATAAGGTCCGACTCTTTGCTTAAAGCTTCATCTTATGATATGGCTTTGGCCATCTTTTCTAATTTGTTGCCAAAGCAAAATCGAGTCCTATCTTATGAAAATAGGATGCCGGATGTCTGGTGCAGGATTTCGCGGCAACAAAGTGAAAATCCAGAAATAGAAGGTATGTGCTTCTCTCCATTATAGTTGATCTCCAATTTTACCCAGTGATCGTGCATTCTTTGTATGCAGAAATCTGGGCTTCAGTTGTTCTACTGATGCTACAGATCATTAGTGGCTGTCCATTAGCTACATTGCTTAGCTCAGGTCACTGTTCTATGAACTTGATCTGCTCTTACCTTTCACCCTCATGTTTGACTGCTTGATACATTATTCAGTGTTGGGTCATGCATGTGTTTTCTAACTCAAGAAATTCATATTTGGTCATTCAGGCTAAAATGATCAGCTATGCTCTTCCTGTTGAACTCCTCCTGCGGTATTGAGGGCTCACAAAGTCTCTGCTAAAATATTTCAGAAATTTAAATATCCGATGATTCTTTTCAGAGTGGTTTGTGCAAAGATTTTAGTTTCAGCTAATGTAATGCCTGTGTAATCTTCAGTTACTTTCTATGTTATGACAACTCACATATTTTGCATTGAACAATCCCATTCGTCCCTTCTATAGGTCCCGCCTCATTCACATTTACCTGCATCTGCAATGCTATCTGTTTTATAATATTGTTTTATAAAATTATGGCTAACATATTTGGTCATTACATTTACCTTCATCTTTGCAAAAAATAGATATCCAATGCCCCCTGTTTATGTATGCTTTTCCATACAAAGATACTTCTGTTTCTTTTGACTGTTTTTTTTGTGCAGGTTTATCTTTATTTCAACTGTGTTGTGCACTTAGGTTTCATCGTCTCACCAGGACTAATCAGTGTCTGCCCTACACTTTACAAACTGCCTATCTTTGTTCAGTGTCATGTAACTGTGTACCTCTACTTAAATACTGATTGAATCATTTTATGAGCAGTTTTTTTGTCATTTCACCGGCGTCGCGGGTGCGCGCCTTATTACTAGTATGGAAAGAAATTTGAGTACCCAAACGAATTTTGCAGTGGGAAAACATTTTCTGGGGATTTGCTGTGCAGAAGAAAATACTTTGTAGAACCCAGAACTAGCTCCAGGCTCCGTATAGTATGCAGCCACTGATTTCTCTATTACTGCTCCAGCTTTTAGTACCCAATTTTGTGCCTTAGCTTTTATTTCCCTTATCTTTTTTTTTTCTCTATTACTGCTCCAGGCTCCGTATGCTGCAACTGATTGCTAAATACCTTGGCGCAAAAGAAACTAGCTCCCAAGGTTCGAGAACCCAGAATCTCTTGCATTTCAGCCATCCACACTGACCAACTGCGAAGCGCCCTTCTTTGTTTACATAGCTTCACTAATTTGCTTAATATATGTTAACAGATGTGAGCAGGACAAAACCGTTCATGATCTTCCTAGGTTCTCCTATCAGTAAGTGGGATCTTTTCTACTTCGTAGAAAGTTAACCCACTCTAATTCTTCAATTGCTCCCTTTTTCTTCAATAAATTGGGGAATCCAATATGGATTATGCCACTATGGAAAATAACCTAAATTACCTCCTATACACAGACATGAGTTTATTCACAGACATGAGTTTACATTATTTCCATTATTGTCAATGCTTTACTTTACATTATTGTCAATGAGGTTAAAAACAAGTCTGCTACATACCCTTCATGGATGTATTCTGGGAACTATGGTCCTATTTGGATCCCATAAACTAGTAACTAGTTGACTAACAATTAGTCTATAAAAATCCAGATAGGTGAACTAGTGGATAAGCTAATGACTAATCCAAAGCCTAACTAGTTACCTTTGTTAGTTTACATGCTACACGGTACACAGTCGGTCACCTTTTGTTTAGCAAATAGTCGGATTATACGTCTGATTAAATGGACTAAAAAACAGATTACACGGGATTAAACAAATTAAATGGTCTACACGGCCAACACGGTTTATTACTAAATAGCATTTAAACACCATGTAAATGGCCTACACGGCCGAGTAGGCGAACAGGGTTAATTACTAGTTCACTAGTTTATAAAACTCAACTATTTAAACTAGTTGTTAGTTCATTGGATCCAAACAGGCCCTACATAATAATGCCCACGTCCCGTTAGTTCTATGATATATACTCTCTGTCTACGGAGAAATCCAGATGCTGCGTCAGTTTGATTATATAACAACAATTGTAGTAACACGATCTCGGTAGCTCATACACTCCATATATGCAACGTATTCGGTGAATTGGGGCCCTATGGATGCTCAAAGTGTGTCAGCAAAAAATCGCTTCGAGAGAGCAGTGGACACAGAAGTGTACAAATATGAGATCCCAAAGGTTTGGGTTCAATTCAGGGGTCTTCCAGCTGAACTCAGGAGCTTTCCTATTATCTGGGCAGTGGGCTCTATCCTTGGAGTCCCTAGGGCCGTTGATATGGTGTTTACCAAAAAGAATGGCAGACCTAGAATGAAAGTAGCAGTGCTTAATCCAGATATTATCCCACCCTTTGTGGATGTGGTAATTGGGGATTACGTTTACGAGCTTCAGTTTAAAGTGGAAAAAGAACTAGGCAATGGTGAACCATATGTCATTGACATGGATATCACCAGGGATGAGGATAAAGACCCAGAGGAAGAGGAGGATCCTGATGACATGGAACTGGATGGCAAAAAAGATGGAAGCAAAAAAATTGGTCAACAGGAAATTACAATTAACAAAGCTCCAGTGCCACCAGGAGACCAAGTGAATAAAAATTGCGACATGGGGGATCATGTTGAGCCTCTGGATAACAGAAAGGTGGAAGCAGTGACTACAGGAAACAAGACTAAACCTATAGTCCTATTGCCTCCTACCAGCATCAATATGGATGGCACGCCTCAGTGGAAAACAAGTCCACTGCAGCTTTCAGCTGATTCAGGAACTATCACAAAAACGAATGAAGTAGGCAGGGGGAAAGAATCACCAGCTCGAACTAGCAAGAGGACAGCAGCTACCTCGGCTCAAGATTCGATGGAGAAAGCAAAGGCAGCAAAGGCAAGGAAAAATCTGGACCACGCAAATATTAAAGGTAACGACGTGCAGCCAATCTCTTTTAATTCTTTTGATAATTCTGTTATTTTACAATCAGCTGCCGCATTAGGGATTTCTTTTGGGTCTAATGATAGTGCTGTTTCTAGTTCGATTAATAAGTTAAAAGATTTGGAGAGTGACAGAATGTCTACTAGCAAACCTTTTTTATTTTCACAGTTAGATGCGGATGATTTATCCTCTGTCTGTTCCCTGGATGATGGGATGGACTTGGAGGCTCTGAATTTTATTTGCTCAGAGATATCCGAGGAACTAGGTGATGGGGGTTGTGACACTGTAGATGTCCATACCCCTGTATCACGATCCAAGGATAGTAAAAGTCAAAAAAAAAATATAATAAATAGATTCACTTCTTCACGATGAAAGGGATTTTTTGGAATTGTAACGGTTTCGCAGACCCAAAAAAGTTTAGATTTCTGTCTGACCTAACGAGGGACAAGAGTTTAGATTTCATTGCCTTATCGAAACAGGAAAGGATAGCTTTTTACTTGTCGACTTTGAATAATATCTGCGCAGCGCAGATTTTTTTTTAGCATTGCAAAGCTCCTAAGGGCCGTTCTGGTGGCATGTTAGTTGGGATCAACCTTGAAACGTTTGATATCGGGCAGATAGAAGAAGGAGATTTTTTCATTCAATTTAAGCTTCGCCTCATTGAGGATGACTTTAGATTCAATTTGTTATCAGTGTACGGTCCAGCACAAAATGAACACAAGTCTCTTTTCTTGTCAGAAGTAGTTCGAATATGTTCGAATGATACTATACCCATAATTATGGGTGGTGATTTCAGCATTATTCGTAACCCATCTGAAAAGAACAACAGCAATTACAGTGATAGGTGGCCTTTCCTGTTTAATGCTGTCATAGATTCTCTAGATTTGAGAGAGCTCGACCTGACAGGGCGCAAGTTCACTTGGGCAAACCGGATGCCTAATCAAACTTTTGAGAAACTAGATAGAATTCTAGTTTCCACTGACTTCGAATCCAAGTACCCACTTACAACTGTCCATGCTCGACTAGAGATATCTGATCACACCCCTTTACTACTTAATACAAATAACCCATTGTATATGAACCAACAACAATTCAAATTTGAATTGGGTTGGTTAAATAGAGATGGGTTTTGTGATTTAGTGGGGGAAGTATGGAACAGTGTTGAGGATACAGGTTCGCCAATGGAGAGATGGCAATGTAAGATTCGAAGGCTCCGCCAATATTTGAGAGGCTGGGCGAAGAATTTGAGCGGGCATTACAGGAAAGAAAAGAGTGAAATTTTAGATAAGCTGGACATGCTAGACAAAAAGGCCGAAGGACTAACGCTCAGCGAAGCGGAGCTGAATTTAAAACATGTACTAAATAATAGGCTGGCAGAACTGCTAAGAGAAGAAGAGCTAAAGTGGTACCAAAGAGCAAAGGTTAAACATTTACTACAAGGAGATGCGAATACTAAATATTTTCATCTGCTAGCTAATGGGAGACACCGGAAAACTTCGTATTTTTCAGCTTCAGGATGGGAACAATATAATAGAGGGTGATGCTCAATTAAAAGAGCATATTACCAACTATTATAAAAACCTGTTTGGGCCATCGGACAATGGGGGGATGGAATTGAATGAGAACCTAATTCACGATATCCCCCAAGTCTCAGAGGAAGAGAATGAGTTTCTAACCGGTGACTTCACGTAAGCGAGGTCCGGGCAGCTGTGTTTCAGATGGAACACAATAAAGCTCCCCGGTCCCAGATGGTTTCCCTCCGAGAATTTTACCAAGTCTTTTGGGATTTAATTAAACCAGACTTGATGGCTCTGTTCAGGGGAATTCCAGGGGCGGAAATTTACCTTTGCATAGGCTAAACTTTGGTAATATTATTTTGTTGCCAAAAAAAAGAGAGGCGACGACAATTCAACAGTATAGACCCATCTGTCTGTTGAATGTTTCGTTCAAAATTTTTACCAAGGTAGCAACAAACAGGTTAACCACCATCGCTCATAAGGTTATTAGACCAACGCAAACAGCCTTTTTACCAGGGAGAAATATAATGGAGGGTGCTGTAATTCTGCATGAGACAATGCACGAAATTCATAGGAAAAAAATTGGATGCAATTATTTTTAAAATAGACTTCGAAAAAAGCTTATGATAAGGTAGACTGGGGCTTCTTACAACAGACTTTAAGAATGAAGGGCTTCTCAGAGAAGTGGTGTTCTTGGGTCAGACATTTTACACAAGGTGGAAATGTAAATATTAAGGTGAATGACCAGTTTGGCCCGTACTTCCAGTCCAAAAAAGGCCTGAGGCAAGGGGATCCGTTGTCGCCAATACTATTTAATATAGTTGCCGACATGCTAGCCATCTTAATTGCCAGAGCTAAAGACGCAGGCCATTTAGAAGGGGTTATACCCCATTTGGTGCAAGATGGTCTTTCGATCTTACAATATGCGGATGATCTTGTAATTTTTTTTGGCCACGATGTTGATAAAGCAGTTCACTTAAAATTAATTTTAAGTACCTTTGAACAACTATCTGGCCTTAAAATTAATTTTCACAAGAGTGAAATTTTTTGCTTTGGCAAAGCAAAGGAACAGAGGCATATTATTCGCATTTGTTTGGGTGCGAGGTCGGTAAAATCCCGTTTCGCTACCTAGGCCTACCTATGCACATTAGAAAGCTTAGTAACAAGGATTGGGTACAAATTGAAAAGAGAATTGAGAGTAAACTAAGTGGATGGAAGGGTAAAATGCTTTCGGTAGGGGGGGGACGACTAGTTCTCATAAACTCAGTGCTTTCGAGCTTACCAATGTTTATGCTATCCTTCTTTGAAATACCGAAAGGCGTATTACAAAAAATCGATTGTTTCAGATCTAGATTTTTCTTGGCAGAGTGATCAGCATAAGAGAAAATATAGATTGGCTAAATGGGAAGCAATGTGCCAGCCTAAGGCACAAGGTGGATTAGGAATACAAAATCTAGAAATACAGAATAAGTGTTTGCTGAGTAAATGGATAGTTAAATTACTAAATGAGGACGGAGTGTGGCAACAATTGTTGCGGAATAAGTATCTAAAAATAAACCACTAGGATGTTGCACGAAAAAAACGACCGATTCCCACTTTTGGAAGGGGCTTATGAATGTTAAAGACACCGTCTTGGGCTTTGGCACATTCAAGGTGACTGATGGAATGCAAACACGTTTCTGGTTCGATACATGGCTTGGAACTAAACCGTTAAAAGACAAGTTCCGGCGTTGTTCAATATTGTGAGAAGGAAAACAGATTCGATGGCCAATGTCACGGCAACCATTCCTCTAAATGTCTCCTTTAGGAGAAATTTAGCGGCAAAACCTTAAGCGGATCGGGCACGAGAATCGTAGCCTCTATACAAAATATGAACTTACATGGGGAACGAGACATATTCATCTGGTCCTTTGAATGCCTCGGTACCTATACGGTGAGGTCGTTATGCGCTGCGTTGATTAACAACGGGGTAAGAGTGTCACAAGATATTTGGCGTATTAAAATCCCACTAAGAATTAAGGTTTTCTTGTGGTATCTAAAGAGAGGCGTGATTTTGACAAAGGACAACCTGTCTAAGCGCAACTGGAATGGCGATAAGAGCTGTGCTTTCTGCCATTATCCAGAAACTATTCAGCACCTCTTTTTTGATTGTTTTTATGCTAAATTCTTATGGCGCTTGTGGTTCACCTATTGTTTGGTTATTCTGCCCCTCGCACATAGAGGATCTTTTTGACAACTGGTCAAAGAGAGGTAGTAAAATTCAAAATGCGTTGTTATTGACTGCAGTAGCAGCATTATGCTGGACTATTTGGCTAACAAGAAATGAAATAGTTTTTGACAAATGTAGACCCAAAAATTTTTTGCAGGTCCTATTCAGGGGAACTTACTGGCTGCGACAGTGGGCAAAACTGCAGCGGCGTGAGGATACTAGAGCTCTCCTCATCCAGGCAGGACAGCAGTTGGAGACGTCCGCACTTCAGTTCTTTAGCTCCCACGGATGGATTTCATATTTTCGCATTGGCTAGCAGTTTGTCTAAACTATTTCGATTTTTTGGTTGCCGTTTAGCCGGTTTGTGGCTGTTAAACTTTTGATGTAACTCTGTAATAATTGGCCTGATTCCACCGTTCGGTGGATGAAGCCGGATAGTTTTTATCCATTATCTAAAAAAACTACCAGGTGGATAGGTGAATAATAATGCTAGTGTAAAATATCAGTTTACTTATTATTATGATTAGTATGACCCCTATGTGTAGCTTGCAGCCCACCCTTTTGCACAGGGTGTGATCTGAAATCACTTGCTTCCTAGCTAGTTCAATAGAGACAATATATAATAACCAACGTAATGAGAAGGTGTTGATGAATGCAACAACATAGCGTGGCAATGGGAATTCAGTGGTGACCCGGCTGCAAAAGGGTTCTAATCAATAGGGATGTGATGCATCAGGAGGTTTTTATCCGGCATAGATAAGGAAGATATAGAGCCAAAATACATTGTCATGCCACCAAGGCCTTCGTGGTAGCTTGTTTGTTGAAGGCACAGTGCACGATCTTGATATGGTTGTCGTTGCAGATTACAAATTCGTGCTCCTCTGTTCAACGAAGGCACAGCATGGAACAGCTCCTCTGTTCAACAATGGGAATTCGTGCTCCTCTTATTATTATTATTACTACTACTACTACTATTATTACTATTATTACTACTATTACTACTATTACTATTATTACTACTATTACTACTATTAGTATTATTATTAGTATTATTATTAGTATTATTATTATTATTATTATTATTACTATTATTAGTATTATTATTATTATTATTATTATTACTATTATTACTATTATTACTATTACTACTATTACTATTATTATTACTACTACTACTACTATTACTACTACTATTACTAGTACTATTATTATTAGTATTATTATTAGTATTAGTATTAGTATTAGTATTATTATTAGTATTATTATTATTAGTATTATTATTAGTATTATTATTATTAGTATTATTATTAGTATTATTATTAGTATTATTATTATTAGTATTATTATTATTAGTATTATTATTAGTATTATTATTATTATTAGTATTAGTATTATTATTATTAGTATTATTATTATTAGTATTATTATTAGTATTATTATTATTAGTATTATTATTAGTATTAGTATTATTAGTATATATTATTACTACTACTACTACTACTATACTGGCTTCTTTTAATATTATTATTAGTATTAGTATTATTAGTATTATTATTATTATTATTATTATTATTATTATTATTATTATTATTACTACTACTACTACTATTATTACTATTATTACTACTACTATTATTACTATTATTACTACTATTACTACTATTACTACTATTAGTATTATTATTAGTATTATTATTAGTATTATTATTATTATTATTATTATTACTATTATTAGTATTATTATTATTATTGTTATTATTATTATTATTATTATTACTACTATTATTACTACTATTATCTACTATTACTATTATTAATATTATTATTATTATTATTATTATTACTATTATTACTATTATTACTACTATTATTACTACTACTATTACTACTACTACTACTATTACTACTACTATTATTATTATTATTATTATTATTATTATTATGACGCATGCGATAGCATACATGTATTTGGTGCAATTGAAAGATCTGTACATCTTCCTATTTGACCAAATTCCTAAGCAAAAATTCTATGTTAAAAATATATATAAACATATTATTTTTAGGTAATGACTTCTTAACAGCCGGCCGTAATTCTGTCGGTCACACGGACGGGAACCGTCCCCACCGCTCCTGGGCATCCCACGCGCGACGCACGCTCCCCTGCCAAACCTGGCCGCGCGACGCACGCTTCCCTGCCAAACCTGGCCCAGCAGTCATAGAAAACGGAGAGAGGTCTCTGTTTAAAACATTGGGACTCGCGCTTTCTCTCTCTTTCCACATCCCTCACCCAAACCCACTCGTTTCGTCTCCTCCCTCCTCGGCGACCCGACGTTTTCACCGGCGACTGGGGTTCTTCGCCGGTGGCCAGAGACCCTCGCGCCACGGGTAAGTTGGATCCGCACCGCCACTCCCACCTGATGCGATTCGATTCTGTTGATTCCCCCAATAACTCGAACTATTCCTATTCTAGGGATAGCATAGGGGTCGCCGTTTACTCTGCCGAGCCGCGGCGGGGGCTTCTCGCGCAAGCTCTCCGCTGCAGGGATGCGCTTCACCCCCTCGGCCCCCACACGTCGCCTTGCGAGGGCCTTACTGCTTCCCCAGGCTCCTCCCCCTGAGCGGCACAGGCGAGCTGCTGCTTTCGACAGATTTTTGCGTTCCAGGAGAAGCCCCTCGCTGCTCGTCGTTTTTCTGCAGGAATCCACAGCGGTGACCCCCCAAATCCCTAGCTATCCCCTCCCGCCCCTCCTTTTATGTGATTTGATTGATGCATTTTATACTGATTCAATGGGTTTTCACCTTTTTGCAGGTTTTTGTCAGCATTTTTGGCGGCGCCGGTTTGCCTCTCCCCACACACTGCTGCTGACCTGAAGTACAGGTTTGGATCATCTCCTTTTTTTCAGTTACAAAGCCCGCACTAAAATCTCAAGGGGGTGCAGTGTTTATGTCTGTATTAGATAGTTGTGGCTAGGCCAGGTGGACATGCAGGTGCAGTGCACATCCTTTTTTAATCGCTTATCTCAAGCTGCATGGAACCCAGCCAAGATAATTTCTGTAACCAAAGCCATCTTGCATGTAAATACTAGCCAAGGTTTTGGAGATTGGAAATTCCTACCCCTGCCAGTTCAAATTGGGAAAACAAGCTGTCTCCCATGATTATATTGGCCCATTTTTTCTGCATCTAATTTCTGTATAGGCAGCTTTTTTTTTTGTTGGTGGAAGTGCAAGACGATCTCAGGTGGCTGTTGTTTTCTTTTCTTCTATTTTTTATTTTTCTCAAAATGACCAACGCACCCCCCTGCGTGCCTTTTTCTATAGTGCTTCTGCTTTCAACTGATTTTGAGTCAGATTACCTAATATGCTTAACTAGTGTATTTTAAATTCCCCTTGTTTTTGTGTGATTCCGATTTTGATGAGTTTTCACTTTTGCAGGGCATTCTCGGGGGGCACCAGTCGCACTGCTGCCCCTGCGCACCTGACTATTGCTCACGGTTGCCGGTGACACTCCCATATCACACCCTGCAACTGCCAGGTGTGCGCCTTCGCTGGTGTGTGGCCTACTGCAGCTTCCCTACACCTGACAGGTTTGGATCCACAAATCTCAATCCTCATCCTATACAAAATACGCCGCCTAGTCATGCAAGGGGAGTGTTGTAGTAGGTCAGGCGGACATGCAGGTGCAGCACACATCCTTTTTATTCGTTTCAGGGCATGATGATTATGTTTTTGTTCATGTTCCTATGTGACCCTAGTCGATGACCCTTTTCGGAAATGCATATTTGCTTCCTCACATAGTTCCCAAATTATTAGAGAGCATCATCTAATAGGAACTGACATTTTTAGAGAGCACCAGATCACACATTCCCAAATTACCAATAACTTGCCTAATTATTTGTATCAAGTTGCTTACCCGATCACAAACAAATTGCCTTGATCCAACCAATGCAGTTGCTGAGTTGAGCACCATAATATGAGCAGATAGGAGTAATGTATTCATTAACTGAATTTTTTTCCAGTGCCATTCAGTGCTTTCATGTTCTCTGACAAGCGACAAGTACTCATGTTAATAGAACATACTTCCTTTACATTTTTAGCTTTTTGTTTTTTGCATATGTTTTTTTTTGGTGCCTGTGTTGTTGAGCGTTTTTTTTAATTAACTTTTTCTTGAGCGGACTAATGGTTACCGGGGGGGGGTGCATTCCATGGAGACTTTTGTAGTAGCATCTCCTTCACTGATAGGGACCCCAACATTTTTTTCCTGAGATTTTTGCACTAAGAGCAACAAACAGGGACCATCTTTTTTTAGATCAATGTTTTGGAGGGCCCTTAGCTTAGGAATGAATGGGCCTTTCTGAACTTTGTCATTTGCAGCAGCACTCTCTAAAGTTTTGGTTTAGGTTCTGAGCTTTGTTAATTAGTTTGCAAGTAATTTTCTTTATTTTCTCGGTTCTGAATGCATGAATGTTGATAGTTTACTAATAACTTGCCTAACCAATGGTATTAATTTGCTTACCTGATTACTATTAAATTGCCTAACTAATGGCAACATTCCATTTTCCATTTTTTTGCTTTTTGCTGTTGCTTTTCTCTGTGTTTCGCCTTCTAGGTCAACAGCAGCTTTAAAATGTCCCTTCCAAGCTGATTTGATGGAGTACATGTTTTTTAGCTTTTTATTTTTTCCCCCTCCTGTCAAGCTGATTGATGGAGTAGTTGATTTTGCAAATCCTGATTAGGGTCTCCACAGTTTCAGTATTGTACATGTCTGGTCCAAGTAGTCCCCAGATTTTATTGGCTATTCTTTTATGAAGACCTGTACTGTCCTATTTGAAAATACCCTTTTCTGGAGAGCTAAATATGGCTCAGCACACCAGATGCTGCTGCTTATATGCCATTCACTTGGAATTTTATTAGAAATCTTTTATACAAACCTGTACGTTGTTGTTCTTAGTCAATTTTAGGCAAAATGCAGAGTATGTTTTTCAGGCTTAGGACATGTTTTTGGTAAACAAAAATCCAGAGACTTCTGCAAAATAGACTTGCATAGATGACAATTTCTGATAGTAACGATACTTTCCATTCCTGTCTATACACGTGGCTAGCCGCTTGCACATATCTAGCTAGCTGCTGCTTGCATGATATGCCAGGGCAACCCCCCCAGTCCCTAGCTTTAATGGGTTTTCACTTTTTTTCCAGGCTTTTCTCGGCATCTGTTGCGCCGCTGCCGCTTCCCACACATTTTGGTACTGGCCCTGCATCTGCGCCCGCGTGTGCCTACCATAGCTTGTACACCTGACAGGTTCGGATCCACCATGGGGCTCTATTCTTTTTTCTTTTTTCTACTGTTATTTTGATCATTTATTTTAGTGGTTCTGGTCTTTTGTCAACGCACTGGCTGTTAGTATATCATTTGAATTGAGGATCTATTCTAATAAAATGAATGAGGATTGGGAGTTGAGTGGCGCTGTTGCTTCCCCTTGCTATAGACATTGGAATCATTTTTGCATTCTTGGCCTTCGTGTTGCAGGATTCTTGGCCTTTTGTTTGCAGGATTGCAAGTGCAGTCTGGTCTTTGTTTTTTTTTTTCCTATGCTGATTATTGGACACATACAAGTTATAAATTCGGTTTATTTATATTTTTCAATTGTAAATTATGTGGTACTGATTTGTTAAAGATTTGATAGCAAGGGACACCTATTTTGTTAGGACCTTGAAGCTTGGGATACGAGGGGGTTTAGCAGCTTGGCTGTTATGTTATTGATAGCATTAATATAGGATAATCTGTAGCGTATTACAGGGTACATCGGCTAAACAAAGTTACATTGAGCTGTAGATTTTGTCTTGGATGGAATCATGCAACTCCCTTCGACTATTGTCCCTCGCTGCTGCGTGTCAAAATAGGAACTGACCTTTTTTTTAGTAATAACTTGCCTAACTAATGGTATTAATTTGCTTACCTGATTACTAATAAATTGCCTAACTAATGGCAACATTCTATTTTTTACATATTTCTTGCCTTTTGCTGTATTTCTACAGACAATGGCTCGTGGAAAGAGGGGTGCTGCTGGTGGTTCTACCAGTGGGGCACATGTATGCTGAAGCATCCTTTTTTTCCCCAAATGCATGCAATGTTTTTTGTATCATTTTTACATTTTTTCCTTTTTTTTCTTGTTTCTAGATTGCAAGGACTAAGGCAACTCCTGCAAGCCTATTTAAATTGCACAAGTCAATGTCAGAGGGCCAGCGCAAGCTCGTCAAGGATGCTGGTTTCAGTGGTTTGCTGGAGATAAGGAGTGGTCGGCTACCAATAGCCATAAGCAAGTGGCTGGTCAATCATTTGGTTGCTGAAACAGAAGAGATCTACATTCCTGGGAGGGGGAAGATAAAAGTTGATGCACCTTCTGTTAATAGGACGTTAGGTTTGCCTATGGGCAAGCACAAGGTCAAATATGAGTTTGATGGCAGCGCAATTAATTTCATCAATAGTGAGTGCAACTTTGAGAATGGAAGGTCTCCTACCATTACATCAATCAAAGAAAGGTGTGAACAAAATAAGGAGGCCAACGATGACTATTTGAGGTGTTGGCTCATGGTCGCTATCTCAACATTCCTAACTGGAAGCACCTCCTCGTGCATCAGCCCAAAGTGCTATCCCTCATTGGTTGATCTAACAAAAGTCAAGGAACTGAACTGAACTGGTGTCAATTTGTTGTGGACACACTCAAATGTTCTGTTGGAAAGATAGACAAAAAGGATGCTGTTTTAGGCTATCAATACTTTCTTACCGTGAGTCGTTTTGTTCTCTCAATCTACTTTTTTTCTTGCACTGCATTCTTCATTTTTGAACATGCTTTTTTTCGTGCTTATGCTCTCTATATTTATGCCTTTTTTCAGATACGGTACCTAGACTCATTGGAGTTGCACACAGTTCAAGTTCCTCAAAAACAACCAAGAGTTGCAGCATGGAATATGCAACTCATCAACAAAGTCATAATAAAGATGGATACCAACATTAATGGCACATTTGGGAAGCTCAGGGTATGACTTCTTTTTGTTTCTTTCAGTTTCTTTCTTCCTTTTTCCTGTATAAAACTGCAGTTGCAAAGTTAGGCAAATATTTTCCTTTTTTTATCTTCTTTTTTGTCTTACTTTTTGCTATGTTTTTGCCAGCTAAAGAAACAAGATTGTTCAGTAAATGAGTCTTCTTTACTAGGGGATTTCAGTGACATAGATAATTTCATCTCACACAGGGCATCCACAAACATGTCTTCAAAGGTATGTTAAAAATCAGAAACATATTCCACACTAGTATTATTTTTGTGGCACAATTGCAGTATTTTTTCTGCACCTCAGTAAACTCCTCTTGCCTAACACTTTTTGTAATATTTTTCAATTACAGAAGAAGAGGAAATTATCTGAAATTGTCAAGAAAGCTTGTGTTCATCTCACAGAAGTCATGCGAACATTTATCAGTGAGGTATCCGCAATTAGTGATGGTTCCGAGGATGAAGAAGAGCATCCAAGATGCAAGAGATCCACACGGAGAAGACGAACTAGCAGTCAGCAACAGGCTGTTGATGAAGAACAAGAGATTGAGGAGGACGACAAGGATTTTGCAGAGGATCATGAGGAGGAGGAAGAAGAAGCGGAGCTACAAGACGAGGATGACACCGATGATGAAGTGCTGGAGAAGGAGTATGAGGAGATGGATGAAGAAACGGAGGCAGAGGACGAGGAAGTAGAGGAGGTAGAGGAGGGGGCAGAGGAGGCAGAGATTAAGGTGGATGATGCACCTATCAAAGTTGATACAACAGCTGCTGAATCAAAGAAGGATGACCCTACACAGTTACCAAGTGAATTCGAAGAGCCTGTACCACTAGCAGTTATTCCTTCCCCCCAATAAAGGAAAGGCTAAGGTAAATTACATATTGTTTGTTACATTTTCCATAGATTTTTTGTTTTTAGAGAGAATATGTACCTCTGTTCCCCACCCTACACACACATAAAAAGTTGAAACATGGTGGTTGATCTATTTTTTTGCCAACTTTTTTTCTACTGCAGGAAACGTGGAGTGTGCAGCAGGCCTAGATGAACCCCTAAACATGTATTTTTTGTGCATGTTCTAAGTGTAGGCTAGTAGTAGACAAACCACCAAAAAAATGGTGCATGTAATTTTAGTTAAGCAATTGAATATGCACTCGTCGGGCAAGTTATTAGCAATCTATCAGCAATTTAATATGCACTAGTCGGGCAATTTAATATGCACTGGCCTACCAGATTAATACTAGAGTTTACTTTTTTGTTTTTTGATGGCTTCAATTGCCTTTTTGTGGAACTGAATAGCTCTTTTTTTTGCAGGTGGTCTGTATTGACGTTTGTTTTCAGACTTTTTTATCATCCCCCTGATCCTAGCTGCATTTGAACTCTATCTTTTCATTTATTTTACATCTGATTTTAGAGGAAACAATTCTAGATTTTTCTCCAATGAGCTATATATTTTGTCTAGTTTAAATACAGACTTTTTTGTCTCTGCCCTTTTGTATTCTGAAATATAGCTTTTTCTGTACAAGGATTAGTTCTGATAGGAATTTTTTCTGTGTTGGATATTCTCTGTTTTATAGTAAGGTAACAATGCTAATACCTTTTTGTGTGTTTTTACATGTCCAAGGCCACCTTGTGCTAATATGGTGGAAAAGAGTGAAAAAGCAAAAGAACACACCCAATGGGATTTCAGCGGCCCATCCATGGACCTTATGAGCTTCATTGAATTTCCCACACCACAGAAATCGCCACCATCAAAGTCAAGTGCATGTAGTCCACAAAGGATTGTTGCAAAGTGTGATGATGATACTTTTTGGGACAACTTAAGTGATGAACAACTCCAGCAACTTGATGATGAAATCAATAAAGTCACGGCAAAGAAGTTGCCTTCTAGCAGTGCACCAAATGAACCTACGAGCAGTGCAGTAAAGGAACTTTTGAGCAGTGCAGCAAAGATACCTCTAGCACCTCTTGATACCCCTATTCAAGAGGTACCAAGGAACTCGACAAGCAATGAAAAGACTGCAGCAGCAACCTGTGTTGTACAATCTGCTCCAAGTACATCACACACACCTGCATACCAACCTCCACCTAGAAGGCCAGCGCGCCCAGGGCCTGCTTTGGTGTCCCCTTACATTGATTATGGCAAAAAGGTCTTGAAGTGCAGTAAGATTGCAAGTCATGCATACGATGTGGTATGCTCGGCCACCAGAAGGCCAACTAGGAGTTCGAGTCAAAGCTCAAGCCAAGCAGAGTATGTGCATCTTCTTTTGTCTGCTATTTTTTCCTGCTCTGTGTATTTAAGGTTTTTTCCATACCCTGCATGTGTTTTAAACTGCGAATTAATGTTGTATGCAGTGATACCATCATCATCAGCTACCCAGATTATTATGTTAATTTGAAGCATCTATCTGAATCGGTTAAACCTGGAGGAGCAAACACAGTTGCTGAAATTGGCATTTCTGCATTGATTGACACAAAGGCCAAGACTCCTGTCAAACGAATTCTCCCATTAAGAATTGCTGTGAGTATCCCTCCTCCCCTTCTTTTTTATTTTGTCTACTGTGTTTTTCCTTTTGTTATTGTTGGGTCACATTAGCAAAACCTTCCTAGCATCTGAATAGATGTTTTTTGCAGTCTTATCTACAAGATGGGATTTTGGATAACAGAGAGGTTGATACTGCCTTTCAAAGAAGCCCCGACCGTTCTCAATTGGTAATGTTTTTCACTAATTCCTTTATGCACAAATAGGCAATTGTGCTACATTCATTAGGATATAATATTGATTATGTTAGGCAACAAAAGTAAATAGTCCACTGATTTTTTTCTTTTTTTCCTTATTTCTTTTTTGCTGTTTTGCATTTTTGGTTTGCAGATCATGTTCCCAGTACTTCAAAATATCCCTTCAAGAGGGCTTGACGAAACAGTGGGGCACTACTTCCTCTTTGTCTTGAATCTAAGGGAACAAAGGTTTGAAGTTCTTGATTCTATGAGGTCTCTTGCTGACACGAACTTGAAGACTTGCTGCAACAATTTGATCACCTCAATCAAGGAACTTTGGCATATTCATTACACCAATTCTAGGAAGAATATTGACAACTATGAATTGATTTATATTCAGGTTCCATCCTAGTCAAACAAGTAGGTCAACAGTTTAGGATGCATATTTATTCCATATCAAAAGTTTTTCATGTCCATCCTCATATGACTGTTGCCTTTTCTTTTTGCAGCCATGACTGTGGGTTTCACATGTTAATGTACTGTGAACATTGGAATGGTATTGAACTGCTAGAGTTTCAGGAAAAAGATATCCCAACTATACGCAAGATGTTGACATACAAATGGCTCAGCCACTGTAAAAATCACATTGCATGGAAATGTGTCATGAACATTTGCTAGGTATGCCTATTCAACTGCCCTTTTTTCGCTTTTTTTATAAAATATAGCATGTAAAAATAGCGGGCCTTCATTCCATGCATTTTTTCTGCCTTCACACCATATATGTATATATCGAATGTAAAGAGTTTACAATAACTGAAGATAACTTCTAAAAAGGCAGATTTAGGATGCAAAGTAGTATGGATCTCAACTTTTTTAGAATACAGCAGGGCATTCGATAAAAGAAAAGACAATTGAATAGTTGCAGCTCCTTTTTTCAACACCATATTCATGTCAAAATCCCTAGAAAATGAAAAAGATCTATCATCCTCAAATCAACTGAACAGTTGCAGCTCCTTTTGCACAAGTTCAGTTCAACTTTTTTTGTCTGGGCACGTGGCAGCATTATGGCTTGTCAACCCACAAACACTGCACTTGTTCTTCCTTTTCGCCGCATTCTCCTTGCCCTTTTTATGCCTCTTTTCTTTCTTGCGCCCTTTAGTTTTAGATTTTGGTGGGTTCCTTAGATTCTCCTCCGTTGTAGCATCAGCTGGTTCATTGGAAAAACCAGCTACAACACTTGATTCACCTGCAGATTATATGCATATCAGATTCTACAACTTTGCAGCAATAGGCAACTTGCAGCAGTAGTTTATGAAAACTCAGTCTCAGTTTACCTATAGGGGTAGGTGCATGATTACTAATATCTTGATGAGTAGATGCCGCTGCAGGCGTCTCCATCACTCTCTCTTGTTGCTTCTTCTTAATTTCAAGAAGCTCAGAGCGCATCATCTTAATATGTTTTTGTACAACAGCATGATTTTCATCTGAAATTGAGCCCTCAATGCTCAATTCTACAAACGCACTACATATGTTGGCGTACCTCATTGTTTTTTTGCTGCTCATTGGCATACCACGGGCAACAAAATCAGCTGGCATATGATTACTACTAATAGGATCCCCATCACTCGTTACAGCTTGTTGTGTCCATCTTTTAAGTATGTACCGTTCAGGGATAGTTTTGAGACCTAGCCTGGTCATAATCTTCATAGTGTGGCAGCAAAGCATTCCATCCCTGTCAATTTTGTTGCATTCACATATGTAGCTTCCATGTTCTTCAATTGCAGTGACTAGATATGTCCTCTTTCCATAGCCATAAACAGATTTGTTATTAGGCACAAGCCAAAATTGGTATTTCCCTTCAGGTTTGACATCATACTCAGCTGTCTTTTCAAATTCCTTTGAGAATCTATAGAATAGGTTCTTAGTGTACACAGTAGCTGCGTGTTTCTCTATGGGATACCTGGACCACCTCCTCCGTTCTTTTTCATCTGTTCTAAAGTCTTGCCCATCTTGAGCAACAAGGCATTTGTCCTGAATTTTCTGGTATTGCTCCACAAAGTGTAGGATAGACATGTTGGGGTTTACATACTTCTTCAGAAGTGCATTGAACCCCTCACTTCTGTGAGTTGATTGCAAGAAAGGGAAGAAGCAACGCATATAATACGCTGGGACAAAACACTGCCTGAGATCATACAAATGCTTAAAATGCTCATTGTCATGTAGGCTATGCTTGCTTATCATTTCACATCATTTTGTCTCAAACTCCTCCGGAGTCACTGTGTGGTTAATACATTCTGTGAAATCTTCATCTAGATCTTGATTTGCAGCAAGGAAGGGCCCTATTGTGCCTGAGAATTTGTCCATGATGTGCCAGCGGCAATTCCGATGAGTTGCATCTGGGAACACAATTGCAATAGCACTTTTCATAGCAGCATCTTGATCCGTTATGATGTTCAACGGTGCCCTGCCTCCCATGGCTTCCAAAAATGTCTCAAACAAACATTTATAGCTAGGAGTCTTCTCATCCCTTAGGAAGGCACACCCTAGCTGGAATGTCTGCCCATGCCTATTGATGCCAATAAATGGGGCAAATGGCATGTCATACATATTCGTCATGTAAGTTGCATCAAACGAGACACAGTCATGGTAGGACTCGATATAAGCATGCCTCGATGCACTATCAACCCAGAACAAGCTTTCAACTCTATGTTCTTCGTCTAGCCTGAATTTGTAGAAGAAATAAGGATCTTCTTCCCTCAGCCCCCTAAAGTGATCTAATGTTTGATGCATGTCCTTGAACTTCTCTGTTTTCCAGATTGTGGAGTGGAAGTTGCTCACATCCTTAGCTATATACGGGGTAAGCTGTGCTGAGCCATAGAACTCAGACAAAAGTTGCATTATGCGCCCTGTAGATAAGTTGCAGCCATGAAGCAACCTAATGAAGTCTTTTTCCTCCATAGGGATCCCTTTGTGAGACCTTAGGAACTTTTTCAGTGAAGGTTTCAAAATAAGTTCATGATTGTGATCTGGAATGAAGTCAATCACCCTCCACCTTGAACCTATTAGCTTCACAACCATTCTTGCTTTACAATTTGTGTATTGCATATTCTCTCTTTTTCTTTTCTTTCCACCATCAAGTTTTTTTTCTCTTCTCGGCATCTTCATCATCTTTGCCTGTCTCTTCTTCTATATTTTCCTCATCACTAGAATCACCATTCTCAGCCCCATCAGCAGCGCCCTCAATTGGCTTCTCATCCTTCTTTTTTCCTCCCACATCCTTCCTTGTTACAAACAAACTGAACTTTGAAGATTTCCCTTGTCACAGCAGCTCTACGAGTGGTTCCTGTACGGATGGAGAAACCTACCCTCTTAGCATATGCATTGTAATACTCCCTAGCTTCCTCTCTAGTATTAAATGTTTGCCCATTGAAAGGCATCTGAGGTGTGGATATGACTTCTTCACCAACTTCATCAGCAATATTATGCTCCATGGTACCAGCAGCTAGCTGCTCATCACCATTAGTGGTTCCAGGAACATCATCTAATCTTGCCTCTTCAAGTGATAGCCTGATTTCAGATATAGTAGGCAGATCCTGTTGGTTGGGTAGTTGAGTACAATACACCGGTTCACATTCATCTGCCGGATTTTGAAACATTGCAGCTAGGGAGTCATAGCCATTTTCTGTTGGAGGGAGATTCAAGTCCATACTGCTTGCTGCCTACAAAAATGAAAGGATAATGTGTTAGCGGTAACATAGGCATCTATATTTTTCTAAGCACTATAGGCTTCAGCAACAGGATTTTTTGTTTTTGGGGCTACATAGGCACTTAGTTTTAAGCAATAATGCTATTACTATCAAACAATAATGTATTCTCACATAGGCAACATTTTGTTTTTTAAAAATCTGGCATCATTGATTAAAATCTCCACCCAGCAACCAAACATCTGACACATGTTATGCTATTTTTTGTTCAAACATGCAGGTCAGCTATGGGGAAGCATTAAATACCAACCACAATAGGTACTGCTTTTTCCTTTTTTTTTCTAAATTTATTCTTTGCCCATTTTTTCTGTGAATATGTTCATGCAGCTATGTCAATTTGTACATTCAGTACCTAATGTTTTTGGCAACATAAAACATTAGGCAGCAAGTAATGACCATGTTTTTGGTCAGTCAGTAATAGCATTCAGCAATACATGCCAACTTTTTGAACTGCAGTCATCAATCTTGTAAACTCAACCATTTAGGCAACAGCAAACCAACATCAGTACTGAATCAATCTCAAATGAAGCAATAATATTACTAGTTCTAGACAATAATGTATTATCAAATAGGCAATAATATTTTTCCTTTTCTCAGTTACCATTTCTTTTTTTTGAAGCCGCCTTTTTATGATGCAGGACATGTATGCAGGACATGTACAGACACGGAGAAGCAAGATGCAGGCAGATGTATAGCTTTATGCTTGCCTCAACAGGATGGGGGGCAAACTGCATATGGGGCAAATGTGTTCTTTCAGACATGATGCAGACCAAGACCCAATCATCTGTGTTTTTGTTTCAAAATGCAGATGCATGTTTTTTCTTTTCAATGTGAATAATTGGATGGTACTCCTAGAACCATCTGCATTTTGGAGTAACTAGAACCATAATTCTCCTTTGAATAATAAATGCAGAAAGCATATTACTATCCTGGGGTGCAAGATCTGAGATGCATTTTGGAGTAGGCAAAAAAGCTCTTCATACCTGTGTTCTGTGTGTTGCTTTTTCTTTTTTTTTTTGTCCACCACCTGCCTGGGGTATCAAGAAAGCATATTACTCCTTCGGGTGCAAGATGGATATGCATAACCTAGATCTGAGATGCATTTTGGAGTAGGCAAAAAAGCTCTCCATACCTGTGTTCTCTGTGTTGATTTTTTTTGTCCAACGCCTGCCTGGGGGAGTTGGAGGTGCTGCCAAGGAAAGCCTGCCGGCACCAGGAAGCCACTAGCGGCGTCCCAGGGGGAATCCTGGCAGCACCCCGGGTGCCCGGCGGCGCCGTCAGAAGAGAATGGCTTAACTGCCTGTAGTTGCCTCTTCTTTAAGCAACAACAACCTTTTTTTTGGTTGTGCAGATTTTGCTTTTTAGGTAACTGGGCCTGAGGACTAGATTTGCCTTTTAGGTAACAGGGGGAGCACAGTTTTATGTTTGTACGTATTGGGCCTGGGGTGTAGGGAGGAATTGGGCCGGGGCTGCGTAGGAAAGGCAACTCTTGCCTGAAATGGAAAACTTACTGTAAAAGGAAAGGCCGTGCGGTGGAAATGGAAAACTTACTGTAAAAGGAAAGGCCATGCGGTGGAACTATATTACGGCCGGCCGTAATATAGCCGTGCCCTTATTTTTATTACTTCTATGAGGTAATAAGTAATATAAGACGGTCATTCGATAGTATCATAGCTGATCTCCTCCGAGGTCTGAGCCGACGAGCCCTTCGTAGCCACCTCTCCGGCCTCCTCGCCCCCGCCACAGCGCCGCCGACCGGTCCCACGCCGCCCCTCCACTACCTTCACGCCGCTGCGGCTCCCCAGCGCCGCCCGGCCCGGCAGTCGCCGCCCCTCCGCGACCCCACAATGCCGGATGCCCCACGTCTCCCCTGGATCTCGTGGGGGCAGGAGGCATTCCATCCAGTCATCCACCACTCCAGTTGTGGCCTTCTCCTTCCCCACATCAGTCTCAAATCTCCAAACCCTAGTAGCCGGTTGGTGGCGGGAGCGAGGTTCTCTAGCAATCCGCATCACTGCTTCTTCTTCCTTTCTCTGTCCGTGCATCGTAGCTTCCTGATTGGCTCTCTCCGCGGGGCTCGCCGCATGTGCTTTCTAGGTGTTGAAGGGGGCCGCCAGATTTGGATGTCGAGGAGCTGCAGTGAGCCTACGCCAGACCTGCGAACGGGGTCAGAGTAGCGGTACAGACCTGCGGCGGAGCTGCGCCGGCGCATACACAAGATGATGGGGGCAAGGCCGCTCGTAGTAGACCAACGCATCTGGCATCTCCAACATCAGCCGCTTCCATAGTGAAGCACGTCCGTAAGGAGCTCACTGAAATTTTGGTATGTATCAGGCCACTCTCACCTGCATCTGGATTTTGAGCGCTGGGTCTGTGCTGCTACGATGTGTTTGCTGCTCCATGCTGCCACTGCGTGTAGTCTAGGTGTTTGATGAAATGTCAATGCAAGCTGACTGTTGTTTTGCAATTGACTGCTATGTACTAGATTCTGTTGGATGGTGGTGTGATTAGATGCAATGTCATACAAAAATATGTAATGCTCTCCCACCTAGCCCTTGTTTGCTTTTGTACAGTTGTTTTTGTAGGAGTAAGGAAGTAGAGAGATGATGGAAGTGGCGAGATAGAAGAAAACATCTAACTGGTGATGAGATTTGCTCAGCTAAACTGTAAGGACAAAATGGTTGGGAGTTGGGACATTTACTTGCATCAAATTCAAATTAACTATCCTTCGCTATAAGATTAAATAACCTGAGGCATTGACACCCTCCAAGAAGGAAAGAAATGGCTACTTATAAATAACTAAGGAGCTGTATGCTTCATGCACCAAGTAATGACACAGTCAGATGATGACCATTAATATACTAGTACTAGTATTTTCTGTCAAAGCCTACAATCTGAACTTGGCGCTCTACATGACGGAAACAGTACATAATTAATCACTCTTTGGACCACATAAAGGTTCAGTCTACTAGCACTAGCGTGTGTGACTGTTACTGGAAAAAAAATAAACCCCAAATTTCTATTTCAGCTTTATCAAAGTGTGATAATATTCGTTACTTCTACCTAGTTCCAACATCTATTGCTTGCCTTAAACACTGGGTCATGCTTGAGCTTGAGTGAGTTTGATTCAGGGTATTTTTGGTCTGAGCTATTTCACTGTTTTAGTAGTTGCTTTTCTTAGGACAATGGTCTGGACATCTTACAGAGCAGAAAAGTAGCTCAATTCTCTCACATGCCTTCTAATAGATGTTTTGACCTTGGTTCTACTAATGTAAGCCTATTTTGTCCTAAAACTAGGATGTTGTTAATTAGTTTTGTTTATGTCTCTACTGAAAGTACTTACTGTGAACATACTCATAGAACAAGCACTACATGGTTTTGACAAAGACTGTTGGCTGGAAAGTGAAAAGTATATCTTCCTTGCAATGTCATTCTTCGGCTGCTGATTTGTTCGGAGCAAGAAGGACGCCAGCTGTCTAAGTAAAAACACAGGCAACTGAATTTCACAGTATAGCTTCCTCGCAATGTGGTAGTCGACCATGCATTTCTTTGATCCATTTCTGGGAATTTGGAAATTTGTGGCTCTGTTATTTAAGGCTCAAGCATATTTTGAAGTCCATAGCTGATGCTTGTGGTAGCCTTCTTACTGAATATTCCTACTAACTGTAAATGTGTGTGTGTGTGTGCGTGCGTGCATGCGTGCGTGCGAATCCTATCTCTCATGTGCTAGTTTAGTTGTCAACCTCTCAAATCTGACTTTGTTCTTTCAAACCCTTGGAAGTTCTTCACTGATATGAAATTTCATTTTTGTTTCAGCACTTTACTCTAGTTAAGTCAGAGATCTGATTGCTTCTGAGAGTTTGTTACTTTAGATCTTTGTGTGTGTGTGTGTGTGGATATTTAGTTTAACTAGTTTTTGCTGTTGGTCTTTTGTTTATCGATATCTAGCAGCATGGGATTCCAGCAGCAGCTTTTAGCTTTAGTTCTCATGCAAAAGCAGGTGGGCAGTAGCATGTCAGCAGCTTGGCTCTTATCTCGGGTGAGCAACAACAGTAGGTAAGCATCAATTCACTTTTGAGTGAAGTGCCCCTTTCATGATACAAATTATTTAGCTTGCTGCTAGCTAATTCCTTGCAGGTTACCTATAGTTTGGATTAGCATTACCAATGTATTGGAAACTGGTCATGGCAGCATGTTTGTTCGCATTGGCTCCTACCATAGTGTCTCAGCATCTTGCTTGCTCATTTTTAGATACCTTTCCTTTTTCTGTTGATGTACTGACTTAGAGTTTGATTGCCAATTTTGTAAGTTAGCCATCTCTGATACTGAATTTCTGTCAGTACTACTTTTACTGAATTTAAGTTCAGGTTTTCTTAATTGTTGCACTGCCAAGCAACTACTTATGAGGCAGTTGTGTGGGACATGGCTGGGCAATTTACTGCAGCAGACTGTTTTGGTTGACTGGCAGCCTAGAACATGGCTGGGCAAATGTAGCTTTAAGATTCTGGCTTAATTAACAAATACTCATGATACAGAAGAGCACATGGCCCAACTGGATCTTTGTTGATCTGATAATGGATTACTTAGACAATTTTCATGTTTTATTTTTGCTCGTAGCATCTAGTTTTGTGTTGTGTGGAAAACTGAAGAGATCATTTGCTAATCCTGCACATATGCATTTACTAATATGCTTGTCTTTTGTTGCTATGCAGTCAACACCATCTGGTTGTTAATCTTACCCACCTCTTATATGCTCAGGTTAGTTCTTTTAGTTAGTTGTTTTTGGGGTTTCCTTTTTTTGTTCCTAGTGTGTTGGATCAATGAACACCATCGGACCTGTTTCTTCTCTTTGTTTTAGGGAAAATACCATCAGACCTGTTTCTTCTCTTTGTTTTAGGGGAAATACGTTGATGGTGCCATCTATGTTCCTGTTCCTGCAGATTCAACAAAGGCCTTGTGATTTGCTTCATCTTTTGGGGACTTGAAGCAAAATACATGTAATTTAGTAGCTAGTGCGATTAGAATATTGACTTGTTTTATGATGAGAAGTCTCTAGCTTTGTTATTTGGTTACTACATAATGTCTCTTGTATATAAGATCATGGCCTCCTGTATATGCCCGTGGCACCATGTTTTTATTTTTTTTTTCCTGTAAATTATTATCAGTGACGCGTCTTTACAATACGCGTCACTGGTCTAGGTTATCGCGTCTTTAAAATACGGGTCACTATTATAGGGTTATCAGTGACGCGTCTTCACAGTACGGGTCACTGCTTCACAATACGCGTCACTGAGCTTGGGTTATTAGTGACGTGCGGAAACACTCAGTGAGGCGTCTTTTACGCGTCACTAAGGGCCATCTAGATGCGTCACTAATAACCTTTTCTGGCATAGTGTGAACTCAATCCTAAAACGTGTGTAGCATTGTGTTATCTATAACTACTATAAGCCTAAATCCCACTAAGCTAATTCTGTTGATTGTGATTGGTTGAGGCTCCAGATGTGATGTCAGCTGACATCATTGAGGGAGTTACCCTACCAAAGTTCATTTATCTCTCACTAGCTATTTCTTTTGAAATAGAAAAAAGTTTTAGCACCTAAAACAAGAATTGTAATTAAAATTCAATTATACCATGTGTTCTTCGCAATAACCTCTTAAAAACAAGACCCCACATAGATATATTTCAACAATTTTTTTTACAAAAATTTAAACCGTTTCTAAGAAAAAAAAAACCCGTTTGTAAGAAAAAATAGCAAAACTGTGTATCACATAGATTATACGTGGTTCTCCAAATCATGCATAATTTTATGAAGAAAAACTCCTAAAATTTTGGAAGGGGATGACCCTCAGTTATAGTAGGGGTGTGGGTTTTGCTAGTTAAGATTTAGGTGATGTGCAGTTCAAATAATCTATATATACCATGTATGTCAATAAATATAACCTCCGCAGTTAACCTACTACATCTATATATGTATCTATTAATTCATGGTTTCGACCATTATAAACTTCTTACATTTCTACTTCATATCCGCAGCAACGCGCGGGGTATCCTACTAGTACATTACAGTACTTGAGAGCTAGCGATTGAGTTTCTAGCTCATTGGTTGTCGGGTGATCTTCGTCATGCATATAGCATTGTGAATATAACTTTTCCTCACCCTCTGTAACGCAAGCACCTTGTATGAAACAAACAAATTGGTCCAGTCATGCCATCTAGTATTTTTTTTATAAAGCTAGAGCATATCTGGTATGCTCTAAATGTCATAGCTAGCGCTATTGGGTCGGTGAAACAGTGAAAACATAACTAAGACATGTGCCTATATAAAGCAACAGCTCTAAATGTCATAGCTAGCTATTGGGTCGGTGAAACAGTGAAAACATAACTTAAGACATGTGCCTATATAAAGCAACAGCAACGAGAAGAGACAAACAAATCAGTGAATGATAAGTATTTATCCAGTAAAAATCCATGGAAAAACTATTGCCGAGGATCCTCCAGCTGGGAATGTGATACATCAGGAACTTGAGCCTTAGCTGAATGTGAGCGCCCCGTACAACACACCATTTTCCTGGGCCCCGTTTTCCTGGGCCCTGACAAACTAGGTCGATCAGCAGATCTCTCATATTCTGTACTTCCTCCAGCATCCTTCTTGAGATCAATCAAGCTTCCATATTGTAGTTGATCAGCTTTCTCCTTCCTTATCAAAACCATCTTTATGACCAAGTAACTCCTGTGATTAGCTATTGTTTTCAAACACTCATTTTGAAAATCTGGATTGAAATATCCATGCTCGCTGATTTTCCAACTCTTTGTCCTGTCCATCATTGACACGATATCATATCAAATTTATTTTATCTGATTTTGCATGTAATTTTTCCTTTTCCTTCCTTCACATTTTTATTCATCAATCTAGAACTATACCTCTGAACTCAAAATTTCCTCCAAAACCGACCAAGCCGGTTTACAATAGAGTTCACCATTGCATAGCTCTCATCAGGGCAATTAGAATCCTTACATGGAAAGTTTTACCATCCAATGCATTCCTAACACTAGGGTCCAAAATCAAACGCACGCCTAGGGCCGCTGCCTGGCCCATAGAGTCGACCACCGGTGCCGACTCCCTCTAGTCCAGCTGGTGAGAAGACAGAGTGAGAATAGCTTTGCTGGCATGAAGCCCGGCATGGTCGGTCGACGAGTGCATGCTGATGTCCCATCGTGGTACATATGGACGATGTGGGACCAAGCCCAGAAGGTGGGAAAGCAACAACACCGTGCGTGCAGCGTGCAGCATGGGCGCACAGCCAGCGAGTGTGGTGTTGGCAATCTGGCTAGGACAGCACGTGGTGCAAAGGAGAGCAGTGGCCTGACCTTGCAAGCTAAGGGCATGGCACTAGGTCCGCTGCTAGTCCAAGATGCAGTGTTGGAGGCGCGGTGAGGGATGACGTTCTGTAACACAAGGTCCATCAGACTCAGTGCATCAAGGTCAAGGTGTCACCATACAGTGAGCAGTTTTGTAGCAGAGGCATGGACAGGCGCTTCTGTGGCATATATGCGTGGCACACGCAGAGATGATGCACATAGGCACGGAGGGTGATGCACTGATGCAACATAGTAGAAGCATGTTTTCTTGAAGCCCAAAGAAAACTGCCTGGACCAATCAGCTTTCGCAGAGTCTGAACCAAACAGACCCCACTCAATGCAAAAATAGCGCACCGACTTGGTTTCTTAGCTAAGAAGTGGTTTTCACTCTTTCGTCATTTATTTACTCGATCTTGTGACCACATCAACCTTTTGCATACATGACAGGTTCATTTTATATCATGGAAACGATGGGACTGCAATTATTTAAACTTGGTCATCCTCAGTGGTTGAGTCAAGTTACTTCTATATATGTCTGTTATCAATGTAGCGCTGGTGTGGGTCTTAGTCTCTGTCCTCAGCATCAGGAATGCCTCATTTAGTATGGAATGGCCCAGCTGAAAAAGGGTGGATGATGACTGATGAGCATGCCGAATTATTTCTGACCAGTATAGTTCTCAGAGTTCAGTGGCGACCCTTAGAGAGGAATGTAATGGGAATGAGATACATCAGGAGTTTTTGTACAAGCTTGAACATGGAACATAGAGCTCAAATACATGTCAAAGCTTACCAAAGACATCCAAGACGTGTCCAAGAACATGGAGTTCTATTGCAAGCCTCTACACACTGGACAAACACAGGGGGATGATGGAATGGATGCTCTTGTTTGGTGCAACTAACATCGTTTTCTGTGGACTAGAAAGAGTGGAGCAACTAGATTACAACTGAAATGCGATCCTTCAAGATCTGATGCTGGTGCGGTGATGCACCTATGCACTCCGTAACAAGAATAACAAGAATAAGCCAGCAGCAGAGTAGTTGGTACATAGATTATTATGGACAGTTATCGTCTGAATGGTTAGAGTTGGAGAGACATCAGGGGATTTGATTGGCTACATCAGGGGATTGATTGGCTCCTGGCCTATGTAAGTCCTGCAGGGACGGAGGTCTGAATTTAGCAATGAAATAATATGTTCCTCCTATCTCATTACCCTTCCTCCCTACTCTGTTCCTCCACCATAGGTCGGCAGCAGTGAGGCACAGGGCCTTGGCAGCCGGCCGAATATCCCTACCAACTATGCCAGTTTGGTACCGCTGCTGACCTCCAGTGCTTCCCCGCCTGGCCGTAACACCTAATTAACATGAAGAGAGCTAAAATGAACTCCTAACTTCTATTTTACAGGAATTATTCAACAAATCTTTAGTTTGGTCACTCTCCGAGGTAGCATGCTGCATAAGTTGCATGATAAATTTGCACATGACAGAAGCAGCAGTAGCAGAATTTATTTTTCTAGATAAAGGATAGTTTATATCTAACTTCATCTATCAGCTGATAGAATCAGACCAATTATTACAAAACTTTGCCAATGGCACACACTCACAGCCACCGGCCAGCTAACCAAGATAAAGATAGAGTTTTGACTAAACATGACCAATAAATCTTGAAGATAACCACCCATTGAAACTGAAAAACTGCAGTGGTAGCAGAATTTATAATCATGGTCTGCCGTAAAATAATACTTCCATACAATTCCATGGAGCATGCATTTAGATATGATATTTGCAGAAAAATGTATATTTGATCCTCCAAACAGTTGGAGATTGCCTTCATCAAAATAACACTAAAAGATTTCATACTTTGATTCCATGATATTCCTTGGTATAAAACTATAAATCAATTCACTCCAAATAAAAAAGATTATAATTTTCATTCCATGACTGTATGCTTCATCCTTCCTTCGTCGAGCGTCTCCTGACTTCAACAAATACTACTGATCCTAGAGATAGCCCGACCTGCATCCACCACGCCTTGAGCCCAAAACTTTGAGGGTCCTAGCGGCCAGCTTTTGTAAAGCTCATCATTTCTTCAACCATAAGGAATTGAGCGACATTTTGATGCTTTCTCCTTGGACACTGTCCCTGGTTACAAAGTCTAGAACAGTTTGTGTAAGACCCCATGAGCTCATATAGTGTCATCTCAATGTCTTGCTATATGGTGTGTGAAGCAACAATGATTGGTAAACTGACAAACAGAAAAAGATACCTTTACTTTGACTTAAAAGCAATAAGGATTCCTTTTTTGCTTTCTCAGCAAAATCCAACCAAAACGAACATTAAAGAAAAGCATTCCAAGATCCTCCTATTCGGGTCTTGTTTAGATGCTGAAATTTTTTCAACTCTGCTACTATAGCACTTTTGTTCATATTTGGTAAATATTGTTCAATCATAAACTAGCTAGGCTCAAAAGATTTGTCTCTTGATTTACAACTAAACTATGCAATTAGTTATTTTTTTACTTATATTTAATACTCTATGCATACGGGTAAAAATTGTTTTGATGGAGAGTGAAAAAACTTGGAATTTGGAGTGCATCTAAACAACCTCAGATAGAGGACAGTAGAGGAAGAAGACACTGGTTGCTCTGCTCTGGTTAATAGGATAACCTTTCTTGTTTGTATCGGTGAAGGATCCGCTGACTAATTACTAGGTGGTGGGCCTATCTTTTTATAAGTTCAGCCCGGTTTTTCATTAAAAAAAGAAAGGGGAAGGCCGGGATTGACCTTTCTAACGCATATTCCTTCGTACCGGCATGGCCCCACTGATTTGTTTTCGATCCTGCAAATTTCATTTCTCTAATTCCATAACATTCAAAAAAATATTATAGATAGGTACCAAAACAGAAAGGTTTGATGAGCCGCTGCTTGCTCTCTAACTGCTCTTACCGCTTCTTCTTCTTGACCTCTGCTCACTGCTGCCAATGCTGTGACTGCCGCCCCTATCTCTTTCAGAATCGATGGAGCTTCCCCGCTCTTAGTTTGCTTTACAGGTCCAATACCTAGTAATTAGTCAGCGGATCCTTCCCCGATAAATGATAAGAAGGGTTAACCTATATTAACCAGAGCAGAGCAGCCAATGTCTTCTTCCTAGCTATATATGGTGGGTGAAGCAATAATAGTCTTGTAAAAGGCTCATTTTAGGATGTGACACGACCTATAAAGCATCAGCAGAGGCAACATCCAAAACAACACTGAGCCCTCCTGTTGTATGATAATGAGTGGGATATAATATATAGTGAGGAGATTGGTGAGTATGCTGAGTAGTATGGAAGTATGTAAGAAATCAATACGGTGATCACTGTCCATATGTTTCCACTTCGATCATTAGGGAATGAGATACATTAGGAGTTTTAGCTTGAGTGTTAGTTTGGGGGGGGTTCATTCATATCTCCACGATTGAGGAGTTCCACTGCACTTCCTTTCAATAGGCAGAAGGCTCCTCATCACAGCAAGGCTGCGACAAGCTGGTGCTCCTTGATTTCATTGACTTCCTGCTAAAGAGCTGGAGCATCGGAAGTTGGGCATGGCGCTGCCGCCTATGAGCTACGGAGGCCACCTGTGAGCAATGGAGGACCACTGTCGGACTACAACTGCAGGCTGTTTTGGAACCGCGGCGATAGAGTATCACTGCTGGTTCACAGAATGGCTGTCATAGCACAACTGCTAGTCATAGCTATATATTTTGCACAAAAAATATTCATATGTTTTTCATATGATATTGAATCAAGCTAAACTTAATACCAAATGCATAGAATTTAAAGAGATCTATAACTTTGTAGTTGACAACTTTATAATTCGAGATACTTTTACAATTCAAATATTTAGTATACATTATCCCATCAGATTTGACATGATGAATAATATCAAATGGAGACAATGTTAAAATCAAAATTGTAGTACTCGACAAGATCTATAACTTTGCAGTGAATTAATTTTTCATTTTAGGTTGTCTTGAGTACCAAATAAACAATATAAGATTAGAAGTTATATAGTTAAAAGAATAAAGTCAGCTGTATAGTGACATGTGTCACTTAGGTTTGCTGGTATGTACACTCCATACGCTACTATAAAACGATTTTACATGACAATGCCTAAACAGTAACCGAGGCGGTCACAAAATCCAACCGCGACACTTGGTAAGGATAACAAATCTTAGGGATGAAGCATTGGCTTCAGTGAAATATAATGTCACCTCAATTTCACACTTGGTAAGGATAACAAATCTTAGGCATTATACCTCAATTTCACAAAGAACCCACCGTTAACTATAATAGATCCCTCCAATATAATGTTCATGGAGAAATACTGTTGGTTCGAAATAGACTATCAGAAAATGAACAAATACATAATGCATTTTGTTAATCATCTAGACAAGGCAACCAAAACCAATTGATTATAAAGAAAACATGGGTATGGGCTGTAGTTTCTCAACCATCTCTTGCGACAGAATTGTAGCAAGTATACTTGAGCATATATATATCTAATGTCACCTCGATGTTGCACTCTATATGGTGGATGAAACAATAATGACTGCCTATATATGGTGGGTGAAGCAATGATAGCCTGGTAAAGGCTCATTTTAGGATGCGACACGAGCCTATAAAGCTTATTCAGAGGCAACATCCAAAAAAACATTCAGCCCTTCTGTTGTATGGAAATGCCTAGGATATAATAGTAAGGACATTGGTGAGTATGCTGAGTAGTATCTAAGAAATCAATATGGTGACCACTGGCCATTAGGGAATGAGATACATCAAGAGTTTGAACTTGAGAGTTAGTTTGGAAGTTAGTTTGGAAGGAAGTCATTCATGTCACGACGAGTGACATATTCCTCCACACTTCCTTTCATTATGCAAAAGGCAACTCATCACAATGACGCCGCCGCAAGCCTGCGATTCTTGATTTCATTGACTACCTACTGAAGTGCCAAAGCATCAAGAGTTCGGCGTGCCGCTGCCGCCTATGAGCAATGGAGGTCGCTTGCTCACGGATCGTCCCTGCTTGTGCCATCAGTCCAGCATGCGTGCTGCAAGCTGCCCTTGCCGCTTAGCTGGCCTTATGCTTTTTATGCATGTGCTCACCACCACTGCCAAGTGTGGGTGTCCGTCTGACTGCCTGTGTCCCAGCCGAGGCTATACTGTTGTACGAGACAAGTGGAAGAAAGCAAGAAGGCAGCCATGTCTACGAGCACTGTCCTTCCCTGCCATTCCATGTCTATCGCCATGCTAGCTGCTCGGCCACCTTTGTCGCAATGACTCCACGCCGGCCGGCAAAGAGAATCCCGCGTCCTTCCATTGTTTGTTTTAGATTTGAAGTGGTTGTATTTCAGTTAGGCCTTGTTTAGATGGGAAAAGGTGGAAAAAGTTGCAACTGTAGCATTTCGTTTGTATTTGGCAAATATTGTCCAATCGTGGCCCAACTAGGATTAAAAGATTCGTCTCGTGATTTACAACAAAACTGTGTAATTAGTTATTTTTTTCACTAACATTTAATGCTCCATATATACGGGTAGAAATTGATGTGATGGAGAGAGAGTGAAAAAACTTGCAACTTTCAGTGAAACTTGCATGTAACTAAACAAGGCCTAGTAACACACAGTATCAGAGCATTTGTTTATTGGCAAGTGAAGTTCTCTGCCACTCTAGAATCTAAGTGAAACAGAGCATTCAGTTCGATGGCTGTGGCATTGCTTATATATCACTAACTAACCATGCTATATATTTCAGTGTGTTAGTCCACACCGACTCACCTCCGCCCGTTACACCGCGCGGCGCTGGATGCAGCGACCGATGCCATGTCAATCACGCCCATGGTAGCCTTGGTGTCTAGGATCCAGAGCAGCTGCCGCCACCGGATCTCAGCTCACATGATGGCAGCCAGAGCTGAACAAAGTGTTTTGCGGAGCTCCATCGGCGGTGGATAGCTGAGGAAAACGGTAGTTGTCCTCATGATTTCTAATGAGACCAGTGAATGTTTAGTGAAGGCAACACATCAAGGATTGCAGAAAAGAAAACAAGCGACCTGTTATGACCGGCAGTACAGAACCCAAGCTGGGTGTCAGGACAGAGGAAATCCAGAGACACACTAGGACTTAGCTGAGGGTACTGAAACTAGTGTTGAAACATTGGAACGCAACAAAGTACCTGCTGGAGCTAACAAGCAGGGGCGGAGCCAGAGGGTGGTCCGGTTGGTCCGTGGCCACCCTATGCTCAGCGCCTCAGCCTGGCCAAAGCCATGAGCAGTAGCCAGTAGCCCAGCAGGGGATGAATACTAGAGCTGCTGACTGCGGTTGAGCCACAACCAATTAGCATGCTGCCCTACTCTCTACGTACTTTCACTTTTTTCTTTCAGATTCTCTACTTTCTCCCCTAGCAATTAAGCAGAAGTGCACAAGACATGTGGTGTGCAAACCTGATTTAGATTCTAGACTTCTAGGGCTTTAAATTATTAAAAGATTTGTGTTCATCATACAACTATTTTACAAGGTCCGTATGTCCTCTTTACGTCTTATTGTATTTTATAATTTATACACTCGTGTGCTTACATTCTACATTCATAGTGGTAAATTTTTTTTAATAATGGACCACCCTAGCTATAAATTCTGGCTACGCCACTGCTAACAAGTCAAGAAAAATGCTTTTGTTGCACTTCTCCTATTGTCAGTCAACTGAAATGAAAAACACGATAACCATTGCTTGAACTTAATGACTGAAAAATAGAAAAAAAAACGTCACAAGAGAATACAGAAATAGAATGGTACAGTGTGGACAGCTAAAAGAGAAGTGCTTGCACATTTGAAAAACAAAACAGGAAATCAGTTACTGCTTCTGAACACTGAAATTTCAGACTCATCACAGAATCTAAGCCTCCAGAGAATCTCCAAAAAATGAAGAGAATCAAAGCCTAAGGAAATGAAATTTGGAACTCTGCTTCACAGCATAGTGGTGAAGCAATTAAAACCATACTCAACCCAAAAATTGAATCCTTCTCCCAAAATATAGAAAGAAAACCTAAGAAAAGGAGGAATCTATGGAAAACTCTAAAATCTTTAATGAATTATATTAAGTATTTATGCAGAAACAAATGAATGGCAACTATTGACGAGGCTCCTCCTCGGAATGTGATACGCCAGGAACCTGAGTCTTAGCTGCAGGGAGCATTTAAGTTATTCAGCATCATGGGATAATCACGCAACCACTGCCACTGGTACAACTACCGTTTCCCTGCGCCTCTTGGATCAAGATGGATGAGCTATTCTTGGGCTTCCTCAATAGGTAATTTAACCTTTGGTTCAGAAACTATAACGCCAACGCCAATATAATGTAATCCAAAAAGACACAGGTAATGTAAGCAAAGTAAGAAAACACTGCATGCGGGAAGGACAGGCAACCGCAGGTGCTGGGCAGCTAGCACCAAGCGGACCTGCCGTCCAGGTGGCTGCTGCAGAGGGATGGGCAGCTGGCCACGAATTAGGGCAAGGTCGCTGTCGCGGCCGCAAGCTAGAGGCCACCAACCTCAGCCACCGCACATGATAGCTTGCCATGGGCACACAGCACCCGGCTAGTGCTGGGCTATTGCTGCCATTCCATCTAGGGTAGGAGAGGCCAGATGCGGACCCATACAAAACTGGGGCTCTAGATATGCCACACCACTACACCAGGCTCCTGAACTGCTGTAGATATATGGGGTGGAGAAATGGTGGAGGAGTGGGGTGCTGTTACGAGCTTCCACGTTTTGCGGGCGTGCACCAGCGAGTGGCGACGGTGGCCATAGATGTGGCAGGAGGTACCCTTTGAGTAGTGTCAGTTTACTGCCACCGAGTCACCAATTGTGGATGCTTGGGGGGAGCAGGGAAGTATGTGATAGGCCGGATGATGTAGGCAAGGCATTTGCCGTCTGGAAATGGAGTACTGGAAAAGGAACAAATAACAAATTAAGTGCATTGAGGTAATCATCAAGACAAAGCAAGACAACGCAATAATGTATTTAAAATACGAATATATTCCGTAGTTTCCTAGTTATCTGTTGCTATATACAGCGCATGTCACTTTCTAACATGTAGTTAGAATATTTTTGCTATATGGTCGGTGAAGTAATAATAGCTGGCTCGCTTTAGGACGCGAGCCTATAAAGCTAGCTATGTGCCTACAACAGAGGCAACATCGACGATAGCATTATTCAACCCTCCTACAGTATGGGGGCGATATAAAAAGTGATGAGGCTGATGAGTATACTGGGTACTAGTACCATGGAAGTATGTAACAAATCACTGGCGACTGTTTGTGAGGTTTTGGCTTCTACAAGGAGTGAGATACATCAGGAGTTTCAGCTTGAGTGCCAACTAAGGACTGTGAGCTTAAGTCATTCATGTCTCCACAAGGCTTGGTTCGTGTCTCCACAAGGCTTGATTTCGTGCTTCCTTCCTGTGCCAATGCAGCATTGTTCATGATACCAAAAATCTAAAGCTGTATCAAACAGTGCTGCTGGATTATCAGACAGTGTTAAAGGTGGAGGATCTCAAAGAAACCAAAATTAACTCATTCATTATAAAAAAGATTAAAGTAACAGAAGGGCAAGTAGCTGTCAGGGTACTTTAGTAATTGCCAGGTTCATTCTCTTTGAAAGTCCTCTTAATTTGGTCCGCCCGCAGGGCCTCACCGGCACCGAATTACAGGGTCTCAACGCCGTACTGTCCACTCCTGCTGGCGGCATTCAGGGCGCCTCACGCAGTCAACACCTTGCAGCACTCGAGGTCCTGCATATGCGTATTTGGTACTAGCTAGTAATGAAAAAATAAGGAGGCACAAAACAGACTGTTTCTGTACTGTGCGATAGAACTTATCTCTGTCCTATTTTTCTTTTAAGTGTACGTCACGAAAAAGATCAACTCGGTTTCTAATTAATCCTTACTAGTCCACCAATCCGTGCTCACGCACGGCTCTTTCATAATAACGTTTATGATCTATCTTCACGCAACAATGTATACCACAAAATTTCATATTCCTTGATAATAGCATTTGCTGTTATTAAATATTAAATATTTGAAACAGGATGTGCTACATGCACTTCAAAATAAATGTATATATATGTAAAATTAGTATGAAGATTATAAGGCAAACCGTAATAAATGTAGAATATTTGTAATGGTCTATGTTTTGCATTCGAAATACATGATCACATAGTGCATCGCGTCATGAACACACGGACCATAATGTTGAAATTGGTTCAATGTTCAAATATTTCCTATGTTTTCGTCAGGCATCTTGTTCAATTTTATACATCTTGTATCAATTTTTATGACCATAGAGATTGGACATGTGTATTTTTTAGCATTTCTTCTTTGTGTATACAACTGAATGCTCATTGTCCCTCTTGTTCTGCATTTTTTGTAATTAATAATTAATAGTAAAGATGATCAAGGAGAACCAAAAGATGTTAACTGAAATAGCTTTTTAGAAGATATTTCTATCTTCTTGTCTTTTGTTTCATTTCTTTGCCTTTTGCTTGTTCTGCAACCCATCCTCCTCTTTCTTAGCTTCTTATTGTTTGCGTCTTACTTTTGTCCATCAAACTTATCATTGGTTTCTTCTCCTGGATCTAGCCTTCATATTCTGGTAGTAGAATTCCCCATTTTATCATGAGAAAAATATAAAGTATGATCTTTTTTCTTATCAAAGAATGTTACAATGCTAAATAATATATCTTGATTAATTTTTATAAAAATGTTTGTTTCCTCATTCTCTTTATCTAACTCCATTCTGATTCAAGTTTTGTGATTACATTTATTTTTATCTTCTTTTTCTTTGGTTGGTTCTCCCACAATAATCAAAAGCTTATGCCTAGTATTGAAGATATTTTTAGTTAAAAGGGAAAGATCGAATTTTGTTAGTTAGATTACATGTGTAGCAAGAAATTGTCTTCACAACCCCTTTTTGTTCCCTCTTGATTGGACATTTTCTTTTAATTTTTCTTCGCCACTTTGCCTAACTTCATTCTTGATGCTTGTCCATTTCTATCTAGAAGGGTTAAAGTGGTAAGATTAGGTACAAAACAGCTTTTTTTTGCCTTAGATGAATCATTTATCTACTTCATAGCTTCTATATTTATTCTTCTTTTTTATCTGTGAAGGGTCTAATGTTATCAAATCTTACCACATGTTAATATATTGTTGAGTTCTTAAAATAGTAAACTTTCTAAGTGGTTAAGAACTATATATATTTTTGGAATGTTGGTCAATAGTTATGTTTATGGAGTACCTCATTTTTTTTATTTTGTCCATTGACTTTTCTGGCATGTTTGTATTTATTCTTACTACTGTATGAAGAGCCATTTTCATTGTCCTTATTGTTGACATATTCTTTTTCCTATAGAAAATTGAATTGTCATTTAGAAAGGTAAATTCTATAAAGAGGAAAATGCACGAGCGGTAACTAAAGTTGGCAGGTGCTCTCACTTAGGTACCCATGCTTAGAAATTGCAAATTCTGGGTCCATAAACTCGTCCCGCACTGTACCACCGGTCTAAATGGGCCTCGGCCCGGTTTGCTGGCCTACGTGGCCCTCCACGCTGGCGCTGACGTGGAACCCTCCTTCCTTTCCCCCTCTCCATCAAAAACTCGACGCGGCCCTGATTCCCCAATCCATGTTCGTCAATGGCACTAAACCCTAGCTATCCACCCGTCTCTTCCCATCCCTCTCTAATCCGGCGTTCCCTCCTCCCCATTCTTCCTCGAGGCTCTTCGTCCTCCATCCACCGTCGACAAGGCAATGCCATGGCCGGGAGCTCGAGCCTCGTGGGGTCTAGCGCGGAGATGCCAGACGTGAGCTTTCCACTGGTTTCATGCGACAAATGCAATGTAACGACGGTGAAGGTGCTGACAGCTCGAACCATAAAGAATTCCGGGAGGCGCTTCTACATCTGCCCCAGCCGCAAGGTATGTAGGATGCAATTTGAGGCCTCTTTGGGTTCTGTCAATTTGGGGAATTTGTTTGTAGGGGCAGTTTGAGATGATTTGGTTGCATGGTTGTTTTGTTTGCAGCGCGATGGTACTAGATGTGCGTTTTGTACTGGGAGGATGAGTATGAAGGATTTTTGATGGACAATGGGCATGTCCCTGTTGACTACAAACCAATTTATGAGAGGAATGCTAATAAGGTTGTTAAGGTGAAGAGTATTAAATAGGGTCAATGCAGTTCACAGGTTCAGATTGGAGGACCCGAGCAGAGGCAATCTCATGGTGCAGCGGCAGGAAATGAAAATGAAGGCCTAATGCCTCTATTAGCAGTTAGTAGGGACCATGTAGCAGTCAATGAAAATGAACTGAAGATGTTAGCAGTTTGTAAGGATATAGCTTTTCTTCTGAAATGTGTGGTAGTTCTGTGTGTGTTAGTTGAGGCAACCCTACTGTATGGGGTGTTCATGTAGAATTGAAATGTATCAATACCTCCTGGTAGTGTTTGTTGTGACAAGAAAATTGTCTTTTGTGCAATGAAATGGCCTGTTTGGGTTACATGTATATGTATGTTTTCTGTCATCTAATTCTTTGCCATAAAACACATATGTCAATAAAAAGGCATAGAATACATAAGACATGAAGGCCAACTTAAGAGTTGTAGCATTGGCATCTGAATACATTTCTGAGTTGTACCATTGGCATCACAAATCTGTTTTCATGCCATGATACAATGTTTTTCTCAAACATAGATGCTGCATACAGGAAACCTGTCTTGCATAACTAAGTAGCAATAGATGTGGCATAAACAAAAGAGCATCTCAAAAGCTATGATCAGTAACTATTTCCCAAAAACTGGTGTCTTGCCTAACTAATTTCCCAAAAGCAGTCTGCACTAACTATTTCCCAAATATCTGTCATACACAAAAGAGCAAAAGGTGTAATGACTAAATAGTTCCCAAATCAGTCCTTAGTTGGAGCCTTCTTCTGCACCCTGCAGTCCTCCTCCTCTTTGCAGCAGTCTTGCCTTCTTTGGTGGCTGTTGTTAGAGGCACTGGCCTTCCCAATGGCCTATTGTTGTTGATGACGACTGAATCAGGAAGTGGACCTATAGGTTGCTGTGCAATGGAGGACTGAGATTCCTGATAAGAAAAGATGCAAAACAACATTATTGTTTTTAGCAAATGGTCAAACTCATATTAGACATGGTGGAACTCAGCTGGGATGAGCATTAGGTAACCTGTTCCATCATTTGCAGTAACATGGTGGAACTCATATTAGACAACAGCTGGGAGAGTATGATGCTGCATCACCACTTTGTGTCATGTCATGAAATGATGATGACATGTAAGTGGGATCTTCAGTGACATCAATGAAAACCTGAGAGTTTTGAGGTCCTTCAGGGCCTACAGTCTGAGATTCTTGAGTTTCCTAGAAGGACACAAGTTTAACAGTTAACAGCTGGGAGTATGATGCTGCATCACAGTTAACATGTATTACAAGTAGCATAGGGCATGATAACAAGTTGTAGATTACCTAGACAGTAGGATTATTTTCAGTCAAAATTGGTGGAATATCATGAGCATAATCCTCTGGATTGATGCCAGCCTTCTTAAGCATACAACCTCTAGCATTGTGGTTTTCCCCTTTACAGTAGCTGCACTTAATCACCACACCATGTTTCAAAATTGATGGCCCATGTTTTCCTTGAACTTGCTGTGGTTCCTTCCTCCTACACCTAGGTGGCCTACCAACCTTTTTCTCATACTTTGGAGGAAGGACTTCAGGAGCATCAACCTTTTCCCATAGTGTAGAATGATATTGCTTGCATATGCTCTGTTAAATGCCTCAAGAGAGTAGCAATCATGCACAATAGATTCAACTGGTATTCTTTCATGCCTTAAACATGATATAGCATGCTGACAAGGAATGCCTGTGAGATTCCATTTCCTGCATTCACAGGTCTTTGCTCCAATATCCACAATGTACTGAAACTCCCTTTCAAGAACTTGAAATAAACCACTTCCAGATGGCATTGCATAGCATACGTTGGCAAGTTCTACATACTTTGCTACTTTTTTCCTAATCTTAGGACATATTGACTGCTCAGACAACTCCTTTTGTTTGTTATAGTGCCTAGTCATTAATTGTTCCTTGATCTTTTCTAACATGGAAAGAATTGGCATTTCCCTAGCTTCCAATATGTAATTGTTAAATACCTCACAACTGTTGTTCAGAAGCAAGTCACATTTTGGAAATTCAGCAAAGAAAGCCCTTACCCATGTGTTACAAGGCATCTTATCCAACCAATTATATGCACCTTGGCTTAGTGCTTTCATCTTCTCCATGTGATATTTGAACTTCTGTTCAATAGTAGCCCTTGCACAGGTCCAAAGTTGTTTCTTCAACACCTCACCTTTGAACCCAGCATCTTTGAAATTGGCATATAGATGCCTGACACAGAAACGATGCTCTGATTTAGGGAATGTTTCTTGAACAGTAAGAATTAGACCTGCAATACAACAAAAAATAATTAACATACAATTACTTAGTTACTGCAATTCCTCAAACAAAAACATACAACGCCTTGAACTTTACCTTTTATTTATCACTCATAATGGTCCATGGGTAAGTATTTATAATGCCCAGATCTTGTTTCAGAGTTTCAAGGAACCATTTCTAGCTGGCTTTACACTCCACCTCGACAACTCCTAATGCAATAGGAAAGATGCAGTCATTGGGATCTAGACCAACAGCTGTCAAAATTTGGCCACCAAACTTAGTTTTGATATGGCAGCCATCTAAGCAAATTACAGGCCTACATCCAGCCAAGAAGTCCCTTTTGCAAGCATCCGGTGACATGTACAAAGTGGAGAAGAGACTATTCTCAACATGCAGAAAGAAACTGCTTCCTGGATTGCTCCTTCTTATTTCCTGCCCAAAGTTCCAAAGTTGGTTGTACTGTAGACTGTCATCACCATATATCTTCTTTCTTGCTAACCTTCTAGCTCTACGTAACTTGGACCTCGAAGGAGCCAGGCTCCAATCCTTTTGGACTATCTTTGCCAAACTAGCCAAAGTAATCTTGTCATTTGCCCTAAAAGTATCCATGTACTTCTCTGCCAACCAATTTGAAGTGCATCTTTGCAACACCCATTTCTTTTGATAGTTGTGAGTACCTATATATGTCTTCACCATAAAGGCCTTCACTCTACTGTCTTTGGACACATATAGAAACCAAGGGCAACATTCAGAACAATGTGCCCTCACTCTTCTTTGATCATTCATTGGCATCTTAATGTCCACCCTATTCTTGATGCTGTACTCAGTGATTGCTGCTCTGACCACTTCCACTGAATCAAATACCATGCCAACCTTAAACACTGGATTATCCAAGTTTCATTCCAGAAATGACTGAATTTCATATTCACATGCCCCTCTTTGTCATCAGCTGGAAGCTGCAGCTCTTCACCTTCACTGGATATGTCACTTTGATCATCAAATACTTCTTTAGCTTTGTCCAACTTGAACCTACTCCCCCTGGCTTTCTTTGCCTTTGCAATCTGCTTTGCCCTGTCCACACCATCAATTATGTCTTCCTCAAACAAGTCATCATCTCCATCATCCACCTCATTGTCACTGTCAACAAAGTAGTTAGGATCATCACTATCCTCTTCCACATCAAACACTGTGTCTGTTGCTAGTGGGCTTTCCTTCCTCAAATCACTATAAAAAGTAGGCAATTTATCCTCTCTGTTCTCCATGTGCACAACCTTAATAGGGCTCATGACTTTAGGAAGTTCTGTCACTAGGTTCAGCACCACATCATCCCAAGAAAATCCACCAAGAATGTCCTCATGGTCAAAATATAGAACCAATGTCTTCACTCTATCAACCACTGAACACATGGCATTTGTGTCTAAATCAGTTACAATAACCCTCAAGCCATCTACCATTTCCCTTCCTGGAAGCAGCCAATAAACCTTCAATGCACTGTTGTTCTTATAACCAAGTTCTTCAGCAATGTCAGCAAACCATAGAGTGCACCAAGTATCAACACGACAGTAATCAAACCAACTTATCCTCTCATCCACATAAGACCTCAGATTTCCAGAACCAACGAAAAACCCCCCATGATGAACTTCAACAGTGAACTCTGCGTTGTTACCTACAGATAAACAACTGTCAAACCCTATCCAATGAACAAACCCCAACCTTCAACGATCGAACCCTAAATGTCAAACCCTAGACCCCAAATTCGAGTTTTGCCATACCAAACTACCATGATTACTTCAGCACAATCAATTTGGACACTGAAAATTTGAATGCCTTCTCATTCAGGGAACTTACCATAACAAGGCGGAGGCTCAGCCTTTCCTCGTGGTTTCGGACCCATCGCTGTTGCTTGTTCGTCGGAATTGTGCTTTCCCACCGCCGCCGACAACACCCAGCCAATCCCTTCTCCTTCGATCTCCTTCAATGAGAAGCCAGCGTCGACCTAAGTCCCGGTGACCCGCCGTGGCCACCGAGAAGAAGACGAGGAGGCCAGACTAAAAGGGAGGGAGCACGGGAATGGGGCCGTGTCCAGTTTTGAGGGAGGGTTCCGCGTCAGTGCCAGCGTGGAGGGCCACGTGGGCCAGCGAACCGGGCCGAGGCCCATTTAGACCCGTGGTACAGTGCGGGACGAGTTTATGGACCTAGAATTTGCAATTTCTAAGCATGGGTACCTATGTGAGAGCACCTGCCAACTTTAGTTACCGCTCGTGCATTTTCCTCTTCTATAAAAGTAATAATTCACGGTACATGTTTGTTCATTGGTCAGTAGGCTATGTAGCATGAATAGTACTTTTTTGTGCACATTGAGAGACGTAGATGGTTACCTCTATTTGATAATTTTCCCAATATTTCTGCAGTTCTCATTATTTGTTCTATTGATTTTTCTTTGGTATAAGTGTGTTCGGTGCCTTTTGTCCACCATTGGGAGTTATGTAGTCTTTTGAACAGTCTTGTTCCTTCGGTGGTGTTTGGATCCAAGGACTACACTTTAGTCCCTGTCACATTAGATGTTTAGATGCTAATTATGATAACTAAACAATGAGTTAATTATAAAGTAATTTCTTATGTTGTGGCTAATTCGCAAGACAAATCTATTATGGGCCGTTTGGATCATATCATTTTGGAGGAATTGGAATCTACTGAGTGGATTTGGCTATTTAGCTTGGGAATCTGACAATCCATAACTTTTTCAAGTTCACATATAAACCTATCCCAAATTCATAGAGAGGGATAGAAATTGATTCCCTTAGATCACCATGCTATCTTTCTACTCTAACTTTTAGCACCCTCTTCGATTTGCTTTTTTATAGTAGAAATGCACCATATAACTATATATCTCCCATGTACAGCTGGCAACAATATACAAATATATTCCTATTGGATCACATTTCAATCTTAATTGTAAGTCGTTACATTATTCTTTTTTTATTAGAAATTCAAACTCAAAAAGTATAATATGAGTAAAAATTAGTGAATCACTTACCGTGGGTTTAGCTTCAGCTTTCTTGTACATCTACTACAATAGTAGTGATCAATCTTTTTTTTAGTTGTTTCTTTCTATCATCACTGCCTGAGCTGTAGTACCATCCAAATGCACTTGTTGCTTGGACAGTAAATATTTCTTTTCTTGTAAGTATGTATATATGATTGGTATGTAGGTATGTTTTTTAAAAGTAGTGAAGGTCAAACCAATTTGATTCTTCAAGCAAAACAAAATTTAGCTGTTCTAATGTTCTTCTATTTTGTAATAATGCATTAATTGGCTCTTTGCGGTTACTATTAGAAGGTCAATTGGAACCATGGTACATAAAAAAAACAATATGAATTTTTTTGTGCATTAGTTTCTAGTTTCATGGTCTAATTATTTTATAGGTAGATACGCACTTGGAGGTGTTGAAAATCTAATCAAATCTAAACTAAATATGCGTACCTGTTTGCTTCATGAACAGCCCAACAGGAGGGGTCGTCCCCTCACGCACGCTCATGCATCCATGCACTGACGCAAACACTGCAACCCGCAGGCCACATGCATACGCCAACGCCCCTGCTGTTTAATTTCACGCTCCCCATCCATACACCGATACACGCCACATGTACTGCTGCGCGCCAACACCTTGCACCCGCACGCTCTCCGCTTTCCATCTTGCTGCATCTCGCCGCCCGAGAGTGTATACCTACCTTTGGTGATGAACAGATTGCATTATAAACAAACGGCGGAATTGAGATTGATATAGCGGGTTACCTGGAGGAACCATCAAAGTGTTCACGTGAGTTGTAGCGGTGGAATTGAGATTGATTAGATTGGTTACCATGTGCAAAATATTTAAGTTATTATTTTGTTATAATGGCAGAGGTGGGTAATTTACCAATAGATATAGGGGGTTATTTTAAGATTTAGCAACAATGGCAACAGTGGAGAATTATGTAGAAAATTTAATAAATCAAATGGTTATGGTTGATTAAGACCTACCAATCGATGGCTTCATCTTTCTGATTATTGTGAGAATTTCAAAGATTTATCTTTTTTTAGCACTTCTGGTGAGAATTAACGTGGAGCCTCCTTTGGGGCCTCTAATTAGTAATAGTAAGATGATACCATTGTGTCAGACGTGGAACTTTATATAAACTTGCTGATCGACCTCAGAAGGCGAGACATAGGTGATGAATATGCCAAGGTCCTGAGTTTGACTTTGTTCAGGGACGAAGACCCTTGGAAAGTCTTTTAATGGCGTTCATATGCATCCACTTTTTTTTTTTTTTTTTTTTTTGGTAAGCCCGAATATTTACATATCCACTCCTGAAAATGTAATAGGCTTGAGTAGGATTTTAGCTTCGTGAGAATGTAACAGGCTTGAGTAGGATTTTAGCTTTGCCATATACATACCACATGGGCCTATTTGAGTCTGATCAATGGAATTCTATCTGCTGCAGGAAGGGATCCCATGCAAGGTATATCAATTTGAGTGCCTGGGGTCAGATGTTCTTGCCCAGCCCATTCAAGAGCTTGCCAAGGCAGCAGCCAAACATACGACATGCCTCATTGTAAAATATATGATTTTTATTTATAAGTAAATTGCGCGGTCTGTAAAGAATTTTGTGATTCTTGTAATTCCTCAGGGGTGCTCCTGTCTTGCTACAAAAATAAAATGTGAAGGTTTCTGTGGTGCATCCGTGCATGTCAATTTCTAATATATATGTAGCAAGTATATACTTATGCATATCGCTATCGTGACATAGTTATGTCGATGGTGAAGCAATGATATAGCATAAAGGCTCATTTAGGACACATGCAAGCATATAAAACTGAACCCTGCAAAGGAACAGAATCAGTTGCTCGTCGCACAACCGTAGCAGTTTTCGAAAAAAATATATTCATGTCTCCTTTAAGTATCTAATGGTTGCAATTAAAGTATTGAGGTTTCCATTTCCAATGGGAATGAAGTACATCAGGGGATTTGCTTGAGTTTATGCTGTGATGATTATTGCAGTTCTTATCCACAGCTCTAAGAGCGTCGAGAACTGAAGCACAATGCGCATATACCAAGCCTTAATAAGTACAGCAAGTTCAAGTGTGGCCTTCACCCTTCAGCACTAGAGACCATCTTTGCTGGCGCTTGATCCTCATTTGCTACTCTGTGCGAAGAGTGGAGACGTTCCATTCCTTTTCTTCTAACAACCAACCTTGGTGCTATACATGTTGATAAAAAAAGGTGTTATACATGGATGCTCCTGCCAATAATTATTTGTCTCTTTCATGTTGGAGCTGCACACGATCAAATGAAAATGAACAAAAGATCGCCATTAGAACCAGTCAAACATGAAAGATGTTGACTCAAAGAGATTAATTAGAATATAATAGCATGTCTTACAAATGTGTTCATAGAAATGAGAAAAAAATGACTTTGAGGATCTAATCTTCCATAAATCTGTAGGGTCTTGCTGCAGTGCCTCCAAATGACTGTGAGCCGTTCATTTATCTTGATCAGACGGTCATGATCATCTATTACCTTCTAGGAGATAATACGTGAAAATATATATTTATTTTATTTTTTTATTTTATAAAAGGAAAGTTTTTAGATATAAAAAAGTTTCTAGATTTGATTGATGCATGTATGATCTTAATGATATAGTAAATCTTTTATATTTTATAACCTTATACTTGATATATTTTTAGTTAGCATATAATTTGGTATGTAGGGTGTGTGTGCACATGATTTGCATGTGTACGTGATTAGTGTGCAGCGTGTGTATGCAGCTAGCGTACGTGTTATTGTGTACATATATTTTAGATGAGTACGGGTAATATGAGTGGACAATATTTTAATTGTAACGTTTTATTGTTTGTATAAGTAATTTTTAGATCCGATAAGTCTTTTGAAATGTGATGCGTATAATAACGTGTCCTGTCATATACATAAAATCCAAAAAAATGGTTACGTTAGCCAACGTTACAATATACGTACCACAATTTCCAAACATGCATATAATGAGAAAAATCAAATTAAAGTTAAAAAGGAATTTCCCCTCCTTCATTAGGGGGATAAGGCGTGATGAGGGGATATGCGGCATGCAAATCTCCCTTCCCGTCATCAGGGGAATGTGAGGGATTTTTTTTTTGTTTTTCCATTTTTTAATTTATAGGTAATTCAATAAACCAAAAAATCGACAGTTTAGATTTATTTAAGATATTACCTCATAGTAGGTAAAATATGTACCTTAGCATTGCCCAAATCTGTAACGTCATTGTGCAGTTTTTTTTGTTGCATTGTCACGTGGATCTTTTCTTATAGTACCATTCTCTGGTCCAAATTTTTGGCAAAAGACAAACGTTGTCTCTTAATTCTGATTTGATTTAACTACAAAAAGTGGTGAAAACGTAAAACAAACCAATGCAAGCCAGCCAATAATCAAATAACCCACACATTCTTGTAAAGTAATATGAAAATCAAATTTAATAGAGTTTGTAGTTTCCCTGTAATTCCTCTGATGGTGATAAAATTGGAAGCTTCTGCAGTAGATATGTGCTGCTATCTCGTAGTTATGCGGATGGTGAAGCAATTATATAGCCTAAAGGCAGATTTTGAGATGCATGCAAACCTATAAAGGCTACACCTGACAAAAGGATAAATTAAATCACTTGCTTCTTCTTTGCACCGCCGTGGCAACATATCACTAGTACACAGAACCTCCACACAGGCGGTTCCCAACGCCTTTCCACAGGCATTTTAGGGAGCCGCCTGTGTTGGAGGCCAGTGAAAATATGGCATTTCCACAGGCGGTTGCTAGAAAACCACCTGTGGAAATGTATTTCCACAGGCGGTTCACTTAATACAGCCGCCTGTGGAAATAAAATTTTCACAGGCGGTTCACTTATGTTATCCGCATGTACAAATGTGTTTTCTATAGGCGGTTCGTTAAGAGAACCGCCTGTATTATTCTTTCCCGCCCAAATTCATTTGAATTTTCATTTTTTGTTTGGGTGCCCTCCCTCCCTCCCTCCCTCCCTCCCTCCTCTTTGTCCCCTCTCCTCTTCCTTTCACCCTCCCTCTTCTTTGGACAGGCGGTTCTCGTTGTGGGACCCGTCTTTTGATTTCCAGTGTCGCACGTTGTTCAAAACCGCCTGTACAAATAATTTCATGCCGTCAAGAGAAATCATCTGTGTACTAGTGTATATATATACAAAACAACAATATTGATGCCTTGTTTAGTATGTAATATCTGCAATCAACTCTTACAATGGGCATGAGATAGATCAGGAGTTTTAGGTTGGGTGGCAGATTTCTACATTGCACTGATCATGGCAAGTTCTACCAGAAAGAAGCCATCGCTCAGCATACAGTGAGTACGATTTCAGCATTACTATGCTGTACAGCAATCATAACTAGGTGTCGACGAGATGTCGACGACCATGATAATAGTGATTCTCTTATAAGAGGAAGTTGACCAACGAAATTTGTGTATGAGAGCAAAGAAATTAACCTTCCTGATCAAGGTTCTTTGCGATTCTTTTGTCATGTGTGGCATTGTGCTTCGTCCATTTCCTCTTTGAAGTTGTAGGTCAACTCCTCATTGTTTATCCTACGGCATGGAGGGTGATGCACAGATGCAGCATAGTAGACGCATGTTTCTTTGAAGACCAAAGAAAAATGCCTGGGTGCTGGCCAATGGGCACGGCGAGCAACAAGAGCGTGACGGTCAGGGGTGAAATGTGCAGTTGCAGACAGCCCCATTGTGTGCCCCAATAAGCGTGTGGGAAGAAACTCCCTTCAATGCAAAAATAGCGCACTGACTGGGTTTTTTGTTGTTAAGAAGTGGTTTCCATTGTTTTTTTCACTCTTTGCTCATTTTACTCTTGCTACCATAAACCTTTTGCATATATGACAGGTTCATATATTGGAAACAACGGGACTGCTATTATTTAAACTTGGTCATCCTCAGAGGCATCAGCAAAAAGAACAAATTCAAAGATGTAAAAAAAAAAAAAAAAGAAGAAAATGCATGCCTCCTTTAGTATGGAATGGCCCAGCAGCTGAAAAAGGGTGGATGACGACTGATGAGCATGACCAGTATGGTTCTCAGAGCTCAGTGGTGACCCTTAGAGAGGAATGTAATGGGGATGAGATACATCAGGAGTTTTAGTACAAGCATCAACATGGAACATAGAGCTAGGTCAAAGCTTACCAGAGACTTCAAAGCCATGTCGAAGAACATGGAGTTCTGTTGCAAGCCTGAACACACTGGAGAAACACAGAGGGATGATGGACGCTCTTGTTTCATGCAACTAACATAGTTTTCTGTGGACTATTCAAAAAAGAGTAGAGAAACTAGATTACAACTGAAATGCGATCCATCAAAATCTGATGCAGTGATGCACCTATGCGCACCATATCAAGTATAAGCCAGCAGCTGAGTAGTTGGTAATATAGATTATTAAGTACAGTTATCGGCTGACTGGTTGGAGATGGAGAGACATCAGGAGATTGATTGGCTCCTGGCCTACGTAAGTCCTGCAGGGACAGAAGATTGAATTAATCAATGAAATAATATTCCTCCTTTCTCACTAGCTTCCAACATTGCTTGATCCGTGGAAGCAAGGCACAGGGATTCTCGGCAGCCAGCCGATCATCCCTACCGACTAGCCCATCTTGTAACGCTCCTGACCTCCCGTGCTTCCCCGCCTGGCCGTAACAGGGCTGACATCCAAGGACATGGCGTGGATGATGTCCTTAATTATATGCTCCCGTACATACCATACCAACATGTCAAAGCTGAACGAGCGCAAAGCTGAAGACTCGGCCATACACCTAACCAACATGAAGAGAATTAAAACGAATTCCTAACTTCCACAGCACAAGAATTATTCAACAAATCTCTAGTTTTGTCACTCTCAGAGGTTGCATCTTCTTCATGGCCTCTCTCCACGGTTCGATTTGTTGCTAACATAACTGCATAAGTTGCATCATAGAAGCAGCTAGTAGCAGAATTTATAATCATGGTCTGTCATCAAATCCTTACATACACTTCAATGCAGCATGCATATTAGATATGATATTTGCAAAAAAAACTGTTTATTTGATCCTCCAAACAGCTGGAGATTGGCTTCACCAAAATGAAGCTAAAAGATTTTGTACTTTGATTCCTTGATATTTTTTGAGGGAACTGGAGGGGTTTGCACCCCTACAGAAAATATATTAAAATGAAGAAAGTTTTACAATATATTTCTTTATTCATCTTGTTACACCGAATATACAGAATTTTTAGTTTACTTCGATGACTGTATCCTTTATACTTCCTTCGTCAAGCGTCTCCTGACTTCAACAAAGTCTAGTGATGCACAGATAGCCCAACTTTCTGTTTAAATGTCATTATCCTCTCAGTTTGGTCCGTCTGTTTTGGCCACCGCCCGCGTGGCCTCAGCAGGGCTAACCTTTGTTCCATCCACCACTACCGTCCGCATGCAGGGGTCACCATTGAAGCACACAGTCAACGCGCTGCAGCACTCGTGGTCCTGCAGAAATAGGGCACTATGGAATTAATCCGCTTCCGATGAATCACCCGCAAGACATCAGAGTAAATGATATAATTCTAGGATCTATTTGTATCCTGCGACGTATTATATTAATTATATAATAAATTCCTTATGCATAAAATATCATATGAAAATGCTAGTATACCCTTCAAATTTTATTTTGGATCCAGATGCCACTACTTATACCTTCAGTTCCTCCAAATTAGATCTTCTTAACTTTGAACAGTTAGATCTAACTGAGAGTGAACAGTCATTATTTAATTCCAAATTCCTCTTAATTAATTATTATTTTGTAAAACTATATAAACAGAAAAATAAATCTTTTAGAGCCACAAACTTTTTTTTTTGCAATGTTTATATATTTTTGGTTAGAAGAAACAATTTTTTTTTGCAATGTTTATATATTTTTTTTTAGAGGGCACTCTATCAAAATCTGCCTCCAAAAATAGGAACAACATAATAAATTTGTAACTTTTTCAAATCAAATCAGGTGAAGACAAACTTTACATCAAAGTTTCTAATGATTGAATTCCATTTGAAATAATTTATTTATGGCACAAAAATTATATCTTTGGTTTTCATAACTTGAAATTCATTTTTAAGATTTCCAAATTACCTCGGATGCAGAAACTATCTATAAAGAAGTTGTTGTACTACTCAAAGAGAGCTGCAACTTTGTAGTTAACTACTTAATTATTTCCAATCAACTAGTCTCCCGATATTCTATTATATGTTCATTGTGTTATAGTGCTTGAGATGTAGCAATTGAACTCCCATATCATAGGTGTATATGGCAGATATTTCATCATGCAGGTAACGTTCTCAACATGTTCTGTCTATATATAACGAAAGTGCATATGTGGATGCAATAAATAATTTGTTCAAGACATGCTAACGTTCATATAGCTAGAATTCTTGTGCATATATGAGTGCCCTGAATTAAATGTGTCAATTTGGTGGGTGAGTCAATGAAAACATAAATCTTCAAAAAAGGACATGTGCCCATAAATAAGGCTACATGGACCAGGCATAACAAAATTATTGATGATAAGTACTTATGCAGTAAAAATTCAATGGGCAGCAATTGCCGAGGCTCCTGTCATGGGATTGTGATACATCAGGAGCTTGAATCTTAGTGAAAGATAAAGGAAAACGTTAGGTGATCAACGGGCATGGGAGCGTTTTATCACCGTTTGCACTTCGCTTGTTGTTGATCCAGATCCACCAGCTGTTCTAGCATGTGGGCAACCTTCTCTCCCATGGTTCTGTCCAAGACACAGGTCCTCCCTTTGCATGGGTTCAATCCCATCTCCAGACCACCGCACTTCTGTCTGTGGCAAGCCAATGTGGTGAACTAAGCTCCCTTGCTTAGCATGACTTCAATTTATTGCCAATTATTACCATTATGAACTGAACTTCTTTGTTTATATAGTATGAAGTTTGAACTTGGCATCTGAAACTGGTAGTAGAATTACCATTACATGTAGAAAATTGGAAATGAGACGGAGTAGAATTCCTGTTACATTCTTTGAATGTTTAGCTAATTCCTATTATACATGCTTGCTGTAGAGACATTCTGAATACGCATCCACACCTCAATCGTACATCAAAATTATTAACACATATTCTAGTTTCAAAATTATTTAAATAAGCACAAACAATACCCATATATATTCTTATTATCCAATTATATCACTGTTAGTATAGGATGCTCCGGAGATCTTTGAATTTGTAGAAAGATATCATAGGGGCAAATACACCGCACACCCGACAGGGGGGTGGCCTTTCATATATATACAGCCAGGAAGGCTTGGAGTACAAGTTGTGTACAACACGTATACGTCACGTATACTATGAGTCAGTTATACATATCTAATATATATCTATGTATATCTCTAATACCCGCCCTTAGTCGAAGCGGGAGAGTTTCGGACGCAAAGACTAGTCCGAAAATCAGTGAACAGCTGGACAGGTAAGTCTTTGGTCATGATGTCCGCAAACTGGTGTGATGATGGGACATGGAGCACTCGGACCTGACCCAGAGCAACTTTGTCGCGGACAAAGTGAATGTCAATCTCAATATGCTTCGTGCGGCGATGATGAATAGGATTTCCGGTCATGTAGACTGCGCTGACATTATCACAGTAAACAATCGTTGCCGAAGTAAGCGGAGTGTGGAGCTCCTGAAGCAACTGACGAAGCCAACATGTCTCTGCAACAGCGTGTGCCACAGCTCGGTATTCTGCCTCAGCGCTGGAGCGAGAGACGGTGGTCTGCCGTTTAGAAGACCAAGACACCAAGTTGTCGCCAAGATAGACACAGTATCTAGAGGTTGAGCGTCGAGAGTTTGGACAGCCGGCCCAATCGGCATCAGAGTAGGCGGTGAGACTATCAACCGGTCCAGCACTGAGATGAAGACCAGCAGACTGGGTGCCTTTGACATAACGAAGAATCCTCTTAAGCAATGCGAGATGGGGCTCCCGCGGGCCATGCATAAACAGACAGACTTGCTGAACAGCATAGGCAATATCAGGACGAGTCAATGTCAAGTACTGGAGAGTACCGGCGAGACTGCGGTAGTGTGTTGGATCAGCGACAGGAGAACCATCGGTGGCGGAAAGCTTCATGCGGGCATCAACTGGAGTTGCTGTAGAATGGCACTCAGACATGCCAGCACGCTGCAGGAGATCGGCTGCGTATTGCCTTTGAGACAGGAAGAGACCGCTAGCAGACCGAGTGACAGAAATCCCAAGAAAATGATGAAGAGCCCCTAGATCCGTCATGGCAAACTCAGAATGAAGCCGCTCCATGATGCGGCGAAGAAGAGCTGGCGATGATGCAGTCAGGACAATATCATCAACATATAGTAATAAGTAAGCAGTGTTGGAGCCATCTTTGTACACAAAAAGTGACGAATCAGACACTGAAGTGACAAATCCCAAAGTACGGATGAAAGATACAAACCGCTGGTGCCAGGCTCGAGGTGCTTGCTTGAGACCATATAGAGATTTCTGAAGAAGACAAACATGATCAGGTGCATTGGGATCAACAAATCCAGGGGGCTGCTGACAGTAAACTATCTCATTGAGATGACCATGAAGAAACGCATTCTTGACATCCAGTTGATGAATAGGCCAAGCATGAGAAGCTGCAATGCTGAGAACAACCCGAATCGTTGCAGGTTCAACAACCGGACTGAAAGTTTCATTGTAGTCAATGCCATACCTCTGAGAAAACCCACGGACAACCCATCGGGCTTTGTGGCGAGCAAGAGAGCCATCAGAATGGTGCTTATGCTTGAAAATCCACTTGCCAGAGACAATGTTGGCACCAGGTGGGCGAGGAACGAGACGCCAAGTGTCATTAGCAATTAGAGCCTTGTATTCATCCACCATTGCAGCACGCCAGTTAGGATCAGCAAGAGCACCACGATAATTACCAGGAATTGGCGAGGCCGTCGTGGCAGTGAAACCCAAGCGCTGAATTGGCGGAGGAAGATTCCCTGTTTGTTGTCGAGTGACTGGCTGGGAGATAGTATCACCCGGCGGAGCTGGTGCAGGGACCGCGACGGGGGAGTCACTGGACGGCTCTGGCGGTGCAGCCTGGACGCTGGACGGTGATGGAACAGGTCGGCGTCGGCTGTAGTGCAGAATGATCGGCGGGCGTGCCGCGCCGGGCACCCCAACCGGGCGAGGTAGAGGACTGGCAGCAGCTCTAGGCCGCCGGGAAGAAGACGGTGTGCCGACCACCAGCTGGTCAGCTGCAGACGTGGGAGCACCGGGAGCTGTGAGCACGGGACCGAGCCAGAGGATGGCCGGGTCCTGCTCCAAGCCGTCATCATGCACCGGACGTGGAGACGACCGGCTGACGGTGCCAGCCGTAGGCACTGGTGGAGGCGCCGGTAATCGATCCTGCAACAGAAAATAGAGAGACTCCGTGGGCGGTTTGGCAGCCGCAAACGGAAAGTAAGACTCATCAAAAACCACATGTCGGGACACGATCACTTTGCGAGTGGAGAGATCAAGACATCGGTAACCTTTTTGGGATGAAGGATAACCGATGAATACACATGCTGAGGAGCGAGGAGCAAGTTTGTGAGGTGTCGTGGCACTAAGATTGGGGTAGCAAAGACAGCCAAAGCTCTGAAGAGAGGAAAAATCTGGCATCTTGTGATAAAGTAGATAATAGGGAATACCATTAAGAATGGATGATGATGGACGCCTGTTTAGAAGATAAACAGCTGTGGCCAGGGCCTCTGCCCAATACTGTGGTGGCATAGCGGCATGAAGCAGGAGAGTGCGAGCAATATTGTTAAGGGTGCGGAGCATCTGTTCGGCTTTGCCGTTCTGGGCCGACGTGTAAGGGCAAGAAGTGCGAAGAAGAATACCACGACTACCAAGAAAAGTAGAGGTGGTTTTATTAAGGAACTCTGTGCCGTTATCCGCCTGAACGCACTTGACAGGCAAGCTGAACTGGGTGTGAGCATAGGAAACAAAGTTGAGAAGATGTGTATGCACGTCTGATTTATGCCGAAGAGGAAACGACCAGCAATAATGACTGTAATCATCCACAATTACAAGGTAGTATTTAAAACCAGACATACTAAGGACAGGGGATGTCCAAACATCACAATGAACGAGTTCAAAAGGAACTGACGAACGAGTGGAAGAACTAGTGAATGGCAAGCGGGCATGTTTGCCAAGTTGACAGGCATGGCAAACAGCACGATCTACTTTATTACATGAAATTGCTGAAATTTTATTGAGACGAGCTAGGGCGGCAGGTGCAGGATGACCGAGACGGGAGTGCCACAAGGATGATGAGGCAGCAACATGACAGGCGGCAGCTGGTGAACAGGATGATGGAAGGGTGTAGAGCTCCCCTCCACTATTGCAGCGAACAATCACGGTCCTGGTCTGGAGATCCTTAACACAAAAACCATAAGCGTCAAACTCAATAGAACAGTTATTGTCGCGGGTAAATTGACGAACGGAGAGTAGGTTGCGAACAAGATGTTGGGCGACAAGAACATTGTTGAGTTTAAAAGGATGATCAGCTATAGGAATAATAGAAGTGCCACGACTAGAGACTGGAATAGATGCCCCATTGCCGACTGTAATGAAGGACGGCGAATGAGGAAGACGGGAAAGAAGTATACCGTTGTTGGCGGACATGTGGGAGGTCGCGCTAGTGTCGAGGACCCAAGGACTTGTTCAAGCACCGCCCTGGAGTGCCATCTGGTTCAGTGAGGCGATGAGGGCACCCTGATCCCATCCGCCAGTCATGGAAGGAGGGGCGAACGCCGTGTGCGCCTGCGGCAGGGGCGCAAGGGGGGGGGCTCCACTGTGGCTGAGGTTGCCACTGCAGCTGCTGTGGGGGCATGCCAGGCCACGGGTTCACGCAGAACCATGGACCGGCTGGAGGGACGCCGGGACGCCCGCCTGACGAAGCCTGAGAGGGCTCTGACTGCTGCTGGAAGCGGCCACAGCCGCCATTCCCCTTCCATTTGCCCTTCCCCTTGCCCTTGCCACCGCCGCCACCACTGCCACCACGGTTGGAGTTGGCAGGGATGGAGTTGGCAGGGGTGGAGCGGCAGGAGGGCGAGGAACATGAACCAGGCGCGGGGGCGGAGGAGTCGACCGCAGTGAGCGCGGTGTTAGAGGAGACCTTGGCGTCGGAGGCGAGGCGAATCTCCTTGAGCCGGAGCGTGTTGTGCGCCGAGGTGAACGTCGGAAGAACCGCCGAGTTGGCGATGATGTCTGCGGAGTTGGCAAATCGCGAATTGAGACCGCGAAGCAAGTTCAGCACAAGCTGAGACTCGGAGACGGGCTGGCCAACGTCACGAAGGGCGTCGGCCGTCTGCTTCATCTTCTGCGCGTAAGCGTCGATGGTGAGATCGCCCTGGACCATGGTGTGGAACTCCTGTCCCAGGACAACCGCACGGGTGGCCTGGTTTGCCTGGAACAGAGCTGTGATGGCGACGTAGAGGTCGCGCGCCATCTGAGCGGGCTCCATGGCGAGGTCGAGGACGCCATCGTCGACGCATCCGTACATCCAGCTCCGGATGCAGGCATTAGGTTGCGACCAGTTGCGGTCGGTGGGCCGGGGCGGGATGGATCCGTCAATGTGGCCCAACAACCCAAACTTGCCGCACATGGCGGTGAAGAAGGCCGACCACTTGGTGAAGTTCGGCAGCTTGAGGTCGAGGACAATCGGAACGTGAGATTTCACGTTGATGGTGGCGTAGGAGAAGATCGCGGGGGCAGGAGCGTCGCCCAGGGCCGGCATGGAAGGGGAGCCGGTGACGGCGGAAGTCGCGGACGAGGCAGACGCATCGGTGGCCATGGCGATGGTGGCGGCGCGGAAGCACGGCCTGTGGTGCGGTGGCGAACAGGCGCAAAGAGCAGCCTGGACGGGCGGTGGCGGCGCGCCGGCTGGGTTGGCGACACCGTGAGGAGAGGACAGCGGAAGACAGGAACCCTAAGCAGTCCCGGACGCAGATACCATGTAGAAAGATATCGTAGGGGCAAATACACCGCACACCCGACAGGGGGGGGGGGGTGGCCTTTCATATATATACAGCCAGGAAGGCTTGGAGTACAAGTTGTGTACAAGTACAACACGTATACGTCACGTATACTATGAGTCAGCTATACATATCTAATATATATCTATGTATATCTCTAATAGAATTCAGTGAGCAGCTGGCCGTACAGGCGCTCTTCCAAGTCACCATGGGTGCCGTTCAGAAACATCAGGTTGACGAGAGTCAGCCAGTGTGATCTAGTATTGTGCACCTGAGAATGCACACAAGCCGTCGTCTGATCAAGACAGTTGGGGACGATTTTGGCACTTCGCCCTAGCAAGACTTTGTTCTGTGGTGATAGGCCTGTGATTTGGCCATTGCGAGTTGTGACTGGTCCTAACTAATGACTGGTTTCAACTTGGCTTGTTTCAATTGAGTTTGAACCAACATTTGCAACTACTCCCTCTATATAGGAAAAGAATGTCGTTTTGTACAATGACACGGTCTCTAAAGTATAAATTTGACTTCGTATTATTATAAAAATACTCATCACAAAGTAATATATTTATATTTTTATGAAAATATTTTTCAAGACAAATCTATTCATATAGTTTTCATATTTCTAAACTCAATAATATAATGTAAAAGTTATTCATGATTTATATTCCCAATGTTTGACCAAAATCTTGTCCAAAACGATATTCTTTTCCTATACGGAGGAAGTAATAAGAGTTGTCCGTCATTGTGACTAGTTTCAACCAAGTCCAAATTGCAGTTGCAACTGGGGCCCACTACCGTGGCTGTTTCACTTGCAAATAGTTCTAACTGTGTGGTTTAAACTGAGTTTGAACTGCAATTTGAACAGTGTCGCTACAAGGACTGATTCCGTTGGACTCGTTCCACTTAGTAGTTCCAACTGATTTTGAATTGCAGTTGCAGTTATCTAGCTGGGTCGCTGTTGGGACTCATAATTCGATTGCGACTGCTGGAGGCGAGGTGCAAAGGGACCTGAAAGTCACATGGCCACATGGGTTTGCATGAATGGAAGAAGGCGGGTGGAGCGCTTGTGTGCCATATTACTAGGTTATGTCCATGGGCATTGCAACATAACTTTTAAAAGTTTTTATTCATTTGAGTTCATTTAGTAGAACAATAACATAATATATATAAACTCAAATGAATGTGCAGTGTAGTGGTAGAGAGGAGGTAGTTTGGAACATTAGGTTGCCACTTAGATTCCTAGAAGTCGCAAATAATTTGGTTTCAGCTCGGCGTATGGTTCTAGCCATGTACCTGTTCAGTTCCTACGAAGTTTGTACTCATTGTAGCTGCATAGGCAACTACATAGCCGGCATCTTCAATGCTGACAGTCCACACAGCTAGCACGTATGGATGGGCCACTTGTCACCGACCCCTGTCGTTTCCTATTTGCCTCGTCACCCTCAGCTCACATCTCGCCCTTGGAAATCTAGGATTTTGCCAATGCCTGCTCAGGCTTTGGTTAGATGTACTTTGATTCGCATCAATTCACATGCCTTTGCTTCGATTGGAGTAGAACTTGAAATTTCACCCCAACACATGTGGATTGAGGCAAATGCAACAACAACCAAACAAGGCATAAGGTATGCGCCGCCGCTGCAGGTAGAAGTCAGACTCACAAACGGGTGAGAAATGGTGCCTGTGGGCTCTTATGTGGGCTTGCTTAGGCTACGTTATGGACTTTAAATTGCAGAAGAGGTTGGCTGCATCTTGGGGCCATGGTGGGCCCAGGAGACTACATGGGCAAGTGCATGGAGAGGAGCATCGTAGACAGGAACTTTGGTATGCTTTGTTGTTCTGTTGTGCAGACTCCAGGAACCGATAGTCGAGCCAACCACCGATGTTTCCAAGACAAGCAGCCTCGAGCCAACCACCGATGTTTGCAAGACAAGCAGCCTAAGTTAACACCGAACATCCAACAAAACAGCCATATATAGCTGTAGAGAAAAGAGGGGATTAAGTCGTCGTTTGCTTTTGTGGCTACACTAATTGATGGTTGATGAGCCGATAAATCAAGATTTGTTATGCCTAGCTACAAAGATTCATCCTTCAGAATGGTTACTTGTTGATCTGAGGTAGAGGGTACATGAAAAATAAAACATATCTCTTCTTGGTTTGGAATCGCAAGACCAAATTTAGTGGAGCCAAGTCAAGATGAGAACTTGAGTAGCATGGTATGACTTCCCCAATCATCTTGCAAATAAACTGTAACCTGGGATGTACATCCTTTCTCTGCTTGACAAGTGGTAATCACAATTTTGTTGGTAAGTACTTCTTACCCTCTTCTTGATTTTTCTATTGCTTACCCTTGATGACAATGTCATTCTCTTGAGGTTGGGCTTTGGCGTGTAAGGTTTTGATGGTGTTGGACACAATTTTTGCTTATGTAGTGTGAAAAGACGTGGTTGTCTTGAACCACCAGATGGAATGGGCAAGTGAAGTTCTCATTGTTTTCACTCTCATAGTGGTTGAACTGCTATCAATATATGTACTTGGTAAGTGACTAGTAAATATGCAAATTAAATGGGCAATTTCTCACGATGCATGATTCATGCCTACAAAGCTACACACATAAAAGGGTAGTAAACTTGCTTGCCTCTGTGTTCAATAGTGGCCACATCAAAAGAAAGAAAATCCACACCTCCTTAGTGAAGAATGGCGCTTGTCAGTTCAGACTGGGGGTGGGGGGGTGGGGTGCGGGGGGGGGGGTGGGGATTAGCATGCCAGTGGTTATTTCGATGGTGAACCGTGAAGAGATTTCAGATGGGGATAGGACGCATTAGGAGATTTTGATCATGTATTTGTATGAAATCTTGGTCAAGGCAAAGGGGATAGTCATAACTTACCACCATGGTAGTAAACATATCTCTGCTATAACACACGTTAAAGAGTACTACGGCATGGACAATCAAGAGCTGCACCAGTAGATCACCGACGGCACGCATGGCAGGCCGGAAGGAAGCATCTTTTTGGAGACGTTCGGCAGCTATACATCATCACATCGCTAGATGTGCACCAATACGTAGCATTTCCTCGGAAGCCAAGCATACATAGCGCTAGCATGTGGTGGTTAATACACTTGTTTTCAGTACACCCTAAAGTCTGTTTCACATTTCATTGAACTTAGTGCAGTCGATGTTTAACTTTGTGTTTCACAGGATGTCCATACAATGAAACCTCATCAAACTTACATTGGGCATATTCTGTTTTCTATAATTCGAATAAACTAAACTTTGACTTTAAATGCACTGCCACAATAATGATTTGTAGGGGCGGTTCATGAGCATTTGTAGTCAGCGGTTTTGCCAACCGCCCCTACGCAACCGTGGCTACAAATGCCCGATTTAGAAAGGCGGTTGGCCAACCGCCCCTACAAATCGATTTGTAGAGACGGTTGGCGATTTGTAGGGGCGGTTCTATATCCGACCGCCCCTACAAATCAATTTCCAGATATTACGAAAAATTATCAAAATAATAGTAAAAAAAAACTTTTTTTAATCCGAGAAAATCCACACTAGACAGCCCCCACCCGGGGCTCACCCCAGCCTTTTTTCCATGATTTTTAGAGACTTTGCGTTTGCCGTGATTCGAACTCACAACCTCACCCTCGCGTGCTCCCTCCTCTACCACTACACCTTCTTGTCATATGTGTCCATATTGTATTTTCTTTCCCTACATATTATCCTAAACTGAGATTAAATTGATTGTTTGAGGCCCTAAACGGATCCAAATCAAAAAGTTTTCAGCTACAAAGTTTCATAACTTTTTAAGACCTACAACTTTCATGTTGATCATTTCTCCATCCGAGGTCATTTGAAAAAAGTCAAATTTTACATTTGAGAAAGTCAATGTAATTTTGTTTAACAAGATGATTTCAAATCAAAAAGTTGTCAACTACAAAGTTTCATAACTTTTCGAGACCTACAACTTTCATGTTGATCATTTCTCCATCCGAGGTCATTTGAAAAAAAGTCAAATTTTACATTTGAGAAAGTCAATGTAATTTTGTTTAACAAGATGAGTTCAAATCAAAAAGTTGTCAACTACAAAGTTTCATAACTTTTCGAGATCTACTACTTTTATTTTGGTTGTTTCTCTATCTGAGATTATTTAAAAAAAGTTCATTTCAAAAATTCAAAGTTCAAACCTAAGACATTCATACACAATTTACCATGTGAAAAAAATTCAAATGAAAATATTGTTAAATACAAAGTTGCTTAATTTTTTTAGATCTACAACTTTTATTTTGGTCATCTTTTCATGCGAGTTTGTTTTATTAACTCAAAATTTGAATTTCAAAATTTAACTACTTCAAACAATATTTTCAAAGTATAAATTTTAGAGTACAAAATGATTTTGAATAAAAAAGTTATAAATAGCAAAGTTACGTAACTTTTTGAGATCTACAACTTTTATTTTAGTCATTTTTCCATCCGAGATCATTTTAAAAAAATTAAATTTTAATGCTTTATTTTTTATATTCGGCATTTATTTGTAGGGGCGCCTCAATATAGAACCGCCCCTACAAATCCGATTTGTAGGGGTTGTTGGATATAGAACCGCCCTTACAAATCTAGACATTTATAGAGGCGGCTCATAACACCAACCGCCCCTACAAATGGATTTGTAGGGACGGTTCGTTTGGCCACCATTTGCAGGGACGGTTTAATATAGAACCGCCCCTAAAAAAAAAGAGAGGCGTTGCTACAAATAGTTTCTGTAGTAGTGATGTAGAAATTAGATTTGATTCATCATTTTTGGAACCTTTGTTATTTATAAGAAAAGGTCTATTGGAGAAACCAAAATTAAAGACCCCATTCATGGCTTGCCTAAATTGTAATTACAGGCTGGAAAAATCATAGCTATGACAAAATTTAAGCAAATAGCAAAAATCCCTAAGGGAAAGAAAGGCACGCATAAAGAGAGACCGTGCAGGAGAATCCGAAAATTCTGACTCGAACGTTGAATTCGTACATGACTCCTGATTTCATAAGTCTCTACTATAATGGAATTGTTAAATTATACTCTGTCCACCCAAGAATACGTCCTCCGCTGAGGGCCGACAACCATTGTGCACCCCAAAAAATACACACAGGAATCCAACATCATCAAAATCTAAGGCTCTTAATCAACCCTCACTTATACAACTAGATCCTACGGCCTGGAATGAAAGGCTTCAGCACGCTGAAGCCTCAAGCGGCGCTTCCCCACGCGACGAACATCCTCCCAGGTCGCCGTTCGATTCCACGTAAATACGAAGGAAAAAAAGGGCCTTACGTAACTACAGGCAAATCCCGCAGCCGTCTCCTCCATGGCCGGTCGCCTCCTCCAAGATCTGGCCGGCCTCTTCGGATCGGGCGCGAGGTGATTCCGCCCGACAAAACATTCCACACCGCCCGCGCGTCTTGTCCGTGCCTCCGGAGTTACCGCAGGGAGGACTCATCGATTGCGTCGCGGAGGCGGCGGCATCGTCGTTGCTTCGCGCGAGCCCACAGCACACCTGCCTCTCGGCAGCCGCCAGCCGGAGCAGCTAGATCTCAGCCCGCGCCTTACGCTTGTGCTTGCTCGAAGGCAGTTAGATCTCGACCAACTCCTTCTGCTTGTGCTGGCTTGAAGTGTACTGCTGCTGCTCCTCCTGACGGCGAGTCTCCAAGCCGGCCACCCAACGGCCGTGCTCAATCGTCCGGCCACCGTCACCGCTGAGGCGCTGACCCGCCATGGCCAGCCTCTTGAGGCGTTCAAGGTCAGAGGGCAAACCTTGTCTGGGTGCGTGTGCGTGACAATACATGATGATGTGCTCGCGGCATTATAGATCGATCGTTCAGATCATCAACTAATTCAGAGGTAACATGCATGTAGGGTGAGGTGTTGGTGGCGCCGATCAAGCAGGCCGGCAATGTGGTCATCTCGATCGGCCGTTGGCTACACCTCGTCGGAGGAGATGGAGAGCTGGCTCAGGATTGTGGCCGCCATGGAAGAAGCAGGCAATGTTAAGGTGAGCAGCTACCAGAGAATCCATTTTTGTGCTCTGCTTCTTGCCTTCATTTGATGTGCTTCAGTTCTGTCCTACATCAACCATTGGTGTCTCTGCGTGCTCTAAATAAATTTATTTGTATTTTTTTGCGAGGTCACGTGCTGCTGATGCTCCTATTGGATCTAGGAACAGTCCAAATCTGTTGTTTGAGAACAATGTCTATAGGCATTGGCCTACAACTCAGGTGATGTGATCACATTAACTTCATGATGCTATTGAACATGGGGAAAAAAGTAAGTAGAGGAGAAGAATACAAATAATGGCTTATCAGCTAATTGGGGAACTTGAAAGTAAAGAGTTGTTTATTAGTTTAATACTTAAATTATTTTGAGGAGGAGAATACAAATAATGTAGCTTCTAAAACTAATAGTGAAAGCAGAGACTATAGCCAATTAGTATGGTTGCATGAATAACTTAATTAGCAACACATAGTACTTGCGTGACTCAATTAGCAACAGATAGTACTTATGTACGTATCTTGATACTTGGCAACTACTGCTGTCTCTCATCTTCCCAGAACCCACTCTGTTTGATAAATAATGATATTTTGAATGAGTGTTTGTATCTATCTTCGTTAGTCCATAAAGTAATCAGTTCTTTTTGTCTGAGCTACCTGTGTTGGGCGACAGGGGAAGGGGCAGTAGAGATGCTTGTGTGCTTGTTCAATGAGAGTTTGCTTAGTTATCCAATTTGAGGAGCTCCTGCCGTGCTTCATGAGGCAAATCATTCCAGAACTCAGAAAATTCAATTCAATCATAAAGCAATGTCTTTTCTTTCTCTGAAGCTATAACTGGAGACCTAATTGCCAATCTAAACATTGTTGCAGAGAGAGCTGCTTCCGAAAGTTCTCTGTAAGGTTTTGTAGGTAACTGAACCATCAGTAGATGTACATATTTTTGCATGCTACCAATGGTGACACAAATTGTAAATTGCTTAGAAAAATACAAAGCAATTGGTAATCTTTTTCTTTCTTGAATCTTACGTACTGCATTTCATGTTTCGCCATGTTAACCTTATAAGTGGTAAATGGTAAAAATGAGGAAATAACAAAATTAAATAAGATTACCGTTGCTGGTTTCTTGAACTCCAGCAACATCAACTCTACTTCTTTAGATATATTAAATTGCTCTATTTTGTTTGGACTGCACCACAGGGGCGAGGCTAAACTTAACCAGCAGTGATGTTTTTACTATTTCAGGTGTTCAAGTTTCCTGATTATTTAAAAAAGAACTAAAAAAATTTAGTTGTCCCAGGAAGTGCAGCCAAAAAGCAAGTATTATTACGAGTTTCAGCACAACACTAAATTTTGGATGGCATGATGCGCATCCAGAGCAAAATTCTGAGTTCTAATCTACTCCCTCCGTCCCATGGAGTTTGTCGCTTAAAAAGTGTGTTTGTGAGGAGGGCACGGTTTTTTAACGACATTCTCCATGGGACAGAGGGAGTAAGTTTCAGTATTATGTGTACCCATGTGATGCATAGGAATTATTTGCTATATTAAATATATGTACCGTGCCGAAGGAATGATTTATTCTATATATTTCTTTGAAACTGTACCGTTTCTTTCCATTTCGGTTTTTCTAATAGATAAGAGAAGCTATAAAATCAAGGTATGTTATATTAAACAATGGTTTCCCACCCTTATTTTGATTTGGAAAACAAGCCCATTGCTCTCTTGTGGGTGGAGTAATCTGAATTTTAAATTTCATGTAGTTTCAGTCTTGACACTATCAATCAACACTTTATTTACAGTTAGTCATTTGTACTATGGTCTGTGTTCATTTACTAAATTTGTAGAATTCTTGATCTCTTGTATTGTTTATCTTGATTTAATACACGGTATCCAATTCATTGTGTATCCAATTCATTGTGGGAGATTGTATAGGCTTTGCCAAAGAATTTTTTTTGTTTATATTCGAACCTTCTATTGAGTTTGTTTTGGGAATTGTGAGTTGACTAGGTTCTAGAAGTCATATCCTTTCCTTGCTCCATCACCACTTGTAGTACTAGCATAACTACATAAGCAGCAGAAAAAACTGTATGAGTAAGGACTTGTATTCGAAACTATGTTGTTTGTTGGCACTATTTATTGGTTTTAGGTTATATCAATTAATTATTTATTCAATAATAATATTAATTATTTGATCATTAGAATTGACTCGGATCATGTTTTTTGTATTGCCAAGATTATTTTGCCACTATCGTTGGCAAGGATAATGTTTTTCTTGACCTGAAACAATTATATTGCCTTGTTTTGATTTTAGACCCTGTTGCAGCTGTGCATTGAAAGGTTCTTTTGCTAAAGTGAATTATGGACAAAGGGGGTGTTTGGTTCACGGCCATACTTCGCCTGCCTAACTCGCGGCGAGCCACGGAGCAAAAGCAGCTGTTTGGTTCAGTCTGTACCGGTGGCAGCCACAAGCCCTTCTTTCTTGTCGCTTGCTCCTGCTCCCTGTCGTTTAGTGCATTTAATTGTGGCGCAGGCCGTGGCGAGTGTGGCGGGGTTTCTGCCCGCCACCGCCACACCGTGCTGTGGCTGCCATCATTGTGGCGTGGCGCAAGAGGGCCGGCAACCAAACATCCCCAAAGTGTCGCCGTAGCGTTAGCACGGGCACTATACTAGTAAGAATCAATGACACATTGTTGCAGTCTGCCACGCCTATGCCAGGATTTAGATATATTTTGTACATTCAAATAATTAATTGTGTAACAAAGACAAGGTTTTGAGTATTGTGGTAGCCATAGTGAGGCGGCTAAATTTCTTTGGGTCACTTTTTATCTAGTAAAAACTTACAGAAGTTATTTTCAATGAAATAACAAGGTCCCGATGTGCGCTATCTTCCAGATGCACCTGCACAGGCGTTTTGGGCTGCCGCCTGTGCAGAAGGCCAGTAGAAATAGAGCATTTTCACTGGCGGTTGCCTGAGAACCGCCTGTGGAAACCTTCCACATGCGGTTGATTTAGGTGATCTGTCTTTGTTGATATTCACCATATTCGCTTGTCTTATCGGTTGGGCTTATCAGCCGTTTGAATAGTATTTTTTCTCTCGTAGGGCTTGTCTTGCCAATAGACTTATGTCACTAGTCGAACACCCCGATTGTTTCCCGTTAATTTTAAATTTGAATTTTCAAATATGAACTGCCATCAGCCTCTCCCTCCTCTTTCTCTCCCTCTCCCTCTCCCTCTCCCTCTCTATATACTATGATGAATACAAAAGGCTATTTAATTATGAAAAAATACACATACAATTATATACATATATACACTATTAACAATTTAATTTCATCATACATTATATACATCAAAGTTGTTTTCTGGCCATGATATCATAATAAAGTTTACATTGTATATGATTTTAATAATCATTTCTACTTAATTTCAGAGCACTAATGTCCCTTAACACTCTAAACTCTGGCCTTTCTAAGGGGCTATCTGTATGGTGATATTTTCTCTCCATGAAAATGACTTCTATCAAGATCAATGAGCACAGATCCTCAACTATGTTATATAGAGTTTTCTTGCCCATGTTTTTTTGACTTGGATTCTTGATACACTTGTCTGCAATATATTTGCATCTTTAATGACATAAATACAGACGTAACAATTAGTTGTACCTTATTAGGGTCCTTTATGTACTGTCCGTCCGTTCTCATGAACTTACACACGTAAAATTCACGGTGCACCGAATCTGCTGGTTGCTTGTGGCACTACATAAAGGGCATCCGATTATTTACTTGCAACATCGTCTTATGTACTATACATGCGTGATATGGATTCATAAATTTATGTATTGGCCACTTATGAAGTATTCTCAGTTCCTCCCCCTTCTTAGGCAAGTTATACACCCCACCTCTTAACTTATAGAATCTATATACCCTATGACCTCAAAAAGAATCAGCTAGTAATTCTTAAACTCTCATCGATAAAAGGATGCATGCTTATGTTGTCTTACCGTTTTAAGATGGTCATGAATTTTGCATATCTTTTAGGATTGAAATTTGCAGAGTCAAAGACCAGCACCCTTTCGTCCCTAGGATAAATATAGAAGCATATCCGGTGGTCGCTCATGATCGGACCAGAATTGTCATGCGTGTGTACTTAAATTATTGGTTTGATGTATGTATATAAACTCATACTTACATAAAGTTATAAGGGGCAATTATGACTTCTCTATATTGGAACTGAAGTACTGCATGTCCTATGTAGGTGTCATGTTTACTCTCAAATTCCTTCTCCATATCTGTTTTTTCCTTCATAGATTCTTCTTTTAATAACCCCTTCGAGTCATCGTTGCTGTCACCAATCCGAGAAGTGTGCTCATTCTCACGTATTTTCTTTGAGCTAAGGTATCTTGTCCTTTTGCTCTCATCCTGGTTTGGTCTAGGACCATAACGCGCCTTGTCCTGATCATATTGCATTCTGCAAGGCAGAAGTGCACGTCAGAAATTCAATCTTAATACAAGTCAATAATACTAAACGATGTTCCTGTTAGTACAAGAGCAAGACTTACAATACAAACACCATTACGAGCTGAACGTCAAGCCGCTAGAGGTTCATTATCAACCATATATCCTCGAAAGTACGTAACAAAAGTTGTATCTTGTTCACTTCTGAAAGTCAATGGTGGTATATTTACTTGGATTGCGTCAATGCCAACCGAAGCTGCTCTCATATACCGGTCAATCTTGAGATCAATCAAGCTTCCATATTATAGTTGATCGGTGTTGATTGTCACTAACGTGAATTATAAACCATCGACTAGTGCATAAATTGTTATAAAATGAATTACAAAACATAGTTGTAGGTTTTGATTCTAACGAGTTTTAGGAGTTTTGGTGTTCACTTGTATTGTAGGAATATGTAATTTTCCATCAAATTATCTCAACTAAGTAATTGGACTTCACCATTGCAATGGGCTCATTGAGACGATCAAAACAGACATATCATTTGCTGTATCCAGAATCAAGAGATATCAGCTCCACGGTGAAACATGTGCCATTGGGCTTTAAAAGGGTCAAGAATGCATGTCATCGAAGCGGAGCCCGGATAGGCTAGGCCCAGGCTGGCCGGCACCCCCTAGAGCCATCTCATGTCAGTCTTCTAGAAGTTTTTTCTATCGCCTCTTAGGATACTTCTCCACCGTATCTTAAGTCGGTTTGATCTAAGGGCTCATGTTTATCACATTAGGCTATAAATACAGGGCCAGACCCTTCTCCCTGAGGGCACCACATTATTATAGAGATGTAGAGGCATTCCTTGAAAGGATAATCTCTCACCTCTAGAGAATTAGGGCTAGACTTTCTAATATAGTAGATTAGTTCTAGTTGAGAGTTAGAGAGAGTAGAGCTGCTCTTAGGATCTGGAGAAGTCTTCAGAGATTTGATATGCCATTATATATATATATTCTTTGTAAGACTTATGTTTTAATATATTCTATCTTCTCTATTTACTTTTATGCCTTGTATTTGATTGGTTAGTATAGTTGTTATACTTTAGCATGGAATCTCCATCTGTATTAGGTGCTCTAGTTATCACATGTGACTAGAGTAGTAATCGGTAATATAGACATAGTGTTTAGCCTATAGGTTACCTGAGATTGCGCTCAATTCTTACGGTAAGTTGTGGTAGCCATATAGCTGACAACTCTGTTAGGCCTTTGTATTCCACCACATTGGAGTTCGTGTTTCATAGAGCTTTTAGGCAGCCTTCCCTAACTACTACTTTCTCATCTATTTGAGAGTTGGAAATGTACTACTGCTCTAAAGTGTTATTGTGTGATTGTTATATCTATCCATGAATCAGTTATTATAGAACCCCAGTAATAAAGAAGTACTTAGAAACCTTAAACTTTTTTGTTGTCCTCTCACTTTAGCTATCTACTCTTTTATCATGGAATTATCTTTTGTGTCTGTGTCATTTACGCATAACTTCTATCATTTATCATTTACACCTACTATAGTCTAGTTGGTGTATTAGTTAGTAGATATATGAGAGTAAACTATTAATATCTTTTAACCTTTATTTTCTTATGGTAAAATATAAATAATGATACCTGAAATACTCCTAGAAAAATGCTATATAGTATTCTATGTGCTTGCAGAATTCTTTATATTTTAATTGTGCATAAGAAAAAACCAACAATCAACTTTGTCCTTCCTTACTTGTCAGAACCATCTGTAACACCCCAGCCCAGGGCTTAATAGGATTAATATGATACTCATACCAATAAGTTGCAACTTCTTTTCCGGAAGCTCATCTCGAAAGAACTCCAAGGTTAAGCGTGCTTGGCCTGGAGCAATTTCAGGATGGGTGACCGACCGGGAATTCGTTCCCGGGTGCGCATGAGTGAGGACAAAGTGCGCAGAAAAGACTAGTGTTGGTCTGTGAGGGCAGTATTGGTCCTATTAAAGCTGTCAGATGTAAGCGGGCCCAGCCTCGAGGAGGCGGGACGTTACAAATGGTATCAGAGCCGACTCTCGCGGTTTCACGGGCGCGTGTGTCGCAGTTGCGCAGGTATGGTGCGCATGGCTGATGTGGATCCAGAGTGGTCACACAGCATGGCACATGTGCTGGCACTGGACACACGGACGTGGCCAAGAGAGGAGTTCTTGGCCTGGGGTTGATCGACGAGGACGTCGATCTCTTAAGGGGGTGAGGATGTAACTCCCCAGCCCAGGGCTTAATAGGATTAATATGATACTCATACCAATAAGTTGCAACTTCTTTTCGGGAAGCTCATCTCGAAAGAACTCCAAGGTTAAGCGTGCTTGGCCTGGAGCAATTTCAGGATGGGTGACCGACTGGGAATTCGTTCCCGGGTGCGCATGAGTGAGGACAAAGTGCGTAGAAAAGACTAGTGTTGGTCTGTGAGGGTAGTATTGGTCCTATTAAAGCTGTCAGATGTAAGCTGTCAGATGTAAGGGGGCCCGGCCTCGAGGAGGCGGGACGTTACACCATCCATGCGTCCAAGTAATTCCTGTGATTAGCTGTTGCTTTCAGTCACCCACTTTGTCAATCTAGATTGAAATATCCATGCTCGGTGATTTTCTAACTCTTTGCCCATTATTGAGACGATATCATATCAGTTTTATTTTGTCTATTTTGTCTATTTAATTTTTCTTTGCCCTTTCTTCATATTATTATTCATCAAGCTTGAACAATATTTCTCAACACAAAATCTCTTCCGAAAATCGACCAAGCCGGTTTTGCAAATTTGTGAAACTGCAAACTGGAGTTAACCATCGCGTAGCTCTCGTCGAGAGTTTTACCAACCAATCCGATCCTGACAATAGGGTCCAAAATCGAATGCACGCCTGGCTCCGCTACCTCTGGCCGTACGGTCAAGCACTGCTGCCGACTACCCCTAGTCCAGTTGGTGAGAGGGCAGAGTGAAAATAGCTTGCTGGCATGAAGCTCGGCATGCTTGACGCGCGAGCGCATGCATGCTGATGTCCCATCGTGTTACATATGGACAGCGAGGGACGACGACCAAGCAGTTGCGCCTGTGCAGTTTGGGCGCAAGCACGGTAGGTGGGAGAGAAACAGCACCTTACCGTGCATGCAGCATGGCAGGGCAATCTGGCTAGGACAGCACATGGTGCACAGGAGAGCAGTGGCCTGACCAATTCCAAGCGAAGAGCGCATGCCACTGGGTCCAATGCTAGCTAGTGCAAGATGTAGAAAATCGTTGGCGAGGCGGTGAGGGACGACGTTCCGTAGTAACACATGGTGGATAATGTTGCCGGAGGAAGCATCGTGGCATAGACATGGGCAAGCGCTTCTGTGGCATGCATGTGCGTGGTAGGGATAGATGATGCACATAGGCACGGAGGGTGATGATGCACTGATGCTGTGTAGCAGACACATGTTTCTTTGAAGCCCAAAGAAAACTGCCTTGACGAATGAGCTTTCTCAGAGTGTGAACCAAATAGACCCTGGGTGCTGGCAGATGGGCACGAAGAGCAACAAGAGCATGACAGTGGCCGGTGTGAAACATGTGGCAGCAGACAGTTCCATTGTTCGCCCCACGCACTAATTAAGCGTGCGGGAAGAAACTCCCCTCAATGCAAAAATAGTGCACCGACTTGGTTTCTTAGTTAAGAAGTGGTTTCCATTGTTTTTTCACTCGTTCCTCATTTACTCTTGTTACCACATCAACCCTTTTGCATACATGACAGGCTCATTTAATATCATAGGAAACAATGGGACTGCCATTATTTAAAGTTGGTCATCCTCAGTGGTCAGGTCATGTTACGTAAATATATATATGTCTGTGATCAGTTTAGTGCTGGCGGGTCTTCTTCTCTTAGGCATCAGCAAAAAGAATAAAATAAATTCAAAGATGTAAAAAAAGAAGAAAATGCATGCCTACTTTAGTATGGAATAGCCCAACTGAAAAAGGGTGGATGATGCCTGATGAGCATGCTGAATTGCTGACTAATATGGTTCTCAAAGTTCAGTGGTGACCCTTAGAAAGGAATGTAATGGGGATGAGATACATCAGGAGTTTTAGCACAAGCTTGAACATGGAACATAGAGGTAAAATACATGTCAAAGCTTACCCGAGACTTCAAAGATGACGTGTCAAAGGACATGAAGTTCTGTTTCAAGCCTCAACACACTGGACAAACACAGGGAGATGATGGACGCTCTTGTTTGGTACAACTAACATCGTTTTTCATGGACTATTAAAAAATGAGTAGAGCAACTAGATTACAACTGAAATGCGATCCTTCAAAGTCTGATGCGGTGATGCACCTATGCGCAAGAACAAGCCAGCAGCAGAGTAGTTGGTAATATAGATTATTATGGACAGTTATGTCTGATTGGTTAGGGATGGAGAGACATCAGGAGATTGATTGGCTCCTGGCCTATGTAAATCTTGCAGGGATGGATGACTGAATTTAGCAATGAAATTATATATTCCTCCTGTCTCACTACCCTTCCTCCCTACTCTGTTCTTCCACCATAGGTCGGCAGCAGTGAGGCACAGGGCCTCGGCAGCCGGGCAAACATCCCTACCAACTGTGCCGGTTTGGTACCGCTGCTGACCTCCAGTGCTTCCCCACCATGACGTAACACCTAACTGACATGAAGAGAGCTAAAACGAACTCCTAACTTCTATTGTACAGGAATTATTCAACAAATCTTCAGTTTGCTCACTCTCCGTGAGAGGTAGCATGCTTCTTTCGGGCCTCTTTCCTCCGTTCAATCCGTTGCTAGCATAACTGCATAAGTTGCATGATAAATTTGCATATGACAGAAGCAGCCAGTAGCAGAATTTATAATCATGGTCTGTCGCCAAATAATACTTCCATACAATTCCATGGAGCATGCATTTAGATACGATATTTGCAGAAAAATGTATATTTGATCCTCCAAACAGCTGGAGATTGCCTTCACAAAAATAACACTAAAATATTTCATACTTTGATTCCATGATATTCCTTGGTATAAAACAATAAATCAATTCACTCGAATAAAAAGATTATAAGTTTCATTCCATGACTGTATATTTCATCCTTCCTTCATCGAGCGTCTCCTGACTTCAACAAAGACTAGTGATCCCACAGATAGCCGGACTTCCATCCACCTCGCCTTGAGCCTAAGACTTTGAAGGTCCTAGCGGCCAGCATTCGTAAAGCTCATCCTTTCTTCAACCATAAGGAGTTGAGCGACATTTTGATGCTTTCTCTTTGGACACTGTCCCTAGTTACAAAGTCTAGAACAGTTTGTGTAAAACCCCATGGGCTCATTCAGATGTTTGCATGAATACGGTAGCACGCATGTGTGATGGATAAACGACATGGATATTTAGTTGGAACTTTTTTAAGTACTGCTTACGTCAACATGCATGGTTATTTGCTCATGCAACTTATCGTCTAATAAGTGTAACAGTTCCTAGCATTAACAAAGACAATAGCATCTTCATTACCTTCTTTTTAATAGAAACAAAAGTAAACACTTCCACAGACAGCACCACACATGTCCCCAGAGATGATGCTCATTCAGTGTTTGAAGCACGACATTGAGATGCCAGGTGTTATATATGACATATATATACATGATGAGATATGCACCATGAGCAAGTATACTTGAGCAATGTATATATATATATATATATATATATATATATATATATATATATATATATATATATATATATATATATATATATATACGCTATATGGTGTGTGAAGCAATAATGACAGCCTAGCTATATGGTGGGTGAAGCAATGATAGTCTTGTAAAGTCTCATTTTAGGATGCGACACGAGCCTAAAAAGCTTCAGCAGAGGCAACATCCAAAATAACACTCCGCCCTCCTGTTGTATGGGAATGACTGGGATATATGTAATAGTGAGGAGATTGGTGAGTTTGCTCAGTAGTATGGAAGTATGTAAGAAATCAATATGGTGACCATTGTCCATATGTTTCCACTTCGATCATTAGGGAATGAGATACATCAGGAGTTTTAGCTTAAGTATTAATTTAGGGGGATGAGGGTAAGTCATTCTTGTCTCCACGATTGAGGAGGTCCTCTGCACTTCCTTTCAATAGGCAGAAGGCTCCTCATCACAGCGACGCCGTGATAAGTTGGGGCTCCTAGATTTGATTGACTTCCTGCTGTAGAGCTGGAGCATGGGAAGTTGGGCGTGGCGCTGCCGCCTATGAGCAATGGAGGACCACAGTCGGACAACTACCGCAGGTTGTTTTAGAACGGTGGTGATAGAGTACCACTGCTGGTTGATACAATGGCTGTCACTGCTAGCGATAGCTATTTTGCACAAAAAATATTCATATGTTTTTCATATGATATTGAATCAAGATAAACTTCATACCAAATGCTTAAAGTTTAAAGAGATCTGTAACTTCGTAGTTGACAACTTTATAATTCGAGATACTTTACAAATTCAAATATTTAATATGCATTATCAGATCAGATTTGACATGATGAATAATATCGAATGGAGACAATGTTAAAATCAAAGTTATCATACTCGACAAGATCTACAACTCTGCAGTTAACTAATTTTTCATTTTAGATTGTGTTGAGTACCGAATAAACAATATAACATTAGAAGTTTTATAGTTAAAAGAATAATGTAAGTTGTATAGTGACATGTGTCACGTAGGTTGGCTGGTATGTATACTCCATGCACTACTACAAAACGATTTTATATGACACTGCCTAAACATTAACCGAGGCAGTCATAAAATCCAACCGCGACACTCGGTAAGGACAACAAATCTTAGCGATGAAGCATTGGCCTTAGTGAAATTATTGAAGTTCACACTAGGGCAGTATACCTCACTTTTCACAAAGAACCCACCGCTAACTCTAATAGATCCCTCAAAGCTCATGGAGAGATACTGTTGGTTCCAAATAGACTAGCTATCGGAAAATGAACAAATACATATTGCATTTTGTTAATCATCTAGACAAGGCAACCAAACACAATTAGGTATAGGCTGTAGTTTCTCAGCCATCTCTTGCTACAGAAATGTCTGTAGCAAGTATACTTGAGCATACATATATCTAGTGTCACCTCGATATGGTGGGTGAAGCAATGATAGCCTAGTAAAGGGGCTCATTTTAGGATGTGACACAAGCCTATAAAGTTTCTGCAGAGGCAACATCCAAAACAACATTTAGGCCTCCTGTTGTATGGGAATGGCTGGAATATAATAGTGAGGAGATTGTGGAGTATGTTGAGTAGTATGGAAGTATGTAAGAAATCAATATGGTGACCACTGGCCATATATTTCCACTTCGATCATTAGGGAATGAGATACATCAGGAGTTGTAGCTTGAGAGTTAGTTTAGAAGGATGGGGGCAAGTCATTCATGTCTCCACGAGTGAAACAGTTCCTTTCAGTACGCAGAAGGCACCTCATCACAATGACGCCGCCGCAGGCTGGTGATCCTTGATTTCATTGACTTCCTGCTGAAGTGCCAAAGCATCGGGAGTTCGGCGTGCTGCTACCGCCTATGAGCAATGGAGGTCGCCTGCTCACTCATCGTCCCTGCTCTTGCCATCAGTCCAACATGCGTGCTGCAAGCTGCCCTCGCCACTTAGCTGGCCTTGTGCGCTACTACGAATGCACTCATCACCACCACTGCCAAGCGTGGGTATCCGTCTGACCGCCCCCGTCCCGGCCGAGGCTATACTCTTGTACAAGACAAACAGAAGAGAGCAAAAAGGCGTCTACGAGCAGTGTCCTCCCCTGCCCTTCGATGTCTATCGCCCTGTTGACAGATGCTAGCTGCTCGGCCATCTTTGTCGCAGTGACTCCACGCCGGCCGGCAAAGAGTAGCCCATGTCCTTCCATTGTCTGAGTAACACACACTATCAGAGTATTTGTTTATTGGCAAGTGAAATTCTCTGCCACTCTAGATGCTAAGTGAAACAGAGTGTTCAGTTCCATGGCTATAGCGTGCTTATGTATCACCGACTCACCGTGGTATATATTTCGTTGTGTTAGCCCATACCGACTCACCTCGGTCGATGGAATGATCTATTAGATGCAACTTCAGGGCAATCCTATAGAAAGGGTAGCTGGTGTGCTCCAAGTCTCCAATCCACAATAGAGCACGCGTCCTAGTACAGAGTGTTAGCTGGTGGAGTCGGTGCTGGCCGTGGTAGGAGCAGTAGCGGAGGTCATCAAAGAGCTCGTGGAGCATGTTGAGCTCGTGGAGCCACGCGATGTCACGTTTCTGCTGCCGGCAATGGAAGGAGGCAACCGCTGGTGCATCTTGTGGGCGACTCCAAAGAGCATGTCTGGCATGGCAGGCGGCCTGCGCAGACGAGAGACGGCACCAAGGCACGCCCGCTCCTCTGATGATGACGATGGCGTCGACGAGGATGACGATGCCGTGACTTTGAGTGCACCTCCATGGCTGAGGCCGCGTGCCCAGCACCTGGACCCGAAGGCGTGGAGCTCGTTGGTGGCCCAACCAGTGGCGGCGGCAGTGGCCAGGATGAAACTGTACAGTCGCATCTCCTGACATAGCAGGATGCTTGCACTAGTGCAGGACATGTCTGTGTTCCGATCTTAATGTCATGGAAACACTGGAACTGCCATTATATAAACCTGGTCAGCCTCAGGGCCTGACCGCCTGAGTCGAGTCACTAGTATATATGTGTTGCCAGTGTAGGGTTCGTGGGTCTTAGGAATCAGAAAAGAGAGAATAAATTCATAGGTCTCAAAAAAGAAAAAAAAATCATACCAACTTTAGTATGGAATGGCCCGACTCAAACAGGTAGGTGATGACTGATGAGCATGCTGATTTGCTGACTAGTCCAGCTCTCGGAATTCAGTGATGACCCTTAGAGAGGACTCTAGTGGGGATGAGATGCGTCAGGATTTTTGGCAAAAGCTTCAACGTATCTAATAGAACCCAAACACAAGGTGGTCAAGAAGAGGAATCTGCTCCAACTAAACAAAACCCCTCTGCCTGCTGCGGACTTGCACAAGGCCTTCACTGTTCTCGATGCCACTGGCCGAGCTGTTGTCGACCAGGTGCTGCACAGTTTCATTGCAGATGCCCGAACGAATTCTTCAGTGAACTAGAGTTTAGTTCTTTTTTACTCTTCCTTCTTCCTTTGTTTCTTCCACCGTGCCTTGGATTGGGCTTGTGCTTGCACTGTGGCCTAGCCAACCCACCTATTTGTTGGATCACTTGTTGTAATGATGGCTGCCGCCTCCATCATCTGCCCTCAAGAGAAGAAGCTATATGCTCCACCACAATCTCCAAGATTTGCAGCTTCACCCCAGCCTGTTCAAGCGCACACCTCATCTCTGATGCCGCTGGAACCCAGGGCGATCTAGCTAGCTGCTCACTGCCTGGGACCCAAACTCCTTCTCCCATTCTGGAAAATTTGACGCACCCACTCTGTCACTGCCGTCATTGGCTTTGCTACTGATGATACCAAGATGACAATAACCAAATGTCTATGCTCCCTCCGACCAACACATGTCCAGGTCCATCCTGAAGGAACTGGAGGACCTGGCAACCCTTACCGATGGACCCTGGTTAATCCTAGGGGACTTCAACCTCCTGCACTAAGCAGACAGGTGGTGCAGGGTGTTTTAGTTAGAGCGGATTACAGTTTTTGCATATATTCAACAGTTTTTAAATAGAATCTGGTCCGAGTAACGAGGACGAATAACTGAGAAAAATAACCATCTTTTAATCGACCACCTTTCCTTCCCCTCTTGGATCATCTTTTCACCTGGTCCAATATGCGCCACTCACCCACCTTAGCTCGGTTGTACCAGCCACCAAGCCTTAATGTCACCGGTGGTCCAATATGCGTCAATCAACATGCAGTGAAGCGAATGCGATTTTTTCCTCAACACTACTCTGTCCTCCGTGGTTAGAACAACCTCTGACCATGTCCAGATCCTGGTCTCTCCATCTCTCCACTGATATGCCTGCCCATTGCTCCTTCCGCTTTGAGAATGCCTGGCACCTTGATCACACCTTCCTGCACAGAATCCTCCTGGCCTGGTCTGAAGCTACTAGAGTTAGCGATGCAGTGGGCGCACTAGGTTCCTCAAAGCCTCCTGCTTGGCATCCAAAGCATGGTCGCAAAAAGAAAAGAGCACACCCCACTTGGAGACATGACTGAAAATTTCTAATTCATTTGGTTGATTTCCTTGAGGAGGTTACAAGAATGAAGAATGATACATGTACACACACACCCCACAACATACACAAACTGCAGACTCATATAGCTGCTGAAAGAGTGAAAGAGTTGCTTAAGCAAAACGCATGGGCACTAAGATTTGAAAGCAAGATGGTCCACTAGTTGGAATTGGAATATGTTTTTATATTTGTTGAATATGTGCAGTTCCATCAATTAAAGCTTTACGGTTGAACAACTTGATGTACGCAACTCAACATAGTACTAGAGCCAGAGGTTGTATATATGTTAAGTCGTCCTTCCAATCACAATAAAAATAAAATAATTATATAGTCAGCTCCGATTTTTATGTTTGAGATGCAAAGGATCCTACATGTAAACTTAATAATATCAATGTACTCTAAGCTCTTCTAGTAACTTCAGCGGGACCCCAATTAATTGCCCCCTTTTCTTATTTTCCAAGTGATAAAAAAACAAGCTATATGGACCCCCAACGCAGATCCTCGATAGTAGAAGGATCTCAAATCACTCGTCGTCAAGCCTTCATTCCCAGCAAGGACCTTCCCCAAAGCCTTGAAATTTATATTCCATGTTTCCATCCCTTTTCCCACTTGTGCCCACATGGAATAGGGTGACGAGTATGTTGTATAGAACGGCAGTAACTAGAATTCAGCTGGCGACTCTTGTAGGCCTGTAATGGGAATGGGAATGGGAATGGGATGCATCAGGACTTTTAGATCAAGCTTGAGCTTCAAGCACTGTATGAGTCGCCCAGAGGTAATGCCAGATTTTACCTGAGGAAGATTGGAAAACTGCTCGCTTCTGGCTACCAATCTTATTCAAGTATCTGTTTGGTGTGATGGCTCAGCATGCAACCGACAGGACTTGAGCTCTGTGGTCACCGTCATCAGCCTAATGAAGATCAAGACAAGATGTGGTGGTCGATATGATCTTTCGTGATTCAATGTACCCTGCATGTTGCTTCCATGGCATTCTAAGTCAAGCCCTGGATCGGAGCAACATGGTTATCGATTGTACCGTGCAGGTTCTAGGCTTGACACAAGGATTGCGGGGTTACTTTATTTTTGCTTTAGGTCCTCCCATTTGTAATGCCTCCAGTTTGTCCATGCTCATTGTTGTGGGGAAAAACAGAGTGCACTAAATCATGTGTCAATATATTTAAATGATGTGCTCCGATATGATACACAATAGGAGAGGCTCGCTACACGAAAATGTTGTTGCACGTGGTGAACACTACTAGTGGGTGTGCTTCACAATAGTTTATAATAAGAATGTAAGAGTAGTGAGACATTGGTTTGTAATGACTTCATATCTCCTAATTTATAAGACGTTTGACTACTTGTCTTATCCAAAAAAAATTTGTAAAACATTATTTCTTTTGCGGTGGCTTGCTTTATTAATAAAAATTCTTAAAGAATGACTTAAATATATTTGCACAAATTTTTTTTAAATAAGATGGATGGTCAAACTTAGAGTAAAAAAAATAAATGTCTTATAATTTGGGATGGAGGAGGTATGTATTAAGTTTAAGTTCTCGCTATAAATGATGTATTCCTATTTTTTGTGAGAAATGAGATGGCATTGAGAATTCTTCAATGCATCACAAATGCACACGAGAATTCACTACCAATTTGCACTGATCCTGCAATGGTGCCTTGTGTGCCACTACAAGGCCATGACCTAAACCGCAGCGACACTATGTCACCATAGGTTCGACAACTCGTCAATGATAACTATGGATACCACAGCCGGCTAATGCCTTGACCCAGTAGTCTTGTACCTATTATCACTGTTGGTACTATGTCACTGCAGGTTCGAATGACAACTTCGAGTATGTTATAAATTAACTTGGTCAGCCTTTGTGCCTGACTTGAGGTACTTGTATATATGTGTTGCCAGTGTAGGGCTCGTGGGTCTAACTAGGAATAAGAAAAGAGAGAATAAATTCGTATACGTAGATCTCAGAAAAGGCAAAAAAATCACACCCACTTTAGTATGGAATGGCCCGACACAAACAGGTTGGTGATGACTGATGAGCATGCTGATTTCCTGACTGGTATTGCTCTCGGAGTTCAGTGGTGACCCTTAGAGAGGATTCTAATGGGGTTGAGATGCATCAGGGAATTTTAGCAAAAGCTTCAACATAGAAGATAGAGCCAAAATACAAGCTGATCATTGTTAGTACTGTGATTGGGATAGTACTTATCGCTCACTCCGTCTTCCTCTCCTAACTGTACTATCCCAATTACAGTGACGTGGCACACGGAATCACTACCATTCCGGTCCTGCGTACAGGCCACTTGGATGTGCCTGTCAGCTTGAGTGATGCCTCCTCGTGCCAGATCATATGCAGTGCTCTGAACATTCCTTTATGATGGTTCCGACCAGGCTACCAAAAAAAAACATAGACATCTGATCCATCTAAACAAACCACCTTGCCTGCTGTGTCATTGCTGTCCTAGCCTTTGCTACTGATGATGACACCAAAGTTACAATAAGCAATGTCAATGCTTCCTCCAGGGAACAGCCGGCCTCCACTGCGTATCGAGTTTTTATGCTGCCTCCAACCATCGCATGTCTAGGTCAAGTTCCTCAAAAAAAAAACATGTCTAGGTCCATCCCGACGGAACTCGAGGACCTAGCACCCCTTATTGATGGACCCTGGCTAATCCTAGGGGACTTCAACCTCCTGCACTACACAACATAGAAAAGCAACCAGGTTTTAGATGTGTCCCTCACCATTCCCCACTTGCATGGTCTTTTCACCGGGTCCAATATATATATGCATCACTCACCCACCTTACCTTGCTTGTACCTGGCCTTCAACTTATAGTGGAACCATTTCTCCGTGCCTCAAAGCCACCCTCTTGGTGGCCAAAGTGTTGTGAAAAAAGAAAAGAGCACACCCCACTATGAGACATGACTGCAATTCATTTGATTGATCTCCTTGGGGAGGTTGAATCACTGTCTGTAGGGGAGAACGTACGGCAGACTCATAGCCCTTATATGTAAAAGCATTCAGTGCATGCTAGTGGAGGCCATGGATTCAGCGGTACCAAGCAATGTCCTCTGCATCATGAAAGTATTGTCGGTCGGCGATGGTGAAGCATCACAGTGGTGGCATGCGGGCTACCGCCTAGGCCGACATCTCACCATTGTGGCAGTTTGCGGGCCGTCACAAGATATTGCTGCAGGGTACCCAGCCTGTATCTCTAGTTGTTGGTAATGATTGAAGAGTCATTCGGAGTGCACTACCACTACGGGCATACTCCCTCCAACAAGACAAGATTTATAAGTGAGTCCTATGTTTGGATTTGTCACAAATGTGGCATATAAGTTCATGTTTGTTGTAAATATTTTTGTTTCTAAGAAAATGAAGCATGAGTCCTATCATTACTCTACAAGTTCTTTTAGACTGTTCTTATACTAAACATGTGCCCATTGAGTTGCACTACTCCTACTACGAGCTTGCTACTAATAAGGTGATAGCTTATTTGTTTGCAAAACTTTTTTTACTTTTGGGAGCACAAAATGAAGAATGATACATCTACACACATCACGACATACACACACACACTGCACACTCATATATTGTTCATCGCACTCATCAATTTAAGCTTTAAGGTTGAACAACTTGGTGTATGTAACTCAACATAGTACAAGAACCAGAAGTTGTATGTGTTGAGTCCTGCCAATCACAATAAAAATAAAATAATTATATGGTCAGCTCTAATTTTCATGTCTGAGACTCAAGGGAGCCTACATGTAAATTAATATAATATCATCTACTCTAAGTTCGCGTAGTAACTTTAGTGGGATCCACTTAATAAATTGCCCCCTATCTTATTTTCAAGAGCCGAGTAGTAAAAAAATAAGATCCTATATATAGACCCCCAACTCAGATCCTCAATAGTAGAAGAACCTCAAATCCCTCATCAAGCCCTCACTCCCATGGAGACTCCCCAAAGCCCTGTAATGGGGATGGGATGCGTCAGGACTTTTAGATCAAGCTTGAGCTCCAATGGCCGTAAGAGTGACTGAGAAATTCCTAGTGTGCCAAAATCCTTGAGGGTCCATGATTTCCTAGTGTGCCGCCAAAATTATCATTTTCTTGAGTGTTGTAGTAGACTGCTAGGGTAATTTATATTTATAGTGATTCCACTTGGCCTCTGATGAAATGTGCAATTTTTCTTGAGTGTCAGGGGTGGATCTGTGGCCCAGGTCCCTGGGGCACAGGCTCTAGTCATTGGCCAGTAACTGTGTGCACCCCCTGTAAGTTTTAGCTAAACAAGCAAGGCCCTAGCTCCTATGCTGCAGGACTGCACCGGCACGGAAGGCATGGTCGCAAGGAATTGGCCACCGCTGCACTTGGGTTAATCAATTAACCGAGGCGGTTACAGTGCCCGTCTCGGTTAAGTCATAATTAACCAGGACCTTTTGGCCAAGGCGGTTGGGAAGACCGCCCCTCCTCAGTCAACCAAACATGCCCACCTCAGAAAAGGAAAATACTGTAGTCATGCTATGAGCTACATGCAGGTGTGGAGGTCCCACTGTGTGCCGCATGGAACATGAAAATTGTGATTTTCCTTCAATGCAAAAATTGCAGTTTTCTGCAAGGAGGAAACTATTTTTCCGCTGATCAGCGCCAAAATTATAGTGCGTGACTTGGTTTCTTGGATAACAAACGGCTTCCATTATTTTTGTGCTCTTTCCTCATTTACTCTCTTGCCAAATCACCGTTTCACATACTTGGCAGGTTCATTTAATGTCATGGAAACAATGGAACTGCCCTTATAAACCTGGTCATCCTCATTTGCCGGAGTAGAGTTACTTGTATATAAGTGTTGCCAGTGTAGGGCTCTCGTGGTTCTTATTATAGGCATAAAAGAGGGAGAGAATAAATTATAGATCTAAAAAATGAAAAAAAAAAACATGCCATTTTAATATGGAATAGCCCGACTGAAACAGGAAGATCATGACTGATGAGCACGTGCTGATTTGCTGACTACTAAAGCTCTAGGAGTTCAGGTGACCATTAGATAAGGATTCTAATGGGGATGAGATGCATCAGGAATTAGCGAAACTTTCAACAGAGAAGATAGAGCCCAAATAAAAGCATGTCAAGAAGAGGGATCTGCTCCATCTAAAGAAAACCCTTCCTCCAGCAGACAAGGGCAAACTCACCATCATTGGTCTCAGGGCCACTGGCCGAGCAGCGATCAACAAGGTGCTACGTCAATGCAGACGCCTGAGCGACCTCTCCTGTGTCTTTGGATCCATGGTGCATCTTGGGTACCGTATGTCCCCGCCTGCGTGCAAGAGTACAGATCTTTTCCACCCATCTATCCCATTGTTCCACCCACTCAGCAGCCAAAGCGTGGCCAAAAAGAAAGAAGAGCCCACCCTACTTTGAGACATGACTGCAAATGTCTAATTCATTTGGTTCATCTTCTTGAGGAGGTTCGACCACTGCCTGCAGGGGAGGATGTGGCCTACTCACTGGTCTGAGCCATGCATGTTTGGTTTCCTCCTGGGTGGAGCTGCCTGGCCAGGCAGCGCTCCTAGATGTCCCATTTCGATCGCCTAGGGCCAGGACCGCATGCTTGCCTGGTATAGGCAGTTGCCTGGGAGGCTGCGAACCAAACAGGATAGCTTGCATGTAGTGCGTGCTGGGGAGGTCATGGCCTCAGCGATGACCGGCACATGGCTGAGGTTCGCTGCATCATGAAGTTAAGGTGTCATCGATCGGAGATGGTTGAGCATCATAGTGCTGGCAGCGCGGGCTACCGCATGGGCCAATATCATCTTTGTGGCAGTTTGCCGGCCATCACGAGATATTTCAAGGCTTCACACGCGGGCTAATGATTATATTTGTTGAACATAAGTGTATTGTTCAACGCTCTCATCAATTTAAGCTTTTAGCTATATTGAACAATTTGGTGTATGTAACTCAACCCAGTACTCTGTCCTGTTCCCTCAAAAAAACCTCAACCCAGTACTAGATCCAGAGGTTGTATGTTGAGTCCTGCCAAGCACAATAAAAAAAAAATTACATGGTCAGCACTGATTTTGACGTTTGAGACTCGAGGGGGACAACATGTAAACTCAATATTATCCATCTACTCTAAGCTCGTGTAGAAACTTCAGTGGGACCTCACTGAATGGCCCCATATCTTATTTTCGAGAGACGCAAGGTAAAAAAAAACAAGCTCCAATATATAGACCCAACTCAGGTCCTTGATAGTAGGACCCCAAATCCCTTCGCCCCCTCCTCCCCAACCCCCACACAAGAGAAAAAGCCTTCGACTTTATATTCCTACTGTTTCCATCCCTTTTCTCACTTATGCCCCCATAGATGAGGGTGACACGAGTATGGTGTATAGAACGGTAGTAACTAGAATTCTGCTACTCTTGTAGAGACCTGTAATGGGGATGGGATGCATCAGGACACATAAATCAAGCATGAGCTCAAATTACTGTAGATGGACCCTAACGTAATGCCAGATTTAGATCAGCAAGATTGGGAAACTGCTGATTTCTGGCTACCATTCTTTTTTTTTACCGAAGTCAGCAGGAGAAACCCCAGCCTATTTTTTTAATTTTTGGTTAATACAGACCTGTTTAAATTCGCTCCCACAGGGAGTCGAACTCAGGTCTGCTAGATGCTACTCAGGTGCTAATTTCTAGCTACCATTCTTCACATATCTGTTTGGTGTGATGGGTGAGAATGCAACAGCTAGCAGTTGAGCTTTGTCACCCTCATCAGGTTAATGAAGCATATGCTCAACTCGTTGGAATTAGCCTGCTTTGTGCATCATGCTGAACTACTGATGAGAAATATCAGATATGATTTTGCAGTGAAACCCTATCTACCATGATGGGTAGCAACCAGGAGAGCACACAGCAAGCTGTTGTTCAAATATCAATTAGCTTTCTCAAAGTGTGAACGAAACAGACACTACTTAGAATCAATAGTGCACTGACTTGGTTTTTTACTTAAAATGTTGTTTCCGTTATTTTTCTTCCCTTTACTCATTCTTTGTTGCCGCATCAATGTCTTTGCATGCATGGCAGGTTCATTTAATATCATGGAAACAATTATTAAACTTTGTTCAACTTCAGTGGCTGAGTGAGTTACTTATTCTATATGTGTTATGAGTGTAGTGCTGGACTGCTGATGGATCTTAGCCCGTTAGGCATCAGCAAAAAGAAAATAAATTCAATGCATCTCAAAAGAGAAGAAAATTGAGGCCTCCTTTAGTATGGAATGGAATTGCTGAAACAGGGTCGGCGATGACTGATGAGCATGCTGAATTGCTGACAAGTACGGTTCTCGGAGTTCAGTGGCAACCCTGTAAAGGGGATGAGATGCATGCATTAGGAGTTTTAGCACCATCTTTAACATAGAAGATAGAGGCAAAGTACTTGTCAAAGGTTACCACACCAGAAAGACGTATCAAATACCATGGAGGTTTCGTCTCGCAAGCAGAAAGACATGTCAAATAACATGGAGTTTTCTCGCAAGCCTGGACGCACTAGACGAACACAGGAGATGATGGACGATCAAAACCGAATGGCCATCCTTCAAGACTTAAGAGCCGACGTGTGTGCACCACGACGTCCATGCAGTGAGTGCCATACCAAGCATCAGTGAACACAAACAAAGCGCTGTTGTGCTCACGTGCAACCCAGTGTGGCATGTCAGTGCTCAGTGAGCGCACAGACGAACACTCGACCATTTGCCTAACTGACATAAAGAAAACTAAAATGAATTCATGACTATAACTTGTATTGCAATATTATTCAATAAATCTTCCGTTTGCCTAATCTCAGCAGTCATTCCTCTTCTGGGCCTTTCTCCACAGTTAGCACCTAGCGTATCGTCGAAGTTGTTGTTTGTCAGGGCCGAGATTTCCTATTATGTGTTACCCTGCTGCGTAGCTCAAGACGGAAGTGGCGATCGATGGCGTAACAGCTTGGCTTTTGGTGGGCAGACTTGCATCTGTACCAAGTGCTTTGTGTTGTTGCCTTGGAAAAAGCATCTAGTCTTCAATGGTGGTCGGTGTCCAATGTTTTCAGTATTTTTTAGTCTGACAAACGTGTTTCTTCAGGCGAATTTGTCTTGACGTTGGTAATCTTATTCTATTGGAGTTGTCATCACATTGGTGATCTTATTCTAGTGGAGTTGATATCACAGTAGGGGCGGATCCATCAGTATGGCAAGGTTTGGCGGCCGCCAGACCTCCCCGCTGGCGAGACTCCAATCCCCACCCTTGGCAGATGCCAGACGGATTAACTAGCCTCGGTGACTCCGCCCTGTGCGGTCAGCTTCTGTTTTTTCCGAACGACGGGAGGTAGACGACGACTCTGTTTGAGGCTTTGAGCGCATGGGAAAAACAGGAACTGGGCCTATTGGGCCACGTATAGAGTCTGCTTAGTGCAACCAGATGGCGGAGAGAGTTTATGACTTCTGTTTTTTGACAACAGAGAGTTGTTTATGTCATTTTAACAGCTTTCTGTCTTTGCTTTGCCCATTGTTGATTCCCTTCGTGTCACCAGGGGCGGGTCCTTGAAAACAAATTAGTATTATATCTTCAATTAGTATGTCCATTCACCGTCATTAAAATCATCCAATGTTTTATTTTATCGTTCGGTCATGCTTATAATTAACTATTGAATCTATTATTTGTGAATGAAAATTCCATGTTTCGTATAATTGGATCACCCAACTGAAGATTGTGACATTGTTATGGATATATAATTGGCCACATTATTATCTCTTACTACCCCTATTTCTATTTTATAAGTTGCACACTTAAATTAAGGAACTCTAAAAACTTCAACCAATTATTTAGCTAACAATTTTACTATCTCAATATAAAATTAATATTAATATGATTAGAATCATAAGCAATTTTACTATCCAATAATCATAAATTTACAAGGATAAACAATATAAAAAATGAAATAAATAAATGTTCAACTTATATTTTAATTTGGGATCGAGACCGTGTCATTTTAGTCCATGTCTTATAAAATAGAACTGAGGTAGTATTTAGTATATAGTTCTACCGTTACACATATTAGTAATATAAAGTTCGCCATAGGTGAATTTTTATTCTGATCCGCCACTGCATCACGAGCAAGCCTGTTTATCGTGTAGGACACTACTGGAGCTTGTTGGGGATGTAATTTTTTTCATCAGTTTCTTTTTTTTTATTTTTCTTGTTGTAATAATTTGGCTTGATTCTATCCACAAGTAGATGAAGCCGGATAGTTTCTATCCTTTATCTAATAAAAGGACTGTCGGAACTAGATCTGAGTCATCATATTTTGAACTTTCTTAATTCGTGAGTAAAGTTCACGGCTGGTCCTTAAACTTATGGGGTATGTCATCCTGGTCCCCAAACTTAGAATATGTATCATTTCAGTCCTTAAACTCTATTTAGGCCTTATATTTATAAAAATAGAGATGGATGCGGGTACGAATCTATATCCGCTCGAATGAATATGAGACCCAAACAAAGTTTAAGGACTGGAATGATACAGCCTACAAGTTCGAGGACCATCCATGAACTTTACTCTTTTTACCAATCAATTCCTCTTTCTCTCGGAGAAGATTTCCATCAGCCCATTTATTATTATTTTCATGGGCCAATGGACTGTCCATGAACTTTACTCTTGATTTCATGTTGAGTATAATAAATCAAACACACATTATTGTAGTGTGTCTTGCCTTTGTCAGGCTTTGGATAAGTTTTCTACAATAAAGAACTATATTGTGCAGCAAAGACTAGATTTATGGTGTTGTGAGACATTAATATAGCAATAGTGACGGGCAAAGGTCCTTCTATGTGAGTACTAAATAAGTGGATGTTGCCCCAATATACATGTAGAACTGAGTACCCGGTAGGTCAATCAGTGGATGAGTAAGTTATAGGGTAATTATTCACTACACATGCCTATAAAGCGACACCCATCGAAGGGTAGCAATCACTTGCCTCTGGCTCCTTATGCAACAGAGTACAAGCATCCATCCAAACGAAGTGTCATAGCATGACAATGGTATATTATATCGAAGGCGATCCCTTGAAGTGGTCTCATGTGGGAATAGGATACCTCAGGAGCTTTTGATCGAAGGTTCAGATATGAGAAGTGTCTATGTCCCTTGTTGTGAGAATTTAAATGTACCATAGTTGTAGAATATCTATCACCGCTACCGAGCATGGCTCACAGGTGAAAGCCATGATGTTTGATCCTTGGTCCCACAGACAAAAATCCATGGTCCAGAAACAGTCGAGTACAATCCAGAAGAACATCTTCAGTGCCAGAAAATCCAGAAGGACATCTTCAGCACCATGATTTTTTATCAAAGGTTGGGAGGCTGTCCACAGTTCTTTGCCGCTGCAATTTTGCTGGAGCCAGAGAGAATATCGATCGCCTTCTAAACACAGGGCACAAAGTACTATTGATCCTCCCACCATTGCCAAATCATGCGATCATGTTCCACACGAGCTATAAGTCACCAAGAGTCCTGGACTACTTGCACTGTCAAAGGACAAATTAAGGGTTCCACAAATTAAACATTAGACCATATATGTGTGTTATGTTTTGGGTGCCAACTTAATTACTATATCCATTTCAATCTTCATCCACGGCTGCTAATAAATTTCACCCCACTGACCTAGTCCACTCTCTATATGTGCATATATACGTGTCAATCTTGGCTATCCATCCCGACAGAAAAGGTTATAAACTAACAGGGTCTTCATTTATCAACAAACTGGACTCTCATTTGTGGATACATACAGGAGTGTTGAACTCTGCTACTTGTGTGCATCAACGTACACCTGGCAACGTACACCTGGCAATGTTGTTATTCGTTTCAAGTAGTATAGAGCAGCAATATATGTATATGCCAAGTGTTGGGACGAGCATCCACACGTCCAGTGTTCTCAAGCCATATATATCTTCTAGCCTTTTCCCAGGTAGCCATGTCTTGTAGCTTAGTTTTACTTCCCTTTTGCTCCAGGCTCCATATGCAGCCACTGATTGCTGAATATGGCGCAACAAAAAACTGGTTTCCAAGGTATGAGAAGCCAGAACCTCTAACATTTCAGCCCTTCACACTGGCTGGACGAGCCATCCGGCAAGGGAGCCGATGCGAAGAGATTGGGAAAAAGACCGTGAAGTTCATAATTGGAAAGAAAAAGGAATCAGAGGGTAGAGAAGATTTTTTTTTTTTTTTTTGGTCAGGAACCTGTTTTGCCAAACACTATCAAATTCAACTTTAGCTTTTCACCAGCAATGCTGCTCATGAAGCTATAATCTAAAAAAAACTGCTTCTAGTGAAGCTGAGCTGTGCCAATTGGGGCCTAACTGAATATGTAAATTAAATGGTCACTACATATACCTATCTAGGTGCAAATAGTGGCCACATCAATAAAAATAAAATCCACACATCTCCTTTTGTGTAGAATGGCTCTTGTCAGCTGAGACCAAGGAGCGAGGGTGACAATGAGTATGTTCTTGGAGGAGGTTGTGATCAAGTTCATACGCAAGAATCTGATCTACAGATATATGCTAATAATTTTTATGTACAATTGAGGGGTGGATGAGTACATGGAATGTCTAGAGCAAGCAAGCATATAAGCTAAACGAACAAAGAATGTAACGGGAATTTTACTTCAAATCTCGTTTACAAATTTTCTACATGTGCTTGTATCAATTTCATATGTCTAGTTCAAACTTTGTCAAACATTATAAATGAATAAGTTCAGTTTCCTCATGGTAATAATTGGCAATTAATTGAAGTCAGGCACAGCAAGTGAGCTTAGTTCATCACAACGGCTAGCCATGGACAGAAGCCGGGTGGCCCAGGGATCAGGGATGGGATTGAATCCATGCAAAGGGAGGACCCTTGTCAAGTTGTCATGGACCGATAGGGGATGGGATCGGAGCCTTGTGAAAGGCTGCACCAAGAGCATGCAGAGAACGATGGAGAAGGTCGCTCACATGCTAGAACAGATGGTCGATCTGGGTCAACAACAAGCGAAGTGCAAGTGGGGATGAAATTCGACCATGGCAGTTGATCACCTAACCTTTTTCTTTACCTTTAATTAAGACTCAAGCTCCTGATGTATCACATTCCCAAGGCAGGAGCCTCGGCAATAGCTGCCATCGATTTTTTATTTTAACTTCATAAATACATATCATCCATAATTTTGGTATGCCTGGTCCATGTAGTTTTATTTATAGGTGCATGTCTTGTACGAACATTTAAGTTTTCATTGTCTCACCCACCAAATATTTACAGCATATATATATATATATATATATATATATATATATATATATATATATATATATATATATATATAAATACAAGAATTATAGCCACATAAAAGGCTGGCATGCCTCGAACAAATTGTTTATTGCATCCATGGCTGCACTATATAACACAATGAACTTAAAATAGAAAAACTGGGCACTATAGATGATTTTAAATATAGTTAACTACAAAGTTGCAACTCCCTTTCAGTAGCGCACAACAATTTGATTATACATACTTTCTCCACCCAAGGTCATTTCAAAACGTTAAAAATTGAACTTCATATTATGCAAAACCCAAAATATAATTTTGGGCCTTAAATGAGGTTGCCCAAGGTAGCATGGTCATGCTGTCACTATATATAATGGGCAGTGTTGTAGGCACCACACTGGCTGGCGCCTCTGCAGTACCGTGAATGGCAGGGCTAAGCAGGTGCACCCTAGGAATGTTGCTTGGGCTAGCTAGGCTGCATGATCCAACCATTTCATTGTACATAGGTGGGCATGTTCATGGTGTCGTTATAATGATCAGTGTTGTGGGCAACGGATTGGCAGGCGCCTCTGCGGTAGCATGCATGGCACGGCTAAGCAGCTGCACCTAGGAATGTTTGCTTGGGCTAGGCTGCAATAAGATCCAACCATAGACAACCAAATTTGGATGTCGAGGACTGTGTCGGCGTTAATCAGCTTTCTCGGAGTGTGGACCAAATAGATCCATCTTGGGCATGAAGAGCAACAAGAAAATAAACTGGTGCGGAGGTCCCAGTGTGCCCCACGGAACATGAAAATTGTGATTTTCCCTCAATGCAAAAATTGCAGTTTTAGGGAGGAAACTATTGTTTGTCCTCAGTGCCAAAATTACAGTTTTACATATGCTGGATAGCATATGACTTAGTTTTCTTATACTAGTGGATAAGCACATGCGACACGCACGTGCTATGAGTATTATTCATACTTGATTGGATGGAATATTAACAGCCATGCAGCATGCACTTGTTTATATTGTGATACACAAGGTTCTCTCTTATGATTTCTAATTTTCTTGATGAGACATCATGATTTTTTAAAAAAATCTATATATTTTTTATTTTGTTAAATATATTATATATTCATTTATAGAGAATTAGATGTGACAGTTTGATAGTAGTCAAACCTGTAAACTGGGCAATTTGAGATGGTTAGCAGCTATCATTCATAATACACATTAGACAAAGACCCATTTATAATAATATGCATATATAAAAATTAAGCATTAATTATTGATGGGCTATGGTACAGCAAATATACTCATCAGATACTTAGTTACTCCACCACTTAGGCACACAATCAAACATAATATAATAGCCTCATTCACTCGATGACTCGACCACTTAGTCACTTGATCACTCAATCATCATAAGGCCACTCGGTCATTTTTGCACTCGAATTGAACACTCAAGACAGTCGGCTATCAGTCACTATGTCACTTAGATACTCGGCCAAGGATAGTATATATATAGTAATCTTAGTCACTCAAATCCTCAATGAATTAGACAACTGCTACATAGGAATTTCAAACAGGAACGTGTAAAGAACCACACATGCATGGTAATGTAGAGTATTTTATCATAACCAAATCAGACTTAATTGTCTACCTTATCTAGTAATCGTCAAAAAGATTTTGAAATGGGAAAGTTCCAACCTCTAGAGATCATTATCTGTTGTCCTTTTACGACAAGAAAAATGGTCTATCCTTTCAATCGGAATAACTTTGGAATCGGGCAGCTCAGGACCTCTTCCCCAGCGCAGTTACATTTTCCATCTTTTGGGACATTTGGAAGTGTCGTAACTCTTTCTCTGATCTCACACAGATGAAGTGAATTCTCAAATTTACTCTAAAATCTTTTAGAGTACACATGAAGTGAACTCACAAATAACAAGATAAATCAGCTCTATAGACATATAAAAAAATTAAGTGCTTCAATCGGCTCTACTGCCAGGCAGGACATTGATGGCCAAACATGACAATCACGGCCCTGACTTATCGCTTTGTCTCAGTCATGACTGATAGAACATTAAGTCGAAAGAGGTATTATTCCTGTATATTATTATGTAAAAATAATATCCAGGATCATTGCACCTGGTTCATATCACATTTCACATTCAGATCATTGAACTTATTAGTCCAGATCATATACTCAATAGACCACAAAGTATTAAAGAAACCACAAAGTGAATTGACATTTTGGAGTATAATTTCTTTGCTCTCAATAGACCGTTACTAAAGAAAAATCTCATAGATGATGCAATGTCATACTCCGTCCGTTCCAAGCTTTGACTTTTTTTGGTTCATCTATTTTGCTATGTATCTAGACACACTATCATATCTAGATACATAGTTAAATGGATGTACCAAAGCAACTTATAATTTGAAACACATAGAGTACTAATAACACATGCATCAAAATATTTTGCTATATATCTAGACACATTATCATATCTAGATATATAGTTAAATGGATGTACCAAAGCAACTTATAATTTAAAACAGATGGAGTACTAATAACACATGCATCAAAATAAAACAAGAGAAACCACAACGGACAAATAAATGCTCCATAGAACCATGACAACGGACTCACCATTATAAACACCTGCGGCCAGTAATTCGCCAAGATGGACAGATTGAGGAGATTGTGCATCAGCATTGGCGGCACCGTTCCAGCGTTACTTGCCGATTAAACTGAAAGAAACCAAGTCCGCATCTTCAACTATGGTACATGGCTACATGCTGGCCTGCTTCACGCCTGCACGCTACAGCCTGCTCGTGGCAGTTAGCACTCAACGCGTCAGTGCTGAAATGCCGCTATGCCACCGGCCAGGTTATCAAATGTGCAGGAAGAGGAGCAGGAAACTGTTGACGACGAATCCAGTCCGCGTCAACACACCGGTAGGGCTTTGGACGCCCAAAGAGGTTGTAGATCAACCTGCAACACAGCAACAACGTAACGTAACCGGCAAAACCGATCTAGAGATCGATGGAGCCGATGTGGAGCTCGTTGATGGCTGAAAACGCTCCCGAACCACCTCCGGAAGGATCCGTCAGGAGGAAGCACGTGGAGATTGCCCTAGGACCAGCAAGGCCACCTAGAACGCCGGCTAAATTCGTGGAGAATCGAGCCGAACAGCAGGGTAGAGGTGAAACCGCCAAAACCTACGTTGTAGATGTGTTTTTTGACGATTGGATAGATGGGAACTCAATCGGTCATGATCCTCTCATATATATAGAGGGGGGTGGTCTTATCCCAGTAGGAAACCGCTCCAATACTTATTTTCCAAGTTTTCCACAAGTTTGGAGGAGTTTGGGTCGTAACCGGAAAGTCCAGATCCGGACTGACGAGGTCTACCGGAACTTCCGGTCGAACTTCCGGTCTCGGACCGGAACTTCCGGTCTTGGACCGGAACTTCCGGTCTTGGACCGGAACTTCTGGTCATAGACCGGAAGTTCCTGGAGCTCCGGGGCGCGCAGGCCGGAACTTCGGGTCACGGACCGGAAGTTAGTTGGACCGGAAGTTCCGGTCTCGGACCGGAAGTTCCGGTCAACACCACAGTATTTTCCCGGGGCCATAACTTCTTCATCCGATCTCCAAATTGGGCATTCCATATATGATTTTTGACCATCTCAACAAGAGGAACGCAATAGTGAGACCAAATCAACATTTTGACAACTTTATAAAATGGACAATTTTAGTTGTCAACACATGCCCCCCTGTTTTCAGGTGAATGATGCATGAACCTGAAAATACAATTTAAAACCAAATAGCGACGATACCCATCTCATCGGCTATCTAGTGACTAAGGGCGATGTATACATCGGCCATTTTTGTTCTAAGGGCGATACATGTATCGGCCATTGTTTAGAAAGCACTTAGGTTTCTCGCCAAACACTTGGAAAATACTCTTCCAAGTATCTTCCGTTTATAAACATCGGCCTAGGCAATGAAGCCACCCGACCAACCTTTTCCAATTGGCTGGCCGACGTTTAGCATTACTAATTACATGATGATATTGAGCCGATTATCAATCGGCTTCAATGACACAGGCACAAATCCTTCCTTAGTAACACCAATGAACTGAAAATCAGAAAGATCTCTACCAGAAAGAGAAACAATACCATCATGCCCCCCGAGCGAAGGAGCATCGGCTGTAGCTACATAAGCTGATGAATCCGCATGTACCACCTCAATCTCATCGCCGAGCCACTGAATGAGACATTGATGCAAGCTAGAGGGAACACAACGATTGGTATGAATCTAATCACGCCCAAGTATCAAGTTATAGCTACCTTGGACGTCAGCGACGAAGAAAGCTGTAGCTAGAGTTTTGCTCCCAACAGTGAGCTCCATGGAAGCAACACCTCTAGCCGGAATAGGAGCTCCACCTCCGATACCAGTGACGGTCATGTTGGTCTTGATCAACTCCTCGTCGGTGCCACTAAGCTTCTTGTAAAGTGTATATGGCATCAAGTTCACAATCGCCCCACTATCCACCAACATGTTGTGAACCGGTGTGCCATTGATATGGCCCTTCAGGTGCAGCGGCTTGAGATGGTTGACGGAATCTTCAGGTTTCTGAAACACAACACTTTGTGTGGCAAAGTTGAATTCCGTCGCCGTCGAATCATCCCCAATGATATAGTAATCTGAAGACAAATAAATAACATTAACCTCCGCTCTTTCCGGTGAAGGCTCATAGTCCACCATCTCCTCATCAGGAACCTCCGAAACCTCAATACCAACCAATGCAGCAATGGTGGAGGCAAAGTCATTGGAAGGTGCATCAGAGATCTCCGAAGCCGTGGGAGTCGGCTCAATCGACTCAAAAGTCGGCTTGGCCGACTCTGAACTCTCCAGAGTAGCAGTCACAGTAGGAACCGGCTTAGCCGACTCAAAAGTCGGCTTAACTGGCTCGCCTTCCTCTAGCATAGGTGCTAAAATAGCCGGCTGAGAGTTGCTAGCCAATTTGCTTGGATTCGCCGATTGCTTTGGCTTGAAGATTTCCTCCCTCATCATTTCTAGCTTCTCTCTCTTTTGTTGTTTGTGCCTTGCTCGCTGCAATTTACGCCGTTGAGTTTTATCTAAACCGGGAGGACACCACTTAGGTTGAGTGTATTTAGGATCCACCTCGGTTTTCTTCTTCTCAACTTCAACAACAACACTTGTCGTTTCACCTTGATTTGTTACTGAAGCTAGATTCTCAATCACAATCGGCTCATCATCCTTTATAACTGGAACTTCTATAGAGCCGACTACAATAGATGGAAGAGAATTAGGTTTCAACATAGAAACTTCAAGCATCTTCTCATCCCTGTTAGGCACATCAACCTGCTGCATTGACGCCTTTCCTGTTTCCTGTGGGGTCACAGTTCTTGATGTGATTAAACGGCCATGATTACCAACGGTAGAGCTCGATTGACTAAAGTTCAATCGGCTAAACACGGATGGTTTGGCATGAGATACAGCAGGTATTCCCCACCCTTGTTGCTGCATCATGGGCGCTTGTGGAGGATACGGCACCCAAACTCCATAAGGTCCCCACTGTGGCTTAACAGGCGGTGGAATCGGAGGACCCCAACGAGACACATGAGGAGCAACTCTTTGTGGCGGCGTTGATGCGGATGTTACAACCAAATGTTTTGCTTTCTCATCTTCTCGTTTGGGTAGAGTAGTTTCTCTTTTTTTTAACGGCCGATTCTGAGAATCGGTCTTTTGCTCTTTATACTTAGCCATCAACCGATCAAAGGTACATTGCTTCTTGACAAACTTGCCCTTGTTTTTCTCCACATTAGTCTTCCAAGTACCAATCTCCGGCCTGTGTGGAATAAAAGTGCGCAAAACATTGATCTTGGCCGAAGTATCACTGCTGGAACCTTGAGAACCGGCTAAGCCGGCTGGGGCACCTGGCTCAGCTGGTTTGCTTGACTCGGAGGAGGGTGATCCGGCTAAGCCGGCTCCTAGAACCAGCTCAGCTGGTTCTACAGTAGCTGCTGATGATGAACCGGCTTGGCCGACTCCCTGAGTCGGCCTAGCTGGCCTCTGCTGTGCCGCCATGCCTTCATACCATCTTTGCTTATTCAAGTGCTTGATTGATCCAGCAGTAATCTTGAGGTTGCTCTTGCCATCTTCATCTTTCTCAAGCACCACTTTGCGCCCCGAATTCACATTTGCATTCGGTGCTACACGTGGTTCGCCGACAATCACATTCTTGCCTCGGGCTTTATCGGCTTGCTCTGGACGAATCAAGATAGCGGGATTCCCTTTCTCAACCACATAAGCAGGGAAAGGAGTCTTATCAACCTGCATCTCAGTAAGACTCAATCGTCCCTCATTGAGGGCCAACTGGACCTGTCAACGGAAAACATTGCAATCATTAGTGGCATGAGAAAAAGAATTATGGAATTTGCAATATTCTCTCCTCTTTTTAACTCGTCAGCTGAATGTATAATTAATTCTAAGGTAACCGAATTTCAACAATTCATCAAAGATTCGGTCACATTTAGAGAAATCAAAGGTAAACTTCACTTCCTCATTCCGATTCTTTTGAATCGGCTTGAGAGAAGGGCAAGTAACATGTTTATTCTCTGCTGGCCACCTAATTTCAGCGGCCATACACTCTCCACTTTCATCATCCGAACCATCTGAAAAAACATTAAAAGCATGTGTGTTCGAACGATGTGTCTTATATGTATCATGAGAGTCTTTAAGGCGCGATTTCCAGAAAACGGCCCTCTCAACAAGATGATTGAAGCTGGTAAATTGTACATTCTCTAACTTATCTTTAAGTCTAGAATGTAAACCATTAAAGCATATATCAACCAGATCTCTTTCAGAAATATTCAAGTAAAAGCATTTGTTTTTTATCTCCCTAGCTCTATTAAAGAAGTCTAGGACAGCTTCATCACGCATTTGCCTAACAGCAGTAAGATGTGATAATCTAGTTTCTTGGATGCCGGTGTAAAAATGACTATGAAATTTCTCTTCCAATTCAGCCCAAGAACTAATGCACAAAGGTGGTAAAGATGTAAACCAAGAGAAAGCAGTGCCAGTTAAAGATAAAGGAAAATTACGAATTTTCATGTACTCTAGAGCACTAGCTTCTCCTAATTGAGCAAGATACATACTTACATGCTCCATGGTTGTTTTACTGCCACTACCATTAAACTTTTGAAAGTCAGGTATCTTCCAACCGTCAGGATTTTTCATATAGTCAATCGCTGAAGGATACGGTTTGGTGTACATGTTCTTAGCCGTTTTAAGATGAATATAGCACCTGGTTTTAAGAACAAAACCAGATACACACTAAATGTGAGACTAGGAAGTCAAATCTCACATATAGCCACAAATAGAGGTAATATCAAAAGACAATGCTTAATTATAATAGCGTATTAGTAAAGAATATAACCCTCGGAGAGCAATTAGCGGAAAGACACTCGATCTTCGGGTAAAGACTCCACTCCACGGGGACAAATGACCGGTTGATCACAAGCCTAAACTCCTCTTGACTCTAGCAATCTGGTACCCATCCGGGGATTTTGCCAAAGTATTAAAAAGTAAAGCAAGCGTAAGTACATGTCGTACTCAACAAGTATAGCAGGGGTTCATGAGGCTCAAGAAAGCCGACACGTTTGACTGCATTTAGCTTTTTAATGTATGTCAAATTTTAGCAATTATCAGAACAAGGTAACAAAGAATTCCCATAACCACATGATCGGGTAAACAAGATTAAAGAATAACATTTAAACATCATCATCAATATTTAGCAAGAATAAAAGGGTGATCATCTATTCCATAAGAATCCCTTGGCCGCCCTAATCGTGGGCACGGACGATATATCGGTTTAACTCTGCGCAGAGGTGTACACTTTCACTGTGAGTCATGATTTTTAATGCGTTGGGTTAATTACTCCCAAGACACCAAAATTCATATAAAGCCATCCAAAAGTTCGTCTAACAAGCAAGGGACGCTAAGTCATCGGATATAGGACCCCTCTTCCAACATGGCACAATTCCATCACGCCTATACTCATAAGGACAGCAGTTGCCCTATACCCAATTCGGCCTTTCCTCTCACAAGCTAGAAAAGGTCTCTTGGGTGAACTAGAGCCAGAGCCATGTAGCCCTCACAGCTGTACGTTAAGTCCTGGATGATCACGTACAGATAAGTCCTTATGGAGAGAAATTTAGAGCATCTCAAAAAGAGAACATGCTCTAACCCCCTGAGATTCCAAATTGCTAAAAAGTCATCTTTTATCATTATTGCATACATCATTAATCAAGTTACAAGATCATGGTTATAAAGCACTAGCATAGCTACCCACATGCAATATCCCATGGTGACAAGGTAATCGGCAATCAATTGCTAGGAAATCCTTAATAGGTAGCAAGAAGGACACATACATATGATATTTAGTGTAATCATGAATAGGTCATCAAGGAAGATCCCAACTATACTTGCCTTAAACTTTAAATCCAATCTTCTAGCTCTTTGATCTTGGATTGCTTCTTGTTCACCACGTAAAGCTCACCGACTGAATTTAATCAATCACGGCAACAACAACATGCACCCAAAGAGCAATCATGCATAGCAAACAAGACTATAATTCAAACAGTACATCAACATCATAAAAACAAGATGAAAAGTTTGTAAAACAAATCTACGCGTTGCTAGGATCACACAGACGCTTAGATCACAAAAATCGGATCTAAAACGAGAAAGTTGTGATTTAAACAAGATTTCCTTTTGTAAAATAATATATTAAATATATGCTCAAAATTAAAAGTTTGAAAACATGATTAACAGATTGCTAATCTTGTAGAGAATCAAATTACGAATCTAATGCAACTTGAACGGATCAAATCGGAGTTAAAACGAAGATTTTATAGTTAAAACAGTGTAGTGGCAGTTTGGTAAATATCTGGATTTCGGAAATTTGGAAAAGAATAAATTGGAACAGTGTTTCCGACGAGGGCGGCCATGGCTGGAGGTCGGGTTTCTTGCCGGAACACTGATATCAGCCACGGTTTCGAGCGGGAATTAGATGGGGAGGTAGAGGAGGCAAACGCGAACTGACCGGAGGTGAAAAATTCGGCGTGGAACGGACGGAGATAGCCTGCAATTTGCGACGGCGACCTGTGGTGTTCTGCAGTAGTTCGGCGATGGTTAGACGGCGAAACTGAACAAGAAAAAGAGGAAGAAAGAACTCGGCGAGTTCGTGAGCTCGTGATGAAGCTCGTCCTGCAGCTTACTATGGCAGCAATTCAGTGGAACAGCAGGACGGCGCGGGCAGCGAGCTAGGCGACGACGCCTAGGGCTTGTGGCGGCTCTGTGCTGCAATGCGAGGCTGCTACTGCGCTTTGGGACAAGAAGGGAGAGGGCACAGGTCAAGGTCTGCTATTTATGGGGACGGGGCTGGGCTTGTACGCGTGAACGTGAGAAAACGGCAAAGAGATGGACTCCCGAGACAGATAGGAGTCCGGCTGGACTCTGTCTCCAGGTTGAAGACGTGCTGAGGACCCATGGTGTCCACCGGCCAATAGGAAGGGAGGGTGCCGGACGGACAGCCAATAGGAAGAGAGGGAGCTGGCCAGAGTGGGCACTGCCTGCTTGTTGGGCTGCCGTGATGACTTCAAGAGAAAGAAAAAAACAAAATGAAACTAAGCCTATTGACGCACAGCAGCTAAGCAAGCTGCTTCAACGTGAGAAGAAATAAACCATTTTCTTTTGTTAAACAATTTCCAAATGAGGTTTCAAAAGGATTTTGAAATCATTTTCAAATTTAATCAAAACCAAACATCACAACAGAAATAATGCAGCGGCATGAATGCGCAGAGATGCTTCTGGCCTTAAAGTTAATTTTAATTTAATAAACTTGATTATTATTTTTTTTTTTCTAAATTTCAATGCACACACAAATGCATAATTAAATCAATTTAGCTACTTTCAAACCATGCAAATTTTAGGGTGTTACAATGAACACCTAGACTTTCTTCAAGAGACTTAGTAAAATCTTCCCTAAACCGATTCAAAACATCATTGAAATCGGTAGAGGAAGAATTTTGCATCCTCTCAACCATGGGGTTCCTGCTAGGAGACTTCGGTGGGTTTGGTAAAATATTACCACCCTCCGAAGCTCTTGATGCTCCATAATCGGTTCGTAATTGAGCCGATTTTTTTGAGCACCACCTGCTGCACTTGTACTAACATGACCGGTTCCATCAGCAAAAGAAACTGAAAGACCCGATCTTGATTTGCTAGCATCATTAATAGACATTTGATTTTTAAAGAAACCTTGAGGCATGCCAAATTCAGGTTGTTGCAAGTCACCCGATTGATTGGAATCGGTTGTCTTACTTTCTAATTTGTCTAATCTAGCCTCAAGTAAGCCATGTGAATGTTGTATAGTTTTACGTAAGAGAAGTATTTTGATCTAACAACATCTTGGCAATATCGAATGCTGAAACTGAACATCATCATACTTAGGGGGGTCGTCAGGTTTTACCTCGTTTTCCGATGGTGAAGTTCCTAAGATTTCAGCAACACTTGGCTCCTTGAACTGCGTGACGTTTTCATGACGGTCCTTAGAACACCCTTGTAAAAAGGCCTTCATAAGTTCATCCATCTTAGCTTGTAGTTGGGCCTTCAGTTCTGGAGATAGCTGCTCCGTAGATGTGGGATTGATGATGTTGTCACTATGAACTTCGCCCGAGTTCTTCGTTGCATCACCATCTGAACCCATATCGCTGGTAGATGGAAAATTCAATTTACGCTTTGGTTTCCCTAGCGGAGTCGCCAAAAAGTGTGTTGACGACGAATCCGGTCCGTGTCAACACACCGGTAGGGCTTTGGACGCCCAAAGAGGTTGTAGATCAACCTGCAACACAGCAACAACGTAACGTAACCGACAAAACCGATCTAGAGATCGATGGAGCCGATGTGGAGCTCGTTGATGGCTGAAAACGCTCCCGAACCACCTCCGGAAGGATCCGTCAGGAGGAAGCACGTGGAGATTGCCCTAGGACCAGCAAGGCCGCCTAGAACGCCGGCTAAATTCGTGGAGAATCGAGCCGAATAGCAGGGTAGAGGTGAAACCGCCAAAACCTACGTTGGGAACTCAATCGGCCATGATCCTCTCATATATATAGAGGGGGTGGTCTTATCCCCAAAGAAAACCGCTCCAATACTTATTTTCCAAGTTTCCCATGAGTTTGGAGGAGTTTGGGTCGTGAACCGAAAAGTCCGTATCCGGATCGACGAGGTCTACCGAAACTTCCGGTCGAACTTCCGGTCTCGGACCGGAACTTCCGGTCTTGGACCGGCCGGAGCTCCGGGGGCGCGCAGGCCGAAACTTCTGGTCACGGACCGGAAGTTGGACCGGAAGTTCCGGTCTCGTACCGGAAGTTCCGGTCAACACCACAGTATTTTTCCGGGGCCATAACTTCTTCATCCGATCTCCAAATCGGGCATTCCATATATGATTTTTGACCATCTCAACAAGAGGAACGCAATAGTGAGACCAAATCAATATTTTGACAACTTTATAAAATGGACAATTTTGGTTGTCAATAGAAATCGAGCACCTTGCAGGTTGCAACGACCAGCGAGCAGCCATCCAGCCGCAGAGGGAGCATAATTCGGGTGGGGGCAGATGGCAGCAGGCGCACCGGCGAACGACGACCTTAGGATGACGCGGCTTGGTGAGGATGGGTCTCCGGCCGTTCGGCAGCCGTGATTGGCGGCGGCGGCAGCAGCAGGATTGTAACCACCGGAACATATACTCCATCCAAGTCTTTGTCCTGTGCAAGCACTACACCAACGGATCAAATAGCAAACCAAATGTTCTGAGAAACTGGTGTGCGGCACCACTAAGAAACTGTGGCAATCCGATTCAAGTAGATCAGGGGAGGGATGAGAAAGACGCTGTGCTGCAGTATATTGTACATAGGAGATGAGGAGGATGCCATGGTTGGTCACCGGGAGAAGGAGGAGCCACCTCCCGATCTTCCGCCACTGCACCTCCCGATCTTCCGGTAGTGCTACATCGCCTCCTCCTGATCCTTCGTCCCCTTGATTCCACAACACCCGATGGGATGGGCAGCGGCGCGGATGGGGAGGGGGCGGGCAACCCGAGGGCGACAAGGAAGTGTCGTTCCGCTGCCGGACGATGACGGTCCGCCGGAGGCACAGTCGCGTGGTGCCGAGGGGCCGAGTGAGGGCGTGCGGAGGAGTCGCGGCAGTTGTCGCAGGATTGGGATTGGGATTGGAGGCGACGGGTGTGGGTAGGAGAAATGCAAGACCGCAACGGTATGCGCACGCCAACCTTATCTCCCACCATTCGCTCATACTTTGAGATCCGTGTTTGGTCAACACAGCTATCCTTTCTCTCCTTTCCCAGTTCTCTTTCCTGCCCCACGTTCTCTCTCCTTTTCATTCCCAGATTCCCTTTGTCTGTTTCCGATGTACTATTCCCGTTCGTGCAATCACCATCTCGACCCTCTTACCCATGGTTGTACTGGTACCAGTCGGTTTTTTTGTAATTTCCTCTAGATCTGATCCACGCGCATACTTTGTTGGGCTTTTCGTTCCTTTTTTATCGCTCTTTTTGTATTACATTTTTTATTGTACCTTCTTTTAGTTCGATATTTTTATTTTACAGGTGTCTTCCTTTCTTTATTTATCTTCTTTGCCTTTTTCCTGGTTATTTCTTGAGCAGACTTCAAACACAATGCAGTTATATTCTTTTGAGCATTTTATTTCAGTTATATTCTTGGTGCATTTTATTTCAGTCCCCTTTACTTTTGACATTTTTTGTAATTTTTCTATCAATTTTCATTATTATCATTTCATCCTGCAAACACTTTTCTTAGCCATATTAAGTTTCCACAACCTTTTTTCCCTACCCCCTAATTATTTTTCAAATATTATTGTAAAGGAGATTTTACAATTTTACCTTTCTCGTCGCTTAATGACTAAGCAACCACTTTCTTTAGTACTGCAGCTGTTACTCGTCTGGCTGTTTTTTTATTTTGCTCATTTTTATTTTTTTTATTTATTGTTTTCTGGTTTATACTTTTTATCTTTTACAAAAGTTTACTTAATTCTTACTAGTTCTTAATCAGTACGTAACTATATCTTGCTTTGGTTTTATTTTATTTTATCATTTTTTCTTTTTTTTTTTTTTGAGTTTGCAGTGTCAGCAGGTTCACATTAGTCTTTTTCAACTGCCATCTATGGAGTTCATATACTCCCTCTGTTTTTTAATAAGTGTCACATTTGGTTTGACCTACTCCCCCTGTCCCTAAATAATTATCGTTGTGAGATGTGTGCCACAAGTTTGACTTGATTTATAGAAAATACGTGCAATATTTATATCTCCAAATAATTTTGTTAAAAAAACTAGATCCAAAGATCTTTATGATGATACTAATTATAATACTAATCAATAATATTTATTATTTATTAAAATTGCTAGCATTTCTTTCTCGGAAGTGAAGCGATAGTTATTTAGGGATGGAGGGAGTAAGTCAAATACTATAATCTTTTTTAAAATGCTTTTAGTTTCATAATATATGAATTATGTATTATAATAATATTTCTTATGATACATCCAAAAATATAAATCTTATGACATAAAATTATATAAATTTTTAAAAATTAATGGTCAAAGATACACAAATTTGACTTAAGACAAATCAAATGTGACACTTATTATAAAACGGAGAGTATATCCTAAGCAGTTTTTCGATGTCTTCATCTTTTACTGTTTTTTCTCCCTTCCGAGTAAATTTTTTTCACCCTGTAAATAATTTCATTATGTGGTAACTTTTCTATATTCTCATGTATTGATAATTTTTTTTTGAGCTACATATACTGTATTTTTATTATTCTTCCACTACACTGAATATGAATTTCTATTCAAGTCTCCATTTATGCTTACAATCTTAAACGCAATCGTTGTTTTGCTATCAGATCGATATCAGCCCAGTGGTATAGGTAAGTGCCAAAGTGGAATTATATTTTAGTCAATATTTGGTCTTATATAAATAAGCGAAAAGAAATATAATGAAGTGGCAAAATGTATTAAAAACACAGATGAATAGAAAGACTAGTTTGGGATGTGTACATAGTTAGCAATGTACAGATGGATAAAAGATTAAAGTTGTTATCTAACAAATTCACTGTCACGCATACTAAACTTTCTTAGCAATTTGTCCCATATATCATTGACTTGTTTTTATATCAAAGCTTACCAAAAACTTGGTGATGTTTTTGTTTGTCATATTTCTTTTTAACAGCCACAATTTACTGAAGAGTTAGGTGTGACAAGTTAAGATAACAAATCAAACATATTTGGAAAATAAATTGAAAAAGATGGCAGCGGGTGAACTATTATAAAACGAGAGCTGTACTGTACGAGAGAAAGCAGGGGGGATGAGAGGGCAGGTTCGGATAGCGAGGTAATTTGTCAGGCAGCTGGTGGAGCTACAGGGATGGGAGATGTGGCAGCACGATGTGACTGCATTGGCAGCAAGACGTCACATTAGTTGAGGACAGCAAGGTACAGTGTCTTGTCACTTTCGTTTTTCAAGAAATAACTATCAATATTTTTTTATAAATAATAACTATCATCAATTAATATTATAATTAATATCATTAGAAAGATTTTAAATTTAATTTTTAATAAATTTATTTAGAGATATAAATATTATACATAATTTCTATAAATCAAGTCACATTGGTGGCGCACACATCCAAAACCATCATAATTCTAGAATAAAGTAGTAATCTGTACTCCCTCAATTCAAAATTCTAAAATGTTTTGACTTTTCTAGGTATCAATTTTTGATATGCACTTATAATAGCCAAAATGACTCATAATTTAAAAAAGTAAGACGAGTGGTTAAATTTAGGATAAAAAGTCAAACGAACTATAATTTAGAACAGAGTTAGTACTACTCCGCTGCTTTGGGCTTTTATAAAGACTATCCCATAGTCAATAAGACAATAAGTATAGCATAGTACTCCCTCTGCCCCATAAAGACTATCACTTTGGGCTTTCATACTATAAGTTTGACTCAGTTTGCAGTACAGACAACATTTATATCTCTAAATAACTTTATTAAAAAAATTAGATTCAAAGATCTTTCCTATGATACTGATTATCCATCATAAATATTAATGTTTTCTATATATATTTAGTCAAAGTTAATTTTCAAAAAGCAAAATTGAGTCTTAAAGAACTCTTAGCAGCCAACGTGAAAGGAATAGAAGATACAGTAAACACTACTATGCAAAGCGAAAGGTAACTGTTTTTGTGTGTTACAATTAGATATCTCTATCTAGATACCAAAATTGATTGTTTTGTATTTGACTATACATAGTTCGATATTATTTTTAAAACAAATGAAAGAAGTTCATTTGACACTTACTGTATGCACTATAATAATAGATTACAAAATTAGTACATGTGTACCTAAAGCCTAACACTAGATAAATTTTACAATAAGAAAAAGCTAGAATTTTTAGTTTGAGTAAGACAAGATCGAGGAAGTTCTATAAAAACTAATTCTACTATCATGGAAGAACACATTGCTAAATTGTATAGTGATTAAAAATGAATTATCTGGTTAACTGTGAAAATAAAAGAAGTATAAAAAAATGTTTGAGAAAAGGGATTGGATGATGGGTACAGGAATCATTATTGAGGGCTCAAAAATAGTGAAGCAGAGGTAGGGAGTGCCAGACATGATCTGATGTGGAGCGGTGCCTCCTGAAGCCTATAAAAGCAAGAAGCAACAGGACCAAAATCATATTTGTTGGCTCAGAATCTTTTTAGATAACGGAATAAACATTCCAGCCTTCACATTCATAAATGAATGCTTAGAGCTTGAGCATACAAAGGAGCTTAGCTCAAATTTCCGCTAGGCGGACAGTCAGTAACATGACCTGCTGCTAACAATAACAGGCTACATAAGAGAGTCTACTGAACTTACAACCACAGTTTTAAACTCCCAGCATCAAAGACAGCAAAAAGAAGGATACTACGCTCCTATCCTCTTCAGGTTCTTCCAAACTCTGGACCCAAAAAGTTGCAGCGCCACATGTTCTAGACGTCTGCATCCATCTTTTAGCATTCTTCCCTCTTCCTCTTTAGACAGCAGTGACCATTGGCTGATCCAGTAAGTGCTCCTGAAAATCACCTGCAAGTAAGAGTTAGCAAAAATCTTTTGAAACACCGCATCATTTCTATTCAACCACAATACCCAACATATCGCTGCTAACCCCACCATTATTTGGTTTCTTAGCCTTGGAGCAAATCTCCTTATCCAAGATCCAAACATGCAAGAGGTGTTTTTTGGTGGTTGAATGTTAAATGTGATAAACAGTGTGTTCCAAACAAATCTAGCCACACGGCAATCGAAAAAGAGGTGTTGGATATTTTCTTCTAAACCGCAGAGATTACATTTAGCATCTCCTTTCCATCTTCTTTTCAAAAAAATTATTATCCTTTGTTAGGATTACCCCTCTTTTTAAGTACCACAGAAAAAAATTTTAATTTTCAGAGGAAGTTTTGCTTTCCAGAATACTTCCTTCCCTGAATTTTTCTCTCTTTTTCATAATTTCTCTATACAGCGATTGTACTGAGAAGATCCCATTTGTTTTTATTTCCCAGATGAAGTTATCTTTTCCATTATTTAAATTTACCTGTAACACTAACGAGACTAGCTCAAGCCACTCTTTCAGCCTTTCACCCGCTATTCCCCGCCTAAACGAAATATTCAGCGGAGTCGAGTTAAGCACAGTGGCTACCGACACCCCTTTTTTCCTTACTATCCTGTACAGGTTTGGGAATTTCTGCATCAACGGTTGTTGGTCAATCCACACATCTTCCCAAAATCTCGTCTGGCGACCACCGTTTACCTTGAACCTTCCGTGCTGAATTAGTAATTCTTTCACCTCCATTAAACCTGACCAGAAATGAGAATCTCCCGGGCGTTTTCCTACTTGTGACCAGCATTTATCTTTGACATACTTCTTCTTGAGTACATCTTGCCACAAGCCGTCTTCATTAAAGAGCTTGAACAACCATTTACTAAGTAAACACTTGTTTTGAACTCCCAAGTCTAAGATCCCCAAACCCCCCATACACCTTGGCTTACAAAGTATACTCCATTTTGCCAACCTGTATTTCTTTTTGTGTTCATCACACTGCCAAAAAAACCTCGATCGATAATAATCCAGTCTTTTCCTTACCCCTTTAGGGATGACAAAGAACGACATCATGAACATCGGTAGACTTGACAAGACCGAGTTGATTAAAACTAGTCTTCCTCCCGAGGAAAGGAGCTTTCCTTTCCAACTACTAAGTTTCTTCTGGAAGCGTTCCTCTATTGAGTTCCAATGTTTGTTTGAAAGTTTCCGGTAGTGCATTGGGATCCCTAAGTACCTGAAGGGAAAGCTCCCCTCTACACAACCAAAAAGCTCCACATAATCCATGCCTCGGTCTTTAGCCGTCCCGAAACAAAACAATTCGCTTTTATGAAAATTAATTTTCAAGCCTGACAGTTTTTCAAAGGCTACCAGCACCAATTTTAGATTTCTAGCCTCTTCTAAGTCGTCCTCCATGAACAAAATCGTGTCGTCTGCGTACTGTAGAATGGACAGACCGTCATCAACCAGATTAGGTACTAAACCCCTGAATTGTCCACCATGCTTTGCTCTGGAAACAAGGATGGCCAACATATCCGCAACCAAATTGAAAAGGACAGGTGAGAGGGGATCTCCCTGTCTAAGTCCTTTCCTGGTCTGGAAGTTATGGCCAATTTCCTCATTCACTTTGATCCCCACATTTCCTCGACTCACTACCTCATCAATCCACTTACACCAAATTGGCGAAAAACCTTTCATCCTAAGAGTCTGCTGCACAAAAGACCAATTGACTTTGTCATAAGCCTTTTCAAAGTCCAATTTTAAAATCACTCCATTCTTCTTTTTCTTGTGTAACTCATGAATTGTTTCATGCAAAATTACAACTCCTTCCAGAATATTTCTTCCTGGCATAAAAGCTGTTTGCGACTGTCTTACTACTTTGTCAGCCACTACAGCTAGCCTGTTTGCCAAGACCTTAGTAAAGATCTTAAAACTTACATTAAGCATACAAATAGGCCTAAATTGCTGGATTTGTTTAGCTTCTTTTTGTTTTGGAATCAGAGTGATTGTGCCAAAATTAAGATTGAAAAGAGGCAAATTACCAGCATGGAACTCCCGAAACATGGCCATTAAGTCATCTTTGATGAGAGACCAAAACACTTGGTAAAACTCTGCAGGGAAGCCATCAGGGCCTGGTGCCTTATTATGTTTCATTTGAAAGATAGCTTCTCTTACTTCCTTCTCTGAAAACATCTCTAAGAGAAATTTATTTTCCTCCTCATTAATCTGAGGTATATCATTTATTTGTGATTCATCAAGAGAGAAGTTAATTCTCTGTGATGACCCAAACAAATCCTTATAATATTTTGTTATGAAAACTTTTAAGTTTTCCTGTCCTTCGATCATTCTCCCTTCTTGTTCTAATTGAAAAATCCTAGTTTTCCTTCTCTTTCCATTAGCCACCATGTGGAAATATTTAGTATTATTGTCTCCTTCTAGCAGATCCTTGGTCTTAGCCCTTTGGAACCACTTGATTTCTTCCTGCCGTAGCACCTGGGTGATTCTTTCTTTCACACTTTGCTTTAGGTCCAGCTCTTGTTGGCTTAAAATCTGGGATTCTGCTTTTATATCCAATTCCCCAGCTAGCCGGAGCAGCTCCTCTTTTTCTCTTCTAAAGTTTCCATTCACATTCTTTGCCCATCCTCTCAGAAATTGCCTTAGCCTTCTCATCTTATTTTGCCATGTCCTCATTGGGGTAGATCTAGAATCTACACTTCTCCAAATTCTCGCCACTGTTTCGAAGAAATCTTTATGGAGGAACCAACTTAATTCAAATTTAAACTCGGGCTGGTTGCCTCTCTTTACCCTCTCACCAGTGCAAAGCAGCAAGGGAGTGTGGTCTGAGATTTCCCTATTCAGTGCATCAACAGTGACTAGGGGAAATTTTTGCTCCCACTCCGTGCTGGCCAGTACCCTATCTAGTCTTTCATAAGTTGGTACTCTTTTAGAATTGGCCCAAGTGAATTTTCTTCCTGACATCTCGATCTCCCTTAAATTTAAACCATCTATGATGGCATTAAATAGGAAGGGCCACCGGGCATCATAGTTATCGTTGTTTTTCTCACTTGGGTTTCTAATTATATTGAAATCTCCACCCACCAGTAGTGGTAGAGATACTTTCCTGCACGCCTGCACTAGTTCAGTTAGAAACTTTTCCTTGAACTCTGGTTGAGCAGCTCCATAGACCGCCACTAAGCACCAGTGAAAATCATCACTCCTATTTCTGAGGTGAAATTTAATAAAGAAATCCCCCTCCTCTATGCTTCCGACATCGCACACATCCAGGTTAACTCCTAGTAGCATACCTCCTGACCTTCCATGCGGTTCAGTCCAGTGCCACACAAAATTCCTTCCCCCACATAATCTATCAAGCTTAGCCTGTGTAAAATCCTTTTTACCAGTTTCTAAGAGAGCAATGAAATCTAGCCCCTGCTCTCTTGTAGCATTATTCAAAAATTTGGTTTTAGCCAAGTCGCGGAGACCTCTGCTGTTCCAAAAGATCCCCTTCATTTCTTACTAATTCTATTAATCTTAACCTTCAACTTTCTCGAAGCCTTTTTTCTTGACGACTTAGCGTCAGACCTCCTTTGAACAGTTTTAAGATCACTGCTTAGGTGATAACTGTCCTCGTCAAAAATTTCTTCCATCAGATCCCCACACAAAAACTCTAGCGCTTTCTTCTCAAAACTCTCAGAGTTAACTGATTCGCTGTCTGAACACTCGAAATCCTCTTCACCAAAAGAAGAGCAAGGTCTATTACTAACTAAATCACTCTCCATTAAGTTCTGAACATGCATTTCAAAAGAATCCCCACTATTATCATCCACCCGTAAGCCTAAAACCCGCAGATTATCTACAGCAGTTGATAGGGAGACAAAACATGGAGAATCAGTCAAGTTGTTACCTTTGACGCACTCCAGGTTCCTGGACTGCACCAAACGCTCCGCCCGCAGCAACGTATGTTCAGCCATCACTCCAGCCAGCCGTGGACTCGACCTGGTCGGGGATTGCACGACCTCTGGGATCATCACAGCTTCAATGAACTTTGCATCAGCAAGTCCGTCCTAGAGCCTCCAGCATGCAGTGCCTCTCCCCAATAATTTCAGCAACCACTTCTGAACCCTTCCCTAACTCTGCTTTCTGAACCACTGCTGTACTCTCTTCCACATCCATCGCATCCTCTCCAAAATCCACCCCAGTAGATAAACCATCGGCCAACTCAGGGGTTTCTGATTCCTCCTCCAGAGTCTCCTTCTCTATTAAGACTTCTGTAGCTGCTTCATTGAGCACCTTATTCAAAGCTTTATCAATCACCTGGCTCGCCTTCCAACTAAGGAACTCCTGAAATTCCTCCTCACTGAGAACATGACCACTGTTAACTGGAGCATCCTTCTCAGACAGAGACCCTTCTTTCTTCCCCCCACCGTCTTCCCCGTCGTTCCCTTTAGCACGCTTACTCACCCTCTCGTTTGATTTGGCATCGTCTGATCTGCCTTCGCTGTTTGGCCCTTGCTTCTTCCCATCTCCTTCCCCCTCATCTTCTCCACCATCCCATTCAATGTCAGCCTCCTCCCCGTTCTCATCAAAACCTTTCTTCTCAACTTCAAACTCCAACTCAAAATAATGGTCCCCAATAACTACGTCCAGCCTCTTTGGGATCAGCTTAGGATCAAGCACGGCAACAAAAATTCGACCAAACTCATTTTTCCTTGTGGTTTCCATGTCAACAATTTGCGTCAAACCTAACAAAGATCCCACCGCCCACAGAATGAGAAACTCACGCAGCGGCTGTCTGATACACCTCACCCTCACCCACACCTTAGGCAGCAAGAAACCTTCTTCCTTTTCTTGCCATTCTTCAAACTGTAGCCTAATCCCTTCAGGTACTCCTTCTCCCTTTGCATCAGCTCCTCCATAGGCAATTGATCGTAGCAACTCAGCCCTAGAAGGGAACTGGGTAAGGAATTCACCTTCCCCAAGCTTTTTCAACTCCCAATTCCACTTAACCGGCACGACCCTCTTCAACTGCATGATCAGTTGTTCGCCGGACAGAGTACCTCCAACCACTGACACTCGAGACATCTTCGAATCCTTCTTCGTCCTAGGCAATGGCGGATAAGGGATATGATAAAATCCCAACCCCATCACTGCATATCCCACAGCATGAGCTACAGGTCTCGGCGCCTTAAGGAGGGAACATTTGTGATTCATGTGATCGTGGGAGTCACAGATCACACAATATACCTCTGCCTTGCATACCGTAGACTGGTGGCCCTTCTTGGAACATCTGGAGCACCGTCCTCCAACCTTGACAGCATCCCCTCCTTCCCTGCTCTCACCGTGTTCTTCTGACGTGCCGAGGCCACTGCCTCCCGACCCAACAGCAAGTCCCAACTCTGCACCATCTGCATCAGAGGACTCTCCCGCTCCGCTTCTCTTTTCCTGAGACTGTGGTTGTTGCCTGTCCTCTCGCCACTCCCATCTGCCAGGGCCAAGCGCCGGCTCCATTCCGCCCCTGCCGGCTCCAAATGGAGGAGGAAAGTGCCCAGCACGCCCCCTACCAAAGCCGCCAGACCTGCCAGGGCGTGATCCTCTGAAATCACCGTGGGGAGCACCACCCCGTCTCGCCGGACTCTCCCAACCAGTCTAGGTTGAGAGGCTAACCTCACAGAAATATGTGAGGAGGAATAGAAAAAAAAAAATATATATATATATAATAATAATAATAAACTTTTGGAGACAAATTGACTAACTACTTTACAACTTAGCTCTTATAACTTCGCTTATAACCAAGCATCTAGCTATATATTATTGACCCTTTTTTTTTGGAAAAAGCTCTATTATTGACCTTGCTCTAATAGAAGAGAAACTTTTTTCTTTTGAAATGTAGCGGAATAAGAGAACTTGTTGCATGGGCGACGTAGTCAAAAATATTAGTGCAAATTTGTTAGTGCAAATTTGTTTTAAAAAAAGTATTATGACAAAGCTACTTGAATCCTCAGATTTTTTAGTAGGTCATGTTTGTATTTAAAGGTTACAGGAACAACCGGGAGGACAACTAGGGTAGCTTGATAACTCGACGAAAAATTCATGGAGAAAAAATAATCATAGACAATAGTGAAAATAATTAAGATATGAAGTTTTTTTCTTGAACTTAGAACAATATATTACAGAAGACCACAAAGGTACACGAACAGATGGTCACACAGAGACCTTCGGAACAATATAGATTAAGCTTACACATGATTAATAAATGTGAGAGTAATACACAAGGTTCCTAAATGCTTCTGACTTCAACTGTCATACTCCTCAGCTCTTTGACTTACGAGTTCTTTTTTCTCACTGTCGAGGAGGGCACCAGAGGCAGAGAGAAATCCTTGAGATTAGAAACTGCATTGTTTGACTTGAAGTTTAACGTAATCCTCCAGGTCCTCCTAGATCCATAAGAGAAAGCGTAACATTTAACTGGTTGTCTGCTCTATACCATATTGAATAGGAAAAATGTCAAGTTCAAAAGGCAGATACCTTTCTTAAAAAAAAAGGCAGTACTCATGGAAAACTGATTAGATTAAACAATTTTGGAGGGCAAGAATTTGCATCAAGATTGGCCATAAAAGGAAAGACCTTCCCATTGCACTATCTGTAACTGACCATGCTTGATAAAAAATGTTTTCAATTTGAGATTTGATTTTTTTCCTTTCAAATTAGAAGTGCACGTCAGATTGGTAGAAAGAACCAAAGCATACATTACCAACTGTGCACATAGAGAATGGAGGATACCATAACAGTATGGCTCAGTTAATATATGTGTCAAGACATAGCAAGTCTGAACATACATATCTTCCATGTTAGAGACAATGCAAGTTTGATTAATTTGTCAATAGCTATTTTTGCAGATCAATGATCAATAGCATTAAGGCATTAGGATAGAAGGCGAAATTCAATGTTAAAAAGACCTTTCAAGTAGTATGTCTGAATGTGCTACTATTGGGCTCAAATTGACCTTGAACTACATAGAGATAAAATAAAAACTCCAATGGGGTTACCAATGTCAAGATAAAAAATAAATCATTATCTTAGAAGTTACTGTAACTCTGTAAGTATGTATTAGAATAATGTTGTTATCTTCACAGCCATCTATAAAGACCAAAAAAAGTGTGCTCTACACAATTGATATTTGCATTGCATAATAAGCGATTAACACGGCACATAGCAAGAGATAGTCTGTCAAATATGTATCAAGTATAGTTTAGGTCACATGAAGTTTAGATAAGAACTAGTTTTATTAGGATCCAGACAAAGAGCTAGTAATAATTTTTTTGTAGTCCTGAATACTTCAAGAATCAAAATGGAGAGAAATGATTCAGTGGGCTTTTCTTATTGACTATCTTTCTAGCCGCAGTAAGTTTTGAGAAGATGAAACTTTCATGTTCTACTTCTGAATTGTAAATTAAGCAAAAAATCCACAAATGAGTTGCTGATTCAGCCCTTCTGGACAAAAATTAATGTTGATGTTTGCATTCAGATCTCTAAAGAAAATCTTCACTTAAGTTCTGGCCTTTTCAAAACAACTTATCTGTGATGGTAAATTCATGATCAATATTATGTGCACGCATGGCTGAAGCAATTAGTAGTGTATTATAGGGAATTCATTTTTGGAACTGTGATTCAAGCAACACAAACCAATCAGCTCAAATCACTGCTCAATAGTCAATTGGAAGGAATCAAAGTGCAAGCATTGGGGCTGGGACATCATGAGGGCATGAATCATAAATTATAAATTTGCCTATACAAAGGCAGCAATCCATAATTCAGTGTCTCAAATAGGAGCAAGAAACACCAGATTTGCTCAAGGATCTCCATCTATTTTGGGGGTTGCATAGTGTCATGCTGCTGTACCAGTAGCATAGTTCACCACAGGATAACATAAGAGCTTACCGTAAAATGGGGATGGAACAATGAATGGGGTGCTATAACAGTAATCTCACATAGGTTTCCACCATAGCAATGCGAGTTAGGGATAGTCTACCAAAGAAAAGGTCAATATTGGCTGACAAACATATACTAACTCCATTACAAATTATAAACAGACTAACACTATGTAGTATTGACACAAACTGCAGATGTAGTTCAGAACCATTACCAATCTAGGCGGCACTGGCTTAATGAGCTGCACAAAGGTGGCACTGGTGGTTCAGAACCACTACCAGATCTGTGCCCAAAGCCCATAACAATTCAATTTTACAACTATTATATGCAAGCAAAAATCTACCTCCGACGAGCAGGTAGCCATCTTCACCAATCTGTCCCAGTGCACTCGGCCACTACAGATACTAAGTGTTACTAACAAAGCTTGGATTCATACTCTGAAGCATTATCTTCTTCAAAAAAAAAATTAATTATCCTCAGTGCTAAAAAATTTATGAAGTAGGGAAAAAACTTCTTTATTCTCGTCACCAAAAAAAATTGTTATCCATAATTTCTATGTATTTCATACTGTTTGAGCAACAAATTACCAAAGAGTACTACTGCAAGTCTACTAATCTACCAAAGATTACTGAAACGATAGTTAAACTGCAACTACGAAATTGACAAATGGAGTCTACTAAATTAAACTGCTACTACAAACTTATGATTTTCCTGAAATCTATTTGGTCCAAAAAAAAGGGAAAAAATACTACTGGAAGTAGTTCTGCTTCAACAGAATTATACAGCATATAAATTTGTTTTTCCCATACTAACAAAATTACCTGTCACTGACATGCCAGGTGTAATGATAGTGTCCATGCTGGAATCTTGAGTGATAGCGGGGTCGTCTCCTTCCATTGTCTCTGGGCACAGTTTGGTAGCCGAGAAAACTTGATAGCCACAGATAAACAATAACACAAAGAGATCTGGTTACATAAAAAAATAACGTCCCAATGTTAAAAAAGAAAGCAGGGTCTACAGCGAAAGAACAAAGAATATAGAGAGAGGCTAACCTCACAGATGCTTAGTGAGACAGAAATAGATCCAGAGAGAGACTGCCATAGAGAAATCGTGAGACTGAACTAGAGAAGCTTAGCCAGCACCGAATTTGGATCCGTGAAATGGATAAATAGATCGAATTAGAAAGAGTTAGAGAGGTAGAGAGAGTGAGAAATAGAGCAGCTCAGGCAATAGCAACTCTGGATCTGTGCAAGAGAAAAATAGATCAAGTTAGAGAGAGAAAGTGAAATAGAAACAGAGTGGACGACAACCGGAGAAAGAGAGCACATCAGGCAGTAGCAATTCTGGATCTGTGCAAATCAGTAGCCAACAATGCGGAGAAAGAGAGAGATCCAGAGAGAGAATGGACGAAGAGCAGCACAGGCAGTAGAGAGAGAAGCATAGAGAGAGGGTTGAGATAAGGCAGAGAGAGAGAGAGATAGAGAGAGAAAGAGACCACGACGTAGAGAGAAGATCGACGGAGAGCAGCTCAGACAGCAGCAGCAATGGCGAAAGGAAGAGGCGGCGTCGGCATGCTGGAGAGGGAGAGCAGACGAGTGATGAATGGATTGAGAGAGGGAGACAGAGGGAGAGAGACACACAAAAGTAAGATAGAGAGTGGAGCTCAGGCAGCAGCAGCAGTGGGGAGAGAGAAGAGGCGCCGTCGGCATGGTTGGGAGGCCATGGTGGAGAGGGAGAGCAGAAAATTGGAAAGATGAATGGATTGAGAGTGAGAGAGAGAGGGAGCTATGTCACGAGGAAGAAGAAATCCGGGTGATAATCGAACTGGAGATTGGAATAGAACTTAGGAATGGGTGAATCTTGGGTTGATAGATGGGAAACAAGCCTGCTATTGGGGAGTTGACCAACACGGATCTTGAAGACATGCAAGCCACAGGATAAGGCAGGCGTGCGCCACCCGTTGTGGTAATACCAAGTTGGTGTGGGTAGGAAGGCGTCGAAAGAAATCGAGGCGAGTATAGGCGGGCGGGTAAGCAACAGGTGGGTGGAAAAAGATGCCAAGGAGTCGTCCTCTGTAACTTGAACCACGCATGTTCCATGTGTCAGCTGCTATCCTTCTATAATGGACCCACATGTCATCTACTGTGGGTGAAAAATTTTTTGGGTGACAATGAATTTTTAATTTATTGGCTCCTTTATAGTATAGATAAGAAATGGTTTCCACTGCTTTTGTACTCTTTCCACATTTACTCTATCGCTAAATCAGCAGCGTTTTACATACTTGTCAGGTTTATTTAAGAGTCAAATGTACCAGAGGTCCATTAACTTGTGAGCAAGTTTCAGTTAGGTCCAGCAACTTAGAAAGTGGCTTTTTGGGTCCATCAACTTGTAAGCAGGTTTCAGTTAGGTCCATCAACTTAGAAAGTTAGGTCATCAACTTAGAAAGTGACTTTTTAAGTCCATAAACTTTGTATGACATATCACTTAGGTCCATATCCCTCCAGGTGGACTTATTGCGCTGACGTGGCCTGCTAATTTGTCCATCTGAAGCAATTGTTGACCATTCATTTCATCAACATATTGTGAGCGAAGCGAAAGCAAGCTGCCTCCGCTAATGCGGGTGCATGAGCGAAGCCGCCGTGGCACGCATCGTGGGCAAGCGCTGCCATGGCCACGGAAGCGCGATTAGGCTGCCTTGGCCGCGCCGGGCGAAAAGTGCTGCCCCCACACCACGACCACGAGGGTGCGCTGGCGAGCATTGCCGCCGTCATGGCCACATGGGCACGCGATTTGGCCACCACGACTTGTGGGCGATCGCGTGACGTTATGTGCTCGGAGTTCATGACAAACGCGAGCACCAAAGAACACCCACCCACCGATGTGCATAAGATGAGGCGTGGCCACGACGACACCCTATGTTGCATGGTCATGGCGGCCTGCTCATGCATTGTCGGGGCCACAGTGGCAACGACCCTCGTCTGTGTGGCCGCAAGAGATCTGCTCGCGTGCCTGCACGCTCATTTGGCCGCGGTGATGGCTTGTTCTCATGCCCGAATCAATAGAGGTGGTGCCTGCTCGCGTGCCCATTAGGTTTTTGATGAAATAAAGGTCAACAACTACTTTAGATGGACAAGTCAGCAGGCAATGTCAGTGCGAGGAAACCCATGTGGAGGGAGATGGACTTAAGTGATACGGTATACAGAGTTTATGGACTCAAAAAATCACTTTCTAAGTTGAAGAATCTAACTGAAACTCCTCACAAGTTAATGGATCTAAAAAGTCACTTTCTAAGTTAATGGACCTAACTTGCTTACAAGTTAGTGGACCTTTGATGCATTTAACTCTTTATTTAATGTAATGGAAACAACGGAACTGCCATTATATATTAACTTGGTCAGCCTCAGTGCCTGAGTCGACTTACTTGTATATATGTGTTGCCAATGTAGGGCCGTGGGTCTTATTAGGAATCCGAAAAGAGAGAATAAATTCGTAGATCTCAAAAAAGAAAAAAAAAACCCCCACTTTAGTATCGAATGGCCCGACTCAAACATGTCGGTGATGACTGATGAGCATGCTGATTTGCTGACCAGTACAGCTCTCGGAATTCAGTGATGACCCTCAGAGAGGACTCTAATGGGGATGAGATGCGTCAGGATTTTTGGCAAAAGCTTCAACGTATCAGATAGAGCCCAAATACAAGGAGGTCAATAAGAGGTATGTGCTCCAACTAAACAAAACCCCTCTGCCTGCTGCGGACTTGCACTGGCCGAGCTGTTGTCGACCAGGTGCTGTACAGTTTCATGGCAGATGCCCGAACGAACTCTTCAGTGAACTAGAGTTTAGTTATTTTTTACTCTTCCTTCTCCATTTGTTTCTTCCACCGTGCCTTGGATTGGGTTTGTGCTTGCACTGTGGCCTATCCAACCCACCTATCTGTTGGTTCACTTGTTGTAATGGCTGCCGCCTCCATCATCTGTCCTCAAGAGACGAAGCTATGCTCCACCACAATCTCCAAGATTTGCAGCTTCACCCAGCCTGTTTAAGCGCACACCTCATCTCTGATGATGCCGCTGGAACCCGGGGCGATCTAGCTAGCTGCTCACTGCCTGGAACCCAAACTCCTTCTACCATTCTGCAAAATTTGACGCACCCACTCTGTCACTGCCTTCATTGGCTTTGCTACTGATGATACCAAGATGACAATAACCAATGTCTGTGCTCCCTCCGACCAACACATGTCCAGCCTCCAGGTCCATCCTGAAGGAACTGGAGGACCTGGCAACCCTTATCGATCGATCCTGGTTAATCCTAGGGGACTTCAACCTCCTGCACCAAGCAGGCAGGTGGGCAGTGTGTTTAGTTAGAGCACATTACAGCTTTTGGATATATTCAACAGATTTTGCATAGAATATCTGGTCAGAACAACGAGGCCGACCGTCTTTTAATCGACCACCATTCCTTCCTGGAACTTCCCCTCTTGGATCATCTTTTCATCTGGTCCAATATGCGTCACTCACCCACCTTGTACCAGGCCTTCATCAACATGCAGTGGAGCAAATGCGATTTCTTCCTCAACATTACTCTGTTCTTCGTGGTCAGAACAACCTCTGACCATATCCAGATCCTGGTCTCCACCTCTCCACTGACATGCCTGCCCATTGCTCCTTCCGCTTTGAGAATGCCTGGCACCTTGATCACACCTTCCTGCATAGAATCCTCCGGGCCTAGTCTGAAGCTACTAGAGTTAGCGATGCAGTGGGCGCACTGTCTAGGTGCCTCAAAGCGTCCTGCTCGGCGTCCAAAGCATGGTCGAAAAAAGAAAAGAGCACAGCCCACTTCGAGACATGACTGAAAATTTCTAATTCATTTGGTTGATTTCCTTGAGGAAGTTACAAGAATGAAGGATACATGTACACACACCACAATCCACAACAAACACACTGAATACTCATATAGTTGGAATGTGTTTTAATATTTCTTGAGTATGGGTAAATTTTTCATCAGTTCCATCAATTAAAGCTTTAAGGTTGGACAACTTGATGTACGCAACTCAAAATAGTACTAGAGCCAGAAATTGTCTATATATATATATATATATGTTGAGTCCTTCCAATTGTTAGCATCATGTTTACTTTTCATTTCTAGTTGCATGTGTCAAGTTGTAATCCTATTGAATACTGCGTTTTAGTTGTGTCTTAGTGCGTGGAACCACGGATTCGTGGAGATGTGCCCAGTTCATGTCATGGCCGTGCCATTCGGGAGTGTGATCACAGCCACTGCATGGTCGTCACGCATATCGCTCGCATTCAGGCAGAAGAATCAGATCGAGCACAGTGATCATGCGGTGGCGGTGATGGGCTTCAAGCCTATGTATCCATGCTGCAAATATGCAATGAAATTATCCCGAAAAGCTGCGATGCTTGTGCAGTGAAACTCTCTGTGCCTTTTTTTTTCGCGATCGGGTTATGCCCGTTTTTCATTAAGAAGAGAAGCAAAGTACACATTGATCGCGATGGCGCGTGGAAGGCGAGAGGCCTCACAGCCGGTCGGAGAGGAACCTAGTCTACTGGGTACAACAGTTTCCGATTACATGGTGACACCATTAAGCGACCAGAGAAGGTCAAGGGCTACCAAGGGCGCATAACCTGCGGACGCCCAGTCGGCACCCTCGCAGAGAACCGCAGCTGCAACCTGACTGTGGGTGGACGACGACCTCGCAAAAGTCCTAGCATTCCGTTCTTTCCAAAGACACCATGCCACCAAGAGCAGTAGAGAATCGAATAGCGGTCGAGATGCCTTGTCCAGGCGTCGGCGCTGAGTAGTCCACCAAGGCGCGATCTCCTGCTCGTGAGATGGAACGAGCTCCTGCAAGTGTAGCGGGAGGAGGACGGCCGCCCAGACCTGACGTGCGAAGACGCAACCAAGAAATAAATGCGACACCGTTTCCTGATGCTGCTCGCATAGTGCACAAGCATCGTCATCCTGCAGGCCATGGCGCTTCCTCCGTTAGGCAGTCCAAAGTCGTCGATGCAGCGCTAACCAGAAGAATAGCTTCACCTTGGGAGGAGCTTTGACGCGCCAGAGCTCCGTGGCGCCAAGCATTCTTGTGGAACCTGCAAAGAAAGCTCGATAGGTGGATGACACCGAGAACGTGCCGGATGGTGACCATTTCCAGATGAAACGGTCACGACGTGAGGGTTCGAGCGTGATGTCGCGCAACAGGTCCCAGACTTGCAGGTATTCGCGCACGACCTGCAGCGTGAGCGTTCCGGTGATGTCTCTAGCCCAGCGATTGTTGGTGAGGGCTTCACGCAACGTCCGCTTGCGGCCCGACCGCGAGGTCTCTGTGCCTTCATTCTCCAGTTTCCACTTTCCACGTGTGTTGAGTGGTGATCGCGCTCCAGCGTTCCCGTCCGTCGCCAGCGAGTGCAGGAGCTTGGTGGCCACCGCCGGTTCCATCACCAATCACAATAGAAATAAAATAATTACATAGTCAGCTCTGATTTTTACGTTTGAGACTCAAAGGAGCCTACGTGTGAACTTTAATAATACCAATGTACTCTAAGCATCTGTTGTAACTTCAGCGGGACCCCAATTAATTGCCCCCCCTATCTTATTGTCTAGAGCCAAGTGATAAAAAAAACAAGCTCCAATATATACGCCCCAACTCAGATCCTCGGTAGTCAAAGGACCTCATCAAATCCCTCGTCAAGCGCTCATTCCCAGCAAGGACCCTCCCCAAAGCCCTGAAATTTATATTCCTAGTTTCCATCCCCTTTCCCACCCGTGCCCACATGGAATGGGGTGATGAGTATGTTGCATAGAACGGCAGTAACTAGACTTCAGCTGGCGATTCTTATAGGCCTGTAATATGGGGATGGGATGCATCAGGACTTTTAGATCAAGCTTGAGCTTCAAGCACTGTATGAGTGGCCCAGATGTAATGCCAAATTTCTGTCGAGCAAGATTGGAAAACTGCTCGTTTCTGGCCACCAATCTTCGCATGTCTGTTTGGTGCGATGGCTCAGCATGCAACCAGTAGGACCTGAGCTCTGTGGTCAGCCTAATCAGGCTAATGAACCTAAGAACAAGTTGTAGTGCTGATCGACATGATCTCCAAGTTTGCTGTTGATATATAAGTTTCATGATTCGATGAACCCTGCATGTTGCTTCCATAGCATTCTAACTCAAGCCACGGAGCAACATGGTTATCGCTGGTACTATGCAGGTTCAAGCTCCTGACTAAAGGATTGCAGGGTTACTTAGGTCCTAACCCATTTGCAATGCCTGCAGTTTGTCCATTCTATGGTAAACCTGTGTGCTCATTATTGTGAGGAAAAATAGAGTGCACTAAATCATGTGTCGATATATTTAAATAATGTGCTCAGATACACAATAGAAGATGCTCGCTACACGATAATGTTGCTTATGCATAACTCACCGGCAATTTAAATCCCAGATTGGAATATGTTTTTAAATTTGTTGCTATAAGTAAATAGTTCATCACTCCCATCAATTTAAGCTTCAAGGTTGAACAAATTGGTGCATGCCACTAAACATAGTACTAGAGCCAAAGGTTGTATGTTGAGTCCTGCCAAGTACAATAAAATTAAAATAATTGTATAGTGAACTCTGATTTTCACATTTGAGACTCAAGAGACCCTACATGTAAACTTAACAATATACGCTTACTCTAAGAACTTGTAGTATCTTCAGCGGGATGACACCATTTAATTGGCGCCTATCTAATTTTTGAGAGCAGAGTGAGTGATAACAAAAACAAGATCCATTATATAGACCCCCAATTCAGATCCTCAATAGCAGAAGGAACTCAAATCCCTCGTGAAGCCCTTATTCCCATGGACTCTCCACCTAAAGCCCTTGACTTTATATTCCAACTGTTCCCATCCTTTATCCCACCGTGCCCACGTGGAGGAGGGTGACAAGTATGTTGTATAGAACGGTAGGAATTACAATTCAGCTGGCGACTCTTGTAGGATGCATCTAGACTTTTAATTCAACTTTGGGGTCCAAGGACCGTAAGAGTGACCCAGACATAATGCCAGATTTTAGATCAGCAAGATTGGAAAACTACTGCTTTTTGGCAACCAATCGTCACATAACTGTCTGTTGTGATATGATGGCTGAGGATGCAACGTGCAGTACTTGAGATAATTCACTCTCATCACCCTAATGGAGCATGCTCAACTCGTTGGAATTAGGCTGCTGTGTGAGAATGAAGATTGATACATGTACACAAACTGCCACGTACACACACTGTACCTTCATATAGCTCCTGAAAGAGGATAACTTATGGACACTAGCTAGGGTGATGTTTCGTGGTACAATTAGTAATGCTGACATAATAATGGAATTAATGCTGTCACTGTAAGTTACGGCAGCATATATATAGGATGTGATCGATCTGATTTCATTTCCAATTGCATTACATTTCTACTAACCAAAGAGCATGTAGGATTTGAAACCGATGGTCTACTAGTTGGAATATGTTTATATTTGTTGAACATAAGTATATTGTTATCACTCTCATCAATTTAAGTTTTTAGGTTGAACCATTTGGTGTATGTAACTCGACATAGTACTAGAGCCAAAGGTTGTTTGTTGAGTCTGCCAAGCACAATGAAAATAACATAATTGCATAGTTGGCACTGATTTTCATGTTTGAGACTCAAGGGAGACAACATGCAAACTTAATAATATCCATCTGCCCTAAGTTCTTGTAGAAACTTCATCGGGACTCTTGTAGAGGTCTGTAATGCAGAGGTCCGACTATGTGCCCCACAAAACATGAAAATTTTGATTTCTCCCTGAATGCAAAAATTGCGGTTTTCAGGGACGAAACTATTTCCAAGCAGAGCCAAAATTATAGTTTTTCATGTGTTGGATAGCGTGCGACTTGGTATCTTCAATTGGTTTCCATTGTTTATGTACTCCTTCCTCATTGACTCTCCTGCCAAATCGGTGTTTCACGTACTTGGCGGGTTCATTTGACAAACGAGGGAGCTGCCACTATATGTAAAAGCTGGCCAGCCTCCATGCTTTAGTCGAGTTACTTGTATGTGTTGCCAGTGTAAGGCTTGTGGGTGTTCTGCTTAGGAATCAGAAAAGAGGGAGTAAATTCATACATCTTTTAAAAAAATCACGCCCAGTTTAATATGGAATGGCACGACTGAAAATGGGTTGGCAATGACTGATGAGCATGCTGATTTTGCTGTCTAGTACAGCTCTCGGAGTTCAGAGATGACCATTAGAGAGGATTCTAATGGGGATAAGATGCCTCAGGAGTTTTAGCTAAAGATTCAATGGAAAAGATAGAGCTCAAATACATGCAGGTCAAGAAGAGGGATCTGCTCCAACTCCAACTAAACAAAACCCTCTGCATTCGGTGAGCTTGCGCGATCCCGCCTTTACTGTTCTAGATGCCACTGGCCGAGCTGCGATCAACAAGGTGCGATGCAGTGTCAATGCAGATGCCTGAGCGACCTCTCATGTCTCTTTGGATCCTCCCTGCATGGATGATCCATCTTGTGCATCGTATGTCTGAATGTGTCCTCACCTGTTTGTAAGAGTTCAGTTCTTTTTTCACTCTTCCTTATCCCTGTGTTTCTGCCACTGTGCCTTGGATTGGGCTTGTGGTTGCCCTGTGGCCTAGCCAACCAACCTATCTGTTGGAGCTCTTGTTGTAATGGCTACCAACCACAAACTAATCAACGTTGTGTCGTGAAATGTTCGGGGGTTAATTTGCTGATGCTTACAAATAGGGATGAAAACGGTACGGATATTTTCCGATCGTATTCGAGACTGAATTTGTTTAGAGGGGTTTTTATCCGTCCATATCCGAGTCCGGACATTCAACATCCGGTACCATATTCATATCCGAATACTCAAATCGCATATTTATGATATCGATATTCAATTGTATCGTATCCAGCATGATTGATACTATCCATATTCGAATTCGAATCCGGCAAAAATTTGAAAACAAATATCATATCAGTGATTTCCGTCCGTATCCGATCCGTTTTCATCCATACTTACAAATGCTTGACTATCCTTGACCATCTCCCTATCTCTGCTTCCATCATCTGTCTTCACCCCAGCCCATTTGAGCACACACCTCATTTTTGATGCGGCTATTCAGTAGTCGTGTACAGAATAAGTTATTCTATAGCCACATCTATTTATGATAATTTTTATACTAATTTACGATAATATAAATACATACTTACGATAGTTGAGTTACTATAATATATGAGGCTATTTACGATAACAATTATAGTAAATCACTTGGAAAGAGTTATTGTAATCTTATAAATCAGCATTGTTATTATCGTAACCTAAAGTTGGCTATAGAATAAATTATTTTATAGCCAGCTACATAGTAGTAATTATTTTTGGTTCACTAATTTTCTAGACACTTCATAACATCACTTTCGGTTTTCCTCTGTCAATTTGAATTCCGATAGTGATTATTAGTTCTAGCGTAGTGATAGTCTCCGTTGACCACATATACATGCATATAGAGTTTACTTTATATTATATTATTGTCCATAGCTTACTTTACATTATTGTCCATGAACTCATAAGGCTAAAAACGAGTCTGTTATAAGCGGTTAATGTATTCCGGGTACAAGAACTACCAAAATGATTTTTACGGAAGCCTCTTATTTGTTTTAGGGATAATTTACTTAGCAAACCATTTGTAACTATCTATGGGAGCCTGTATATAGACTACCATTTATGAAGTACCGTCAGGCTAACTACCATGTTCTAGGCAAACCATAGAAATACATTTTTAGGGGCATTTATGAAGTATACCATCAGGCTAACTACCATGTAGTCATACGTGAGGACGCCCCCCCCCCCGCGTCGTCTCTTAGGCGACACGGGGGGGATCCCGCCGCCGCCGCCCTCGGGGCCTCTCCAAAGGCCACTTTGGCCGCCGTCGCCGCTCCTCTTCGGCTCACGGCGGAGGCGGCCCACTTCCCTTCCTCAGCATCATCCTTTCCCTCTTCTCGTTCTTCCTCCTCCTCTCATCCATCTCCATTGACGGCTGCGGCAGCCGGTCAGATGGGAGGATTTGGCCATTCGGCGGGCGGTTCTGGCGGCTCCGGGCCTGGGGCAGCCATGCGGGCAGCGCCTGCAGGTAGGGCTTCTTGGGTGACGGCGGCTGGATCTGGTCGCCAACACCCTCCTCTCCGCGCGGCTGGATCTGGATCTGGATGGCGACCGGTCCCAATGCCCGGCAGCCGGTTCACGGGGCGGCGGTTTGGGTGAAAAACCCTGCTTGGCATCTTATGTCGGACTGGCGCCGGTGGTACTAATCGTGCCACACACCTTGTTGAAGACGTCGTTAAAGCTATTGCGCCCGTAGGCATTCAATAACTGGGTGAAAACTTAGCCTAGTTTTTCTAGGCCGGCGGCGGTGGCGCAGCTGGCGCGTCGTCGAAGTTGTTGTTCGTCAGGACCGGGATTTCCTACTACTTGTTACCTTGCTGCATAGCTCAAGATGGAGATGGCGATCGATGGCGTAACAGCTCGGCTTTTGGTGGGTAGGTGTGCATCTACACCAAGTGCTTTGTGCTGTTGCCTTGGAAAAAGCATCCCGTCTTTAATGGTTGTTAGTGTCCAACGTTTTCAGTACCTTTCTTTAGTCTGATAAATGTGTTTCTGGCGGTTTTGTCTTGACGTTGGTGATCTTATTCTAGTGGAGTTGTCATCACGTTAGCGATCTTATTCTAGTGGAGTTGACATCACGGAGCAAACTTGTTTGTCGCTTAGGGCTACTCGAGCTCCTTGTTGGGGATGTAATTTTTTCCGTCAATTTCTTTTTTTATTTTTCTATTATAATAATTTGGCCTGATTTTACCCATGGGTAGATGAAGCCGGATAGTTTCTATCCTTTATCTAAAAAAATGAAGTATACCATCTATTTTTAACGATAAAACAACCGCTTCTAGAAATATGATTTTTTAGCGATGGTTGCTTATATCAACCATTTTAGAAAATATGTGATTTCTAAGGAGAGTTGACATAGAAACAGAATTTTAAAGGCAGATGACTTTGCCCTTAAAAATAGCTAAGGCACAAATAAATTTATAATATTTCAAATTAAATGGCACAAATAAATTTATAAATTTTCAAAATAAATTGGATGTGGACAAAATTTATATCAAAATTATAGATCTCGATGACCTAGAATGGTTAATGTATTATATCAAAGTTGTAGTGCTCGAGAAGTTCACAAACTTTGAAGTTGAAAATTTTCTTATTTTATGACTTAGGTTATTGATTATAAAATGTGTCACACCCGGTTTTTAAGGACCAAAACCAGGCTTATCATATGTGTGCCCAGGAAGTCCACACATAGAACAACGAAAAAGAATAGTATCAAATTCAATGTTATATAGCGTAAACTTAAGTATATTTAGCACTTACATCAAAGTTACACAGAACGGATATTGATCTTCTCTTCGGGCTTCATCTTCACAGGGACGGTTGACTGGGGGTAACATATGCCTAGCACTTCTCAGGAGAACTCACTAGCTGCACCTTCTGGTACCCATCCGGGATTTTTCAAAATTGAAAGTAAAGGCAAGTGTAAGTACTCCACGTATTAGCAAGTATAGCACATGGTTAATGAGGCTCAAAAGGCTAATACGGTTATACTGCAGTTAACTTTTAGGATTATCACTTTTAAGTAGTGGTGTAGCATCAAGATTCATCATTCTCCCTTAATTACACATGATCAGGTAAGCATGATTAATGATTAGCATAAACAGTCATTATCAGAATACATCATCATTTATTCTATGAGGGTCCAAGGCCGCTCGTGACCGTGAGCATGGCTGATATATCAGTTTTTAACACACTCTGCAGAGGTTGTACACTTTCACCATGAGTCGTGATTTACCCCTTTGCCCGAGGTAGCTAGCCTCTTGACCCACTTCCGAGGAAGGTCGGCAGGGTTCACTATGAAGTCTTTCAAAGGTTCGTCTAACAAGTTAGGGCCGCTAGAGCGTGGCCTACGAATGTAGAGCCCCCCTTCCGTATGGTTCAATGACACACAGCCTGCACACATAAGGACAGAGGCCGCACTACACCCAACCCGGTTACACCCTCGAATTAGCGCCCTTTCGGGTAACCACTAACAAGTTAGAAAAGGTTCTCAAATTTAACTAAAGCCAGAGCCATATAGCCCTCATGGTTGTACTGTAAATCCTGGATTGTCGCTCACAGATAAGTCCTTACGCAGAGGAAGCTAGCACATCAACCACAGTGCACTAGTCCTAGTCCCCTATAAGCAGGATAATAAAAGCAAGTTTTATAGTTTAGGCATAAGTCATCAATCAAGTTATGAGATCATGGTAACCATAGAGCACTAGCATTTCTAATTAATGCATCACATCCCACCGGTGTCAAGAAACAGGGAATCAAAGCTACATTATAATCTCTACGGTTGCCAAGAAGGACACATGCATATGATTAAGTGATTAGGGTGTATAGGTGTCAAGGATGATCCCATGATATACTTGCCTCATACATTTGCTCCAACCTCCACATACTCTGCTTCTTGTCATCACCTTCTGATCTTCAGCTCTCATAAAAGTTGTCGTTCTACTCGTAGCATACACCACAACAACATACAAGCAATAGGTAGAGACAACTAAGAACAGGCACCACATGAGACAAAACAACGTACTAAAAAGAAACTAGGTAGTATGGTCACAAGATCACATGAAACGTTGAGATCAAAGCTACGGTTAGAAGATACGACTACCGAGGGTTTTATTAGGTTATAAAAAAAAGAACTACATGCTTGGTTTATGTTGATTAAGAAGTAAGATGTGAGTATTATTAATTTAGAGTAATCAAAACATATTTAATTTCAAAAGTCAAGTTAAGGTTACTCATATTTTATTTATAAACTTGTATCATATTATTTAAGCCATTTATTCTTTACTTTGCAAAAAAGGAAATGACCATGTGACAACATCTATATGAGCCTATTATATGCAGCGTGTTTAAACTAACCAAGTTATAATTATAAAACATTTAAGTTGGTACAAATCAAGTTAATGATTTTATTTATAAAAGACCATAGATAAACCCTATATTACTTTTAATTATAAACTCGATTACAGATAACATTATTCAAATTAATATTTACTTATAAACTCAACTCAAAGGTGTGAGTCATGCTAAACGTTGCTATTGACGTACATCTATCATTGGCATGGTCGCAACACAATAGAAACGGAGTTACAACTCTACGTTGCTTTTAATTAGGAATTGATTAAATAAACATTAATCAAATTATATTTAATCCAATAAATTTAGATTTGAGTGACATGATAAACATTACTACTACTGCATAGAGCGCGATGTTACGGAACTAACACAACTGGAATGGCCTAAAACGGAGTTAAAACGACTGAGCGGTGTGGATTAGAAACTGAATGGCAAAACTATAATTATCATCTTGTACCTTGGACCAGGGTTTTTTTTACCGTTGGTAAACCGCCGGTTTGGCGGTTACCGACCAAAACCGGACCGACCGGTTCGGTTTGCCACCGGTTCAAACTCGCTACGGTTTTTTAAATTTGAAATTTGAATTTGAAAAAAAAAAAATCTAGAAAAATTCCTAAAAATAGATCATGATTTATAGAATCCAATGGTGTCAAAATTTTTCAAATTTGAGTTCGTTTAGTATTTGTTTTGACGTTTGGAAGTTTGAAAAAAAAAAAAAGGCCGCGGGCCCATTAAGGCCCGTGAGGCCCAACCGGCCCCAACGGGCACTTATTGCCTACCGGGGGTGGGGGCGAACCCCTCCCCAGAAGCCTCATCCGCCCCTCCCTGCTCTCTGTCCGCCGCCGCCTCTTTGAAAAACCGGACGCCGGTGTCGCCGACCGGCCGCGGCCGGCTAACCGAAGCGAGAGGGGGGGCTTACCAGCCCGGCCCCGGATCCGGTGGAGACCGGCGGGGGAAAGCGGCTAGCCGGCCGGGCGGGTCGGTTAGCCGGTCGGTTGAGCGGCTAGCCGGCCGAACGAGGTAAGCTCTTTTTTTTGTTTTCTTTTGTATTTAGACTAGGGTTTAGGTATGATTTAGGTAGGTAATGGCTTTAGGTAGGTTTTAGAATGTAGGTATCATTTGATTTAGGCTTTAGATAGGTTTTAGCAAAGATTTAGTTTAGGATTTAGGTTAGATTTGATTTAGGATTTAAGATTAGAGGTAGGATGTGTAGTTTATTTTGCTTTAGGATTTAGGATTAGAGGTAGGATGTGTAGGTATTATTTTATAAATGATTTAGGCATATTGTTTACGTACATTTTATTTAGGTGTGACATTGTGTAAATTTTATTTATGTGATTGGTTCCTTTGTGTTTTTTCATGTTCGTTCGCAGGTGCACAATGTCAGGAAGACAGAAAGACATTGTATGGGAACATGGCGAGAATCTTGCTCCTGGATGGCGATGCAACTATTGTCATGTTCAGAAATCAGGTGGTGGTTGCACGAGATTGAAACAACATTTGGCTGGGCGAGGGGGTGAGGTGGTGCATTGCAACAGGGTGCCACCAGATGTCCGGGAGTATTTTCAGCGGGATATTGAAAGGACTAAGAAGGTAACTTCTGACCGGGCTCGAAAGAAGTTAGCACGAGAGGCGGCTGCAGCGGAGGGAAACACTCCCCTCGATCAAGATGAATATGAAGCTCAGTTGGAGGAAGCACTCCGCCGGTCCAAAGAAGAACATGACTACCGACAGGGGGTGGAAGCGAGAGGGGGTACTTACGAGTGAGGAGGGGGTAGTTCGCCGCCGAGTATGAGCAAGGGTGCGGAATGGGGGTCTTTCCATTCGTATCACAGCATTGATATGTGCATGAGACCATGTATTTATATCAGACTATTTGTTGTTTCGTTGGTGTGACTTTGTTAGCCGCCGGTGGGTACCGACTATATATTTATGCACTATGTATTTGTATGACAATATTTATTATGGCTTTGTGTGCTCTTGGACATGAATTTCTGCAAAGGTCACGCTAAAAAAATAATTTTTTCTAGCAAAAAAAAAGACACCAGACCGGTTAGGAGCGGTTACCATTTAAACCGGTCGGTAACCGCCCCTAACCGGCCGGTAAGACGCCCTAACTGTTTGAACTAAGCCTGCTTCAAAATTCAAATTTGACATTTGAATTCGGCCGGTTTTTTCAGTAACCGATTTAAACTGGCCGGTTAGCCGAAACCGCCCGTCGGCGGTTTTTTTGGCCCGAACGGTAACAAAAACCTTGCCTTGGACCATCTTCCTCCCGAACGTGAACGTGGGCATGAGAGGATGCTCGACTGCTGCCGCTGCTTGCCGTGGGGAAAGGAAAGGGACCTCGGCCGTCCGGCAGCGGCGCAGCATGGCGACCAGGCATGCGGGGCCCTCGCGCAGCGGGGCAGGGCCATGCCCGCGGCACCGGGCCGGCGGCCTGCATCGGCGACGGCCGCCACGAACACCTGAATCGCCGCACGGTGCGCAGCAGGGGCGCGCGGGATGGGCGGCAGGAGGGACCGTGGCCGGGACACGGGCCTAGGAGTCGGCGCGCAGCTGTAGGGACGCAGCCCAAGGAGCGACGAGCGCGGCCGCCTCTGCTGCCCCGAGCAACGAAGAAAGCCGGCCATGGAAGCATCTCGCCGAAAAGGGAGACGAGATGGAAACGGGTCAATAGGTGATGGATTTGCCAAAATAAATATACCACGACGTAGAGGACGGCGAGATCTACCTCATGGTGGTGACAGTTTCCGCCGAAGATGGCCGAGGTGGTTGGAGAAGCTCGCCGGAGTTGTTACGGTTTTGGAACTTCGGCACTAGATGCAGGGAGTTAGGAGTGGCGGTTCGCAAATCTGATTTCAGATTTGGAACGAGCGTGCCGAGGAGAAGAGCGGCATACATATATGTCTGCAGTTGCAAGGTTTTGAAAAATGGAGGCATTTTTAATAATTTCGAAAATTCTAGAAAATGATTTTGAAGTCAAAATAATTCTAGAAAATGCTGAAACCATTTTAAATCCCTGAAAACTATTTCCAAAACTCCAAAAATTATAGAAAAATACCCAAAGATAGATAGGAAGATGATGAATTGAAATAAAGTACTTGGAGCCCATGAAAAGAAATTTTAGAGCATCTAGAAATTAGATTTTTCTATAGGAGAAAAGGAAAAAGGTTTTAGAAAAGTCTAGAAAATCTTTGGGAAGTATCGGACGACATCTAGTCGTGTTTTAAAAACTTACCACATACAAAAACACCAAAATCAATCAACAATCAAATACCACATTAGAGAGAGCCCTTCACATTAATTCTAAAAGATTTGAAAATCATAATTTTATTTAACAAAAGTATATAGAAACTTAAACTAATGTTGATAAATTTTATGTAATTATTAAAAACATTCATTTATTTAGTGTTTTTAAAGCACAACCCAAAATCAGAAATTTTGGGGTGTGACAAAATGTGTACATATTAGTATAAACACATAGCATCATATAAGCCATTATTCAAAACAAGAGAAAATGAATTCTTGAGAGTTCTGATCGGTTTTCTGGACCTTTGGCCATATCAAAAATTATTTTTATTTTTATTAGAATTTTAAATTATTTTAAAAATTCCAAACATTATTTTTAGGGATGGTTGACTTGTCAACAGATCCTTAAATCGATTTTTAAGAGTTGTAAGTCTAATCAGAATCATCTCTGAAATTAACTTCTTTTTAGAATCAGCAGCATAGTAGCGGTTTTTTAAATCAAACCTGAAAATAATTTTGACCTTTAGAAAAGATAATTTTTGTACAAGTGAATATAAATAGTTCCACGTCCTACGAGTTGTGTAGTACTCCTATGTATCTAGAAAAATCTGGATGCATCATTGCAGGTTACCATTCAGGGCAGGTCATGTGTATGTACTCCATATGTATGCGACACCCTATCAGTACTAGCTAGTGTGGATGTGGCGGGTGAAAAATCTATGAGCTTGTAATATCTCAATTTACGGTGACATCAACATTTAAAGAAGGGAGAGCGCTATCCACGAAAAAGGCGGAACGGTGACGAAGCTTCCCGGCGGCGATCGTCGGGGTCCTTCCCCCCACGACCCCCAAAGTAGGGGATTCGCGCCGCCGTCCGACGCTCCAACGACTCACCACGGTATTTCCCCTGTTCCACCCTTCTCTGACGAGTTTGGACGGGTGCGGGGTGCTCTGGTGTTCGGCGTTTCTGCTGGGAGTTCCGACTGGTAATCGGTGGGTTTTTCTCCGGGGATTCTTCGAGGGATCTCGCTGATGAGGAATCGCAGATTGACACTCGCATCTCCCCCATTTTCGATTACATCGCAGAGTTTCGGCAATCCCATAGAGTTACAGGGGAATCAAATGCAGTCAAATGGAAGTCAGAGGTTAAACAGAGATTCGAGTTTTTCCACAAACAATCAGGATGAATATGATGAGCTGAATCTAGAAGATTGGCTTAATTCTAATCATTTCTCGACCTCTATTCCCGGGAAGAGTTCATCAATTGCAGTAGGTTTTCCGAAGCATTCACAACCGGAAGCTTCATTGATGAAGAAGCGACTTTCCCATCAAAAGCTTCCGCCAATTGCAATGGTGGATTCGAACTCATTGGTGATAGGCAATCTCCCAATCCAATTCTCATGGTCTAGCAAAGGAACAGGTTCAGATAATCATCGCTCAGTGGAGCAGATCATGCATCAGTTACGCCCGCCATCGCCAAGGATTTTGGCGAAGGAAGTCCCATGTCCAATAGAATCGACAGGGAAGGAGCAGATAGTGGGCCGTGAAAAAACATCAAAACTCACAAAAACGGCCCAGTTTGGCCCATCAATTGAAGACTTATTTGGCCACTCCTACATTCCCAACAAAGAAAAACCTAAATCCTCTCCTTCCTCCTCGAGATGGCTCTGGGTAGCCGCCGCTAGGGTTTGGGACCCGACGGCGGAGCGCTTTCCTGCAAGTCGCGACGATATCCAAAAATACGAGGAGACGGCAAAATTCCTAAGGCGTGTGAAGCCGTCCACCACTGATCAAAGATCTTTTGTGGAAGTCACTAGGGCCAAGATGGATCGCAAGCCTTTCCAGAATAGAGATTTCAGGGATGGTGATAGGCCCAGAGATGGCCAAGATGGCAGAGGTGGGGGAGCTGGTGTGGGTCGAGATGATGGGCGTGGCCAGCGTGAGACCCAAGGCTATGATGATCGTGGACAGAGGTATCATAGGCAGTACAAGACTGGTTGGGATCGCTCAGATCAGGGCCGAAAGAGAGTTAATGACAGGTACAAAGAACGTGAGGTCAGGCAGATGACTGAGGAGGATCTCCGCTTCAAGCTGGAAGACCGCAAGTGTGCTCCAAACTACAATACGCAGCAGGAACAAGGTCAGTCATCTGGTGCCCCGATAAAATGTTTCAATTGCAGTGAGGAGGGTCACCATTGGTCAGTATGCAAGAAGCCCCCTATCTGTTACAACTGCAGAGCGTCGGGTCACAAATCTTCAAATTGCCCTTTGAAGGCAAATAAAGGTTTGACATTATGTGCAATGGGGATGCCAGGGCAGCTTTTCTATTCTCTAAGTTTGCCAGAACCCAAGTCAGAGGCTAAGAGTGAAGACAAGCAGGTTATTAGAGCTATGGTGTCTGTGTTAGAAGGTAGAGGCACAAAGCTAAGGATCAAGACAGAGCTGCAATATCTGATTGATTCTGAATGGGACTGGAATGTGAAAAGAGTGTCAGGTAGTGAGTTTCTTGTGGAGGTTCCATCAAAGGCAGTGATGAGCCTGCTGACAAAGATGGGGAATATCAAGTTCAAGATGGCTGACATAGTAGCAGTAGTGGAAGAAACAACAATGGACCCAGAGGCTTTTTAGATCCTTCATTCTGTTTGGGTCAGAGCAGTTGGGATACCACCAATTGCTAGAACTGAGTATGCTGTGTTTGAGCTGGCAAGATTAGTGGGAGATCCTGAGGAAGTACACATACCATCTCTGAACTGGAGGTCGGTCTGGGTTAAGGTGTCATGCAAAGACCCAAGCAAGATTGGTGGAATTTCAGAGGTGTTCATAAACAAACAAGGGAGGAGAATCTCCTGGTACTATTCTGACAAATGGGGCAGATTTCCCCCTTCTAAGCCTGAAGATTACTTTAGCCCAGATGATGATGAGGTAACTGATGAGGAAGACCTAGAATCACAAGAAAGTCAGGGTTGGTTGGATTCCTCCCCAAAAGACCCAAAACAGTCCAGTCCTTCAAACCCAAAGAGACATGGAAAGCAAGTTGCTTCTTTCTCAGATTAGCATAATGAACTTGCCAAGGAACCTGTCCAAGATCTGATGGTAGAAATTAACACACTGGCAATAAATATGCAGAATATCTTAGAGTTAGAAAAGCCTTCACTCATTGATTTAATCCCTAAAGTGGATCCTGGTATAATGCTTTGCAACCCTTCTGAACTAGAACCACTGGGGTTCACTGAAAGTTCTGAACCAGACTCTTATCTAGCAGTAAATGAGGAGGACAAGACCTACCAACACATAATTGATGTAGAGCAAGGAAAGGAGCTGTCCTTAGACTCTATGCCTGACCTGGCTGCAGCAGCTGGTAAGAATATCACTCCAGATTTGAGGTCAAAGCTAATTTCTCAATCTGTCAATATAGAGGTATGCCAAAAAGCTGAGGTGGATTCATTGGGTCTTGTCTCAATGGAGAAAGAAGGTGAAGTGCTGACACAGTTGCAGGTAGAGACCAAGATGAACAAGCAAGCTATCCCGAAGGAAGGTGGAAAGAAGCAGCAAATGACAGGTCCAACAAGACAGAGCAAGAGGATCAAGGATGATGGGACCACAATGATGGAGAAAGCAATGGCCAGGAAGAAACAAGCACTCAACATCCAAGGTAACAAAATACAAAAGCCTACTTCCCCTTCTAATGCCCTCTCCTCCAATCCTGTTGATACCATTATTAGAGCTTGTGGTGTATCTCTGGGCACTGAAGAAAGTACCAGGCTGGCCAATATATCCATTTTGCAAGCTAAAGAGGAAGCTTTAGCTGCTTTATGTAAAGCTAAGGAAAAAATTAGGGTGAGTTCTAATATTAATCAAGAGGTTAGGAACATTCAAGAAGATATTCAGCCTGGTGTTCCCAAGAGTCCGATGAAAATTCAGGTGCTTCATCAGTTGTTAATTTATTAACAATTGATCAAGGATGAAGATTCTTTTCTGGAATGTGGGAGGTTTGGGAAATGCTGGAAGAAGGAAACTGTTGTTAGAGTTAATAAATAAACACTCGTTTGATGGGATCTGCTTATAGGAGACAATCAAATCATCCTTTAAGCAAAGAGAATTAGATAGACTGGCTGGTTCAAAGGATATGAGTTGGTCCTGGTTACCATGCATAGGTCACTCAAGTGGACTGTTGTTAGGCTTTGATAAGAATATAGCTCAGATTATCAAAACTGACCAAGGTGAATTCTTTCAGAGTGCTCAACTATGTATGCAAGATGATCAGTTTAAATGGGAACTAATTAATGTGTATGGCCCAGCCCATGAGGAGAGAAAAAGAGAGTTTCTGGAGGAGATTCAGGCAAAAATCCTGGAGTCTGAGGTACCAATCCTGGTAGGTGGTGACTTTAACCTGGTCAGAAAAGTGGAAGAAAAATCCTCAGGAAATGTGAATATTCCTTTGATGGAAGCTTCTAATGAGATGATCAATAATACTGCTCTGAGAGAGATACATAGGGTAGGTAGTAGATACACATGGTCAAATAAACGAAGTCCCCCTATCATGTGTGTATTGGATAGAGTTCTAATGTCTAATTCCTGGGAAGATAAGTTCAATATGGTGACAGTGTTGACTGCCCCGAGGCTGGGATCTGATCACAACCCCTTGGTGGTAGATACTAAGGGTAGTATGGAACTACACAACTTTTATTTCAGGTTTAGTGCTCATTTGATTAAACAACCTGGATTCTGTGAATGGGTAAGGAATAAATGGCCGGCCAGATATAAATGGGACCCCTTGGATCACTGGCATATTGTTTCTGGGAAGCTAAGGAGAGCAATCAAAGGTTGGGGTAAGAATGTTGATAGTCAGCAGAAGAGAACAAAAGAACATATTATGGGCCAAATTGCCAAATTAGATGAGGAAAATGAAATTAGAGATCTATCTGTTACAGAGTGGGATGAGAGATATGAATTAGAGAGATCACTGAATCAGATTCTTTCAGATGAAGAGATACAGTGGCAAAGAAGAGGTGGTGTACAATGGATACTGGAAGGAGATGCTAATACTGGGTTCTTTCACAAATGTGCCAATGGTAGGAAGAGAAAAATGAAAATACATATGCTGGAAAATGAAGGAGCAACAGTGTCTGACCCACAAAAGCTGAGAGTTCATGTTACAGACTATTACAAACAACTTTTTGGGGAAGCTGAAACAGCTGATATACATCTAGATGAAAACATGTGGTCAGAGGATAAAAGGATATCTAGAGAGGAAAATGAGTGGTTGACAAGGCCTTTCTCTTTGGAAGAACTTGATGCAGCTCTAAAGGAAATGAAAAACAACAATACGGCACCTGGTCCAGATGGGTTTAGTGTTGAGTTCTTTAAGTGTTTCTGGAGTTTGTTAAGAGAAGATACTAAAGAAATGTTAGACAAATTACACATGGGTGAGCTTGATCTGTGGAGATTAAACTATGGTGTGATTATTCTGTTACCAAAAGTGAAACCAGCAACAAATATCAAACAATTCAGACCCATATGCCTATTAAATGTCATCTATAAGATTATCACGAAGGTTCTAACCATCAGACTGACTGCTGTAATTGATAAAGTGACCAATCCTTGTCAGATGGCGTTCATTCCCGGCAGAAATATACTGGAAGGGGTGGTGATCATCCAAGAAGTTTTACATGAACTTAAACATACAAAATCCTCTGGAGTTATCTTAAAACTGGACTTTGAAAAAGCATATGACAAAGTCAGCTGGAGCTTTCTGTCAGAGGTGTTAAATAGAAAAGGTTTCTCTGAGTTATGGATCAAATGGATTGACCAGGCAGTCCAAGGTGGCAGAGTGTGTATAGATATTAATGGGGAGAGAGGTGCCTACTTTAGGAGCTACAAGGGTCTCAGGCAAGGGGACCCACTGTCACCTCTCTTGTTTAACATAGTGGCTGATGCTCTATCAGAGATGCTTTCCAAAGCAAAAGAGGCTGGAGTGATTAAAGGTCTAATCCCACACTTGACAGATGGTGGGCTTACACATCTTCAGTATGCTGATGATACAGTAATATTTTTGAGCTTCTCAGCGGAAAATATGCAGAATATTAAACTTATTCTTTCCTTTTACGAGGCAATGCCAGGCATGAAAATTAATTTCAAAAAGAGTGAAGTTTTCACAGTAGGATTGGAAGAAAAGGATCAACAGATGGTGATAGATATTCTCAAATGTAAAAAGGCACTTTCCCTATGATATACACGGGCATTCCTGTTAGTGACAGCAAGATAACCAAAGCTCAATTGAGATACGTGAGTGACAAGATTGAGAAAAGGCTGGGCACCTGGCAATGTGATTATCTTTCCTCAGGAGGCAAAGCAACATTAATTGAATCATGCCTGTCCAGTATCCCAATGTACACCATGGGAGTGTATCAATTGTATGAGGGGAACTTCCAAGTGATTGATTCTATCAGATCTAGATTCTTTTGGCAGGGTACAAGTAAGAAAAGGAAATATCATATGATTAAGTGGGAGGCCCTAAATAAACCAAAAGAGTTTGGAGGTTTGGGCTTTACTGATGTGAGAGTGATGAATACATGCCTAATAGTAAAATGGATTGATAATTTGGAAAGAGATAACAACAATCAGGCTTTGCTCAATTCTCAAGAAGAAATATTTAGATCGAGAAAAAAGTATCTTTCGAGATAAAACAAAAAAGAAAGGTTCACAATTCTGAGATCCCTACTTGAATTAAGAGATTGGTATCAGAAGGGTAGAGTGATCCAAGTAAGAAGTGGCCAACAGACTAGATTTTGGCATGATGTCTGGCTAAGAAAGGAACCTCTGAAAATCACATTCCAAAGATTATTCCAAGTTGTGTTATACCCAGACATTGAGGTTTCAAAAACTTTTTCAACAATCATTGGAATATAGAGTTTAGAAGGCAATTGAGTGAAGACTTAAGAACAGAATGGTCACAAATTTGCAACAAGCTGGCGAGTGGGGTGGAACTATCAGAAGGGAGAGATGTAGTTTTGTGGGCTCTAGAACCATCAAAGAAATACTCAGTGAGATCCTTATATAGACTGATGATATCAGGGGGGGGAGTTGACCGCAGGGATGACAGAATGCTAGCTATATGGTCATGCAACATCCCACTTAAAGTCAAGATATTTCTCTGGATGGCTGCCCAAGAAAGAATACAATTTGGAGTTCAGCTAAAAAAGAAAAAATGGAAAGGCCCCCGTGAGTGTGCCGTGTGCGATAACCTGAAACATCTGATCATATCCTTTTCCAATGTCCAATTGCAGTATACTTATGGACGTTTCTTAGAGTCACTGTCGGTGTTTAGCCACCGATAGCCTGCCACGGGGTTCCCGTAGCAGTTGATTCGGATCTCGGCGAATAACTAGAACTCGGCGGTTTCACGCAAGAGACACACGGTTTATCCTGGTTCGAGCCCTCGTCGTCGAGTAAAAGGCTCTACTCCAGTCGGCCTTGGCCTTTTGCGTTGGATTGATGTCTGGTTGCGTATTGCTCGTCCGTTACAAAAGAGGGTGTTCTGGCTCCTTTTTATATGAAGGAAAGGAGCCAGAGCTATGGTTTCTAATCCTAGTCGGACCAGTAAGAAGAGTTCTGCTCTTATTACAAAAGCTACTTTCTATTCGTCTAACTAGGATGATCCGTTATCTACTCGGATCCGGCTTTATTGTTCTTGTCCTGACGGGAGCCGTGCTGATGAGTAGCCGTCTATGTCCCGTATCGACAAGGCCCCGAGCATTTCGAAGTAGAACCCGGGGAACGGCTTGTTTCTTGAGTGATGCTTTGAAGTGCTCTAGCCGAGAACTTCTTTTCCTCGCGTTGTGCGCCATAGGTGCACTCATTGAGTGTAGCCCCCAAGCCTCTTGCTATTTATTTATAAGTAGCTGGAGGGTCTTGAGAGAAAAGAAAAAGTGGAGGGTGTATGCCCTATAGCCCTCGAGCCTTCTTCCGAGTTGTTTTTATCAGAAAAGAAGTCGGATGATGGCTTTAGTCCATTCGGTATCGTACATTTGCTTCCTTAGGTGTAGCCCCCGAGCTTTTCCGAGTTCTTTGTAGGAGCTGGGCAAGGGCTCGTGACTTGCTTTTAGCTGTAGCCCCCGAGTTTTTCCGAGTTCTTCCGTGAGGAACTGGACAACGGCTCGTGACTTGCTTTTATTTGTCCTTTACTGCTCTTTATGTCTGCTTTTATGGCTAGGCGTTGGCAGCTGGCGGTGTAAAGTCTTTTACTGTACTGGGATATGCCTGGAATATGCTCTTTTGCTGCTCTCTTTACTGCCCTCTTTTATTGTCCTTGTCAGCGTTTCTCTGTCTCAGTGGACTTGGTCCATGTACGCCGTCCTGAGCCTATAAATTGGTCTTCTCTTTTGGTTGCTTTCAGTATCTTGTAGTATGCTTCTTTCTATTCTTGTGGAGATGATAGTTTGTGAGGTGGAGCAGCCCCCGGGCTTTTTCCTTGTTCCCCTAGAATGGTCTTTTTAGTGGGTAGAAGAATTCTTGAGTCTTTTTAGTGGGTAGAAGAATTCTTGAGATAGGGATTAGAGGCAGACTAATCCCGGAGTAGCATTGTGATTGGAGGCTCGTTCTGGTAGGTAGAAGAAGTCTTGAGATGTGCCTTATGCTGGGTCATTTTGCACTCTTAGTTCTTCTTTTCCACTCTGCCAGAGTTATGCTTTGTGTGGGAGGGTTGCCGAGCCGCACAGTCCTCTAGCTGTCCGGTGCAGATCAGCTACCGGCCCACGCAGAGCTGGAGCTCTCTTGTTCACATGGGGTCCGATCCGACTTGTTGTTGGAGAGGCCCGATGTGATGCTTGATCAGTCAGTGCTACTTTTGGCGATCTTGGATGCACTGTGATGGTGTATCTAGGTTGCTTTGGATCTGCTCGGCCCAGTCTATTCAAGAGGTAGTCTGGGTCTGCGGCAGTTACCTCCTTGGGTTCTGCGTAGTTGTTTTCTATGACAGAATTCCACGGGGTTCCTTGTAGATTTTTTCGCGTAATTTTCTTCTATGGCCAAAATCTACAGGGTTCCTTGTAACCGTTGCTTTGGTGTTCTTTCTGAATTCGATGGGTCTTGTAAGACTTGTATCCTTGTATCCTGTAAGACTTGGATCCTTATAGCATGTAAGACTTGTATCCTTGTATCCTATAAGTTGTGTTGAAGAAATATATGTTCCTGAAATGATCCGAGTTGGTTGTCTGCCTTCGTGCCGACTTGTTTTGATTGTTAGGAAGACTGTCTGTCTTCGAGTAGACTTGTTCTAGCTGAGATGCTAACTGTCTTCCTTCGTGTAGACTTGTTTTAGTAAACTGACTATTTTCTTTTTGATATGACTTCTTTTGGCTATCCTGGCTGAGTTACCCCTTCTTGTAACGGTGTTGACTTTTTACCGTTGGTGGGTAACGGGATTAGGACCGTTATCTCGAAATTTGGGGGTTTACTGGGCCTTTCCTATTATCTCGCTTTGTATCCGTTGGCCTTTTTACCGTTGTCCATAAGTGGGCCTTATGTCTGGGCTATAAATTAGCTGCGGTGACTGTTTTTCTTCTTCACCATGCCTTTGCCTTCTGAAACCCTAGCGCCAGAGAGGAAAAAATCCCCAAATCCTGTTTTTGCTTTGCTGTGCTTCCTTCCCTTAGCTTTGGTTGCTTGCTTCGTTGTATGGGTAGGAAGAAAGTTGCGTCCAAAAAGCAAGTAGCCGAGAAACCTGTTCTTGAGGAAGAAGTCGACGAACAGCTGAATCCGGAGTTTGCCGCGATGAAGGCCACGGCGCAAAACTTCCCCGTTCCGACTACTTAGGAGAAGCATCTGGTTGAGTTGGAGGAGTGGGGTATGATGCAACCCAAGGCCTTTTCTGGTTGGGTTGCGCCTGTGAGCATCGCATTCCAGTTCCTCGTCCCGGGGAAATTGTCCTCTTTATCTCTTTTGTTCGTGCTTGGGCTCTGTCTTCGAGGCTTGTTCTTTCCTTCATCGTTTCCTTCGCTATTTCTGCATCTCTCTTCATGATCTCACCCCAAATGGGGTCCTTCATCTCTCTGTCTTTGTTCATTTTTGTGAGACTTTCCTTGGTATTCCTCCCTCTCTGAATCTATTCCGCTATCTTTTTCGTCTTAAGCCACAGCCCCACAATGATTCCCTCCACACCCTTGGTGGATGTGGGATTCAATTTTGGCAGGGGCGTAAGTCGAGCCACTTCTTTGAGTATGATTTTGTTGAATCCGTGAAGGATTGGCGATCGTAGCTGGAAACCTTGATGGAGGTGTTGGTGCTCCGGCCCTTGAAACCTACTCTGGAGTTCCGCCTGTTCCTAATGATCGGTGGGAGAAGACGCAGCTTACCACTGCCGAGTTGTCTCTTCTCCAGCCTCTTTTCGACAGGATAAGGTATTTGAAGTAGAATGGCTTGTCTGGTTTTGCCATAGTGGCGAGTTATCTTCGTCGCCGAGTGTAGCCTTTGAAGGCTCGGGAGCACTTTGGCTTCGAGTACTCGGGTGTTGAGGATCCGTCTCGCATGGTGGCCACGACCGAGCTATCCAATGCTGAGGTACTTACGCGCCTCCAGAAGATCTTGAAAGGAGCGTCGGTGGTCCCAATGATAGGCTTCGAGTACTCGGCTAGCAATCCTCCTCCTGCTGTAAGTGAATTTTCTTGTTTGTTTTATGTTTTCGGGTACTTTAGATTAAGGCTGACTTGTTCTTTGTATTTCTTGAAGCCTTTTGGCAGGGATTTTAATGTTGATGCTTCTCTCTATGTTGATGAAGAGATTGCCCCTCTTCTGGCTTCTTCGGCTGTTGCTCATAAGGTAATTGAGGGTCGAGTTATTTTGCCGGGTGTTTCTGAAATGGAACCTGTTCTTCAGTATGTTCCTTATCAGCCGGTGGCCCTCCCTCGAATTACTCGTGCCGACGTGAAGAGGTCAGCTGCGGGCGACTCTTCTTCTACTGCGCCACAAAAGCGAGCACGTGCTTCTTCCTCTCCTCAGCCTTCAGGTAACCTTCTGATAGGTGAGAAGTTGCTTGGTTTTTTCTTGTTTGTTCTTTTTGGGAAGTAGTCTTGATTCTTCTTTTCTTGGCAGGCGGTGGATCTGTTCTTCTTTATGAAGATGAGGCTGAGGATGTTGATGACTCCCCTCTTCTTCGTCGGTAAGTGTTACCTATTCTGGGTTTTTAGAGTTCATTTTTCTTGTTGCTTGGTTTCAATTTGGCTTTCTGTAGCCCCCGGGCGACTTCTCCGGACTTGGAGGTCTTACCGAGCCCTGCTCCTTCTTCTGCCGAGTTGTTGGTGGATCTGGATCAGGTTATGCCTCCTCTGCCGACCCGGCCTCGTATTGCTCTCCATCGTGCTCCTAAGTAAGTTTTTTTTCTTTCTGACTTCTTTTTTCTCTTTCTTGTATCGTTTGTCTTTAGCTTTTGGGTTCTTGTAGGTTGTCTGCTACCATTTCTTCCGCTCCAGCTTCGGACTAGGAGAAGACCGTTAGTGTTGGAGTTGTGGGTCAGGTGTCTGCGCCTGATCCGCATCCAACTGTGGAGTCTGCTTTGGCGGTGGCTTCATCTTCTGCTGCCGGGACTTCTTCGTTGCCGGTTGCTCAGGCGGTAGTGGCTCCGACTTCGGGAGCGGAGAAGTTGCCTCTCGCCCAGCCCCTGGCTTCTTCTCATTCTAGGGTTGGGCGTTCTCCTCCTTTGTCCTCTTCTTATGCTCCTTGGAATTATGTTCATGATCTGAAGTTGATGCAGGAACTGGAAGAAGAATTTAATCCGAGTTCTCGCCTTAAGAAGCTCTAGGCTTCATTTAGCTCTTTTGCTGAGGAATTCCAGGTAAGAGATTTGTCTATTTTGTTTTCCTCCTTGTTCTTTTTCCTCCTTGTTCTTTTTTCTTTATCTTCTTTCTTTTTGTGCGTAGGAGTACGTCAGTGATTCTGACCTCTTCTTTGGCTCGTCTGAGTCGCAAAAGAAGTTGTTGGATGAGCTGGCTTCTTTGCGGCTGGAGCTTGATGAAGAGCGCCGTGGGCGCCAGTCATCTGAGACTGCCTTGAGAGCTCAGGTTGTTGCAGCTGAACAACAGAAGTCGACTGCAATTGAATCCGAGAAGAAGGCTTCTTGAGATCTTCAGGGTACTTTTTTGTACTTATTTTTGTGTCTATTCTGTTGTTGTTTTTCTTCTGACTTCCTTTTATTCTCTTTTTTCAGCTTTGAAGAAGAAGTACTCGGAAGAGACTGAAGCTTTGAAGCTTGAAGTAAAAACTTTCCGCAATGACTCAGAGAAGGTAAAAGAAGATGCCGAGGAGACTCTTGCCAGGGCTTGTCTGATTAGACATGGTGCTGATCGAGATCTTTTGTAGGCCAAGGCATCAGTAGAGGACTTGACGGTTCGTCTGAAAGCCTCGGAGGATAGGTGGTCGGCTTTGCTGGATTCTGTCTGAGATCTTGCCACCATGTTGAGGAGACCGGAAGATGCTGGCCTGACTTGGGTTCAATTCATTCCTAAGCTGACTGATCGAGCCGTCAAATTTGCGAAGGATGCTGTCTTGCTTGGTGTTCAGGGTGTATTGGCTCGTGTCCGTTTGATTGATCAAAATCTGCCTCTTGACAGAGTGCTGGATGAGACCCATACCCCTAAGGCTGAGCGAGCTCTTTCAGAGTCTGAAGCTGCTGTCTTGAACTTGGCTCAAGAGTTCACTGATCTTGTAGAGATTGCGCCTGTTCGCGCTGATGGCAGTGACGATTAGTATTAGAGGACTTCTTTATTGTAATGATACTTGATGCCTTTTTGAGGCCTTTGTATGAAACTTCTCTATTTTGTCTTGTTCCTTGGTAATGAATCTGTTGGTTGCCTTGTTTTTATCCTGAGAGATGTTGATTGTAGATTGTCATCCGAGTTCCGTGATCTAGAAGTCGGGATGTGTCGAGCTTTCTTTGCTTTCATCTATGCTTGAAAAAGCATTAGGATTATCGGACCGTAGGCCCTCATCCGAGTTCTATATTCTAGAAGTCGGGATAGGTCGAGCTCTTTTGCTGGCTCTCATCTAGTTCTGAGAAGAAGCTAGGATAGGGCGAGTGTTGGCTCCCTTAGCCGTACTCTCATCGGTGTTGTGAAAACAACCCAAAATAGTTGGGCTCAGGCTAGCTTATAGCCATTTTGCACTTCCACAATTTTGTGAGTTCGGACCGTAGGCCCTCATCCGAGTTCTGTTTTTCTAGAAGTCGGGATAGATCGAGCTCTTCACTGGCTCTCATCTAGTTCTGAAAAGAAGCTAGGATAGGGCGAGTGTTGACGGCTATTAATGACCAATTTTACCTGTCAACTAACTCCTAAAAGAGGCACATTGGAGATCACCAACATAGACTTAAGGTTTACACTAATGGAATTCCACGAGTTTTGGTGAATCCTTGTCTCTGCAGGAACACATCAGAAAAGCTATCAAAAAGGACCAACATGACAGATTACAAGCACCTCAAATGATAAATTGGAACGCACCACTGCGAAGAGCTCGTCGAGACGATCGAAACGGACATATCATTTGCCTTTTTCGGAGTTCCGGATGATCAGATATGAATTCCACCGCGAGGGCTGCACTAGAAGACTCTAGAAGGCGTGAGAAGACACCACGGCGAAGCGAACCGCGAACGGGCCTAGAGTGGGACCGGCCGGTCCCACCCTAGACCGGCCGGTCTGCTACAGGGGCCAATCAGGCCCAGCTTCGGCCCACATGCTCCACCGCCTTAGGGTTTCAATCTCAGCCGTCCGTCAAAGTTGGTTTGATCCAAGGGCTCACGTTCATCCCACCGGGCTATAAAAGAAGGGCAGGACCCTCCAGGGCAACACTCATTCATTTGCAATTCTCTCAAACCCTAATTGAGAGGTGTCCCTCGAATGGATAACCTCTCTGGGGCTAGAGATCAAGAGAAGATTAGTCCTCTCTAGGGAAGAGTTAGGAGGAGGTGCCGGCCTGTCGGTGCCCTCTCTACGGCTTGTACCTTGGTGGGATCAAGCTCTACTTGAGCTTGCTCCTGAGATGTCTCTGGTGATCAACTTCTAATACGAGTAAGTTCGACGCCTTTATTGTTTATCTAGATCACGACTCTCTTTGAGTGCTTTATTCTCTTCCTAGGGGGATTAGAGTATTACCGTAGGTGTAAGCATGGTGCTTAGGCTTAGGATAATCGTGGATGCACCCTACATTCCGGATTTGGTGATAGCTCGCGGAGGTGACTTATAGCTCTGTTGAATCCTATGTATCCCACTATCCCATTTGTAGGCCAAGTAGGACGCGGTTCCTAAGGAGATCTACATCCTATGTCGGTGTCTCTCCTTATGTAATGTCCCCAGTTAGCAATATAAGACATAGACTTGCCCAAGTTAGAAGAAGTGAACTATAGTTATCCTCTCTACTCTCCTATTATCATCAACCTTGATTGCTGCTCTTAACCACATTAATTGTCGCCCTAGTTCTACTTTAGTTCTATCTTAGTCTAGTCTCTACCTTCACCTTACTGCTACCCTTACTTAAGTTAGACCGTAGTTGATCTCACACCTTTCTCAGTGGAACGAAATCTTGAATACTTCTGGGATAAAGCTACAACGGTATCCGTGCGCTTGCGGATCATTCAGTGGGCGTTAACAGATATCAACACGCTTTTTGGTGTCGTTGCTGGGGATAGAGATTTATCTCTATTTTTGGTAGCTACGTTAAGAAGTGTCAACAAGCTTTTTGGCGCCGTTGCCGGGGAAACGGTTTGCTGAGTTGACTACGAACCTAGCTTAACTTTTCTTTTCCTTTTTGTCCTTCTTTCTTTTATCCTTTACTCCTCTCTTCTTTCTTTCATTCTTCTCTTTTCTTTTCAACTTCTGGTTTAGCATGGATCACATTCCTATCAATCAATATGCTAAACCCATGAGCGCAAGCTTTAGGCCATTAGAATCTTCAGAGCCTATCTTGGCATCTGGTTATGAGCTGCGCCCGTGTTGGGTAGACTTTGTCCAAAAACAATCCTTCTCAGGAGAAGGCGATGAAAACCCATACTCACACCTACGAGAGTTCTTATTAAGATGTGCATGCTTTCACATTGCTGGCATGTCTGATAAGACTTTACGATGGAAACTCTTTCCGTTCTCTTTGACGGGAAAAGCTAAACATTGGTACAACAAAACCGTAGGAAGTATGCAAGGAGATTGGGAATTGCTATGCTCAAATTTCAATCCAAATTCTTTCCCATCTCTAAGGTTATTGATCTTCGGGGAAGAGGTTCTACGCTTTAAACAAATTAGAGGGGGAATCTCTAGAAACATCATGGGATCGAATTATTGATCTCCTCACTACAGGCCCAAACCTTTCCATTCCAGACTCAGTGTTGTTTCAACACTTTTACCAAGGCCTTAGTAAGGATTCTAAGCAGACCCTTGATATAGTTTCTAAAGGATCTTTTCTTCATGTGACTGCTAGTGAAGCGAGGTCTTTGCTTGAGAAAATTTGTGGAAGGACACCCTGCCCTAGCATTCACTATGACCTCCCTGAGAAAGAGAAGGAATTGTTTCCTAGACAAGAGGAAGTTTCGATAGCTAAATCGCACTTATTCCAATCCCAACATTTAGCTATCAGTCCCGAACCATCCAGATCCCAAAATCCACCAAGGGAAGAAGAAATTCAACCTTTGGAGTATAATCTTTTTGATGTTGATATTGGGAAGAGCCTAAACTTCCAGTCCTATAAGAGACCTTCGAGTGAACATATTTCAAACCCTCTTGAGAAGGAATCTCTTGAAAAGCATCCTCTTTGGGAAGAATTCAAGGATGGCATGTCTAATGATGCCATAGAAGAAGAGCTGATTCAATTTGATTCCAACCCCATCTTCTCTCCTTCTTTGTCCACATTAGATGTCTTATTTGAACCCATCCTTGACCCTGAAAAATTCTCTGACTCTTGCTCTCCTGAGTCCCATGATGACTTTAGAGATTCACTAAGACACTTAGAGCAAAGGTATCATGAAGGACTCAAGGATGACCAAGAAGTGATGCAACAATGGCTGGAATGTGTAGAATGGATGGACCATGAAGAAGCCTTAATTAAATCCAGCTTTGGCCTAGATCCAAATGATAAACTCACGACTCATCTAAGCCTAGAGGAGGCCTTTGATAAGACCAACTTAAGAGCCACCAATCCCAAGGAGATCTTAGCCAATAATATGATTGATGAAAGTCGTAGGCATAAAATAAAGGAGACAACATTTTCACCTATAGACGTTCATATAGAATCACCCTTGGAGATTGGTGAGAGAGATGACATCAATGAGCATAGAAGCTACTACAAAATAACCTCATCAAAACCATACTCATTTGACACATCTCTTGAATCTCTTGGTCTCTCTACCATGACCACACTCGAGATCTTCAACCTCCTCATACATCCTGTCCATAAAAACTTTAAAAAGGTGGTTGTAGATACATATGTTTATCATAAACATTGCAAGTCTCGATGTGCGGATCTTGAGGTAGGTAGATAAAGATTGGTGTTGGAGGGGAAACCACTTCACCAGCTTGAAGCACAATTCTGAGGTTTCCCGACAATGAGCTTTTGACCAAGAACTAGCGCTTTTGATCGACAACATGAACTTTCTGAACTGCCCTTGTGAATTGAGCATAGAGATATAATTGTGAAAAATATTCCTTCGGGTATTCTTGTTACTAATCTTACAGGTTTGAAGCAAGAAAAATGAAGGATGATGGTGCAAGTATGTCCAACCAATTATTAAGCAACATTAGGTCACATCCATCCAAACTTGATCTTGCCTTGTAAGAATTCAAGTGTGGGGGATATGCTTCCCTGAAAAACCTCATGCCATGTTGCTAATTTTGGTTGTCTTTACCTTTAAGCCATGCTCAACTTGCCATATAACAATCATGCTCTTTCATCTCTACTTGAATAATGAATCTCTAGAATGCTTTCATGCTATCTATGCTTGCTATAGTATGCTTAAGGTTTTGAAGTATTCTCACACACCTTTTAAATTAGGCATGGTGCTTAGTTTAAACTGTTTTCTTGAATTAAAATTAGACGTGGCGTCTAGTTTGATCTTGAACCAAGAGGTGTGCTGATATTGCTGCTAAAGGCTTTTAAATTAAGCGTGGTGCTTAGGTTGAAATGCCTTCCTGAATCAAATTAGACATGGTGTCTAGGTTGGTTCTTGAACTGAAAGTATGCTTTAGTGGATATTGGATATTTTGTTGGACTAACCCCTGCAGGAAATTCTCAAATCCAATCTGGGTAAGTCAAGAGATGAATTCAAATCGGAGATAAAGCAAGGCACATGATGAACTCCAATAACTTTGCACACTGAAGACACAGCTCATTCATGGAAGAACTCAAAGAGCAAAAAGATGATACGATAAAAAGAGCACCATCTAGGAACAAGAGGAACTATGAACCGAGATGTGAGGTTGACCAAACAAGGAAAGCATCGAGCAAAACAAAAGGACCATCTACTCTTCATCACATAGTGTCATCATGCTCCAATGATAAAGGTAATATCCAAAGATAAATGGTCACTACTTAAAATGCTTCTCCTTGGTTTTGGTATGAACATGAATAAAAGCCTTAACATGTTTGAGTAATAATTATTCATGATCAATCCTGATTAACTCAACATGTCTAGTTCTTGAAAGTTGTTCATAGCATCACTATCTTGATCCATAGTCTTAACCAAATGAGCTAAAAAGTTGCACACCTTATGCTTGGAAGATGGTAGTCATGATCATGTAAATATCAACACACATCATGTATAGATAGACAATCCTTCCTTGGGTTAAGCACCTCAACTCTTGTAGCCTAATGAATTTAAATGTTACATCCTTGCTCAATCTTCTGATCTTACCTCTCATGATGATGTTGAACAAAGCACATAATAGCAACTCAATGTTGTTCAACGTCACTAAGGACTAGAGATATGGAACAGAAGTTTTGGTTCTGCTGGTGTTTTCCCACCAGTAGAGCCCATGCACTTGATCTCTGCCTTGTCTTCATGAGCAGGACACACTTTAAACGAAGTGCGGGGGAGTTAATTCCCTACTTTATACAAGTGGAGGTCTTAGACCTGTCAAAGCAAAATCAAATCTCAAAATCAAGACGGGGTAGGTAGAAGAGGGTGACACATCATAAAGGGCATCATCATAGAATCTTAATCTTCACCGAAAGAGCTAGCTTGGAGAAGAAGCACTCCTATGCACCCCACCAAAGAAACTCCAATTGTGTCAACACTGGAGCAATCAACAAGAAGGGAGAAGTCATGTCCGGAGGACTTAAAAATCCGAACCCTTGCCGTGAGGTAACATCGGTAGTTATCCATATTTACTTTCTTGCAATGCTTGGATTATTTTCTCTTTAGCATGTTTACTTTTCTACATTAGCATTGCATTGAAAATAATAAAAATAAATATGCATTCATCTTATTAGATAATTCATGCATTATAAAACTTGAAGCCCCATGTGAATAGTTCTATGGTGTGTAAAAGCCCATAGGAGTCTTCACCGTGGTGGCATAAAAATAACAAAATAATCATGCATACATGTTTTCTTTTCTGCATAACAAAACTAGAAAATCCAAAAATAATCATTGAGCATCTTGCTGCACTGTATACACTATAATAACCTTTGAAAACCTCTCACAACAACCGGTCTATGAAACGGCTAACCACTAACTGCTTACCCTAATCCGTTCCACAAGTTTTGGTGTTTTGTGAGATGCTTGCTGCAGGATGACTCTAAGAGCTAGTCCATCTAGGAATCTTCATCGACATCACTCGAAGTACACCTTCCCAACACACAGCTAATCACTGTGTGGAGGAAGCAACTTCTTATTGGATGAGATCGAGATTCCCGGATACACTTGCTCTTATAAGCATGAGCTCCATCGTGAGGACTGCTCGGCTTCAATGCTCAACCATGACAACAACCAGCTTTTGGGGAAGGCATCCCCTAGGTACCCAGGTACATGTACCTACGTGATTATCCAGTCAGTCATAAAAATGAAAAAAATACCAAAAATATGTGAGCACATGAAGGTTCACCATAGTATTATAAGAAAACCTAAAAATACCAAAAATATGTGGACACATGAAGGTCCATGCTTTTTAGAGTCTTAAGAGTCTTATATAGTATTAGTATTAAAAATGTAAAACCAAATAAAAATATTTGTTTAGATAGAGTCAATAAATAGGCAAGCCTTGGAAATGATCCCTAAACATGAGAATGATGAAATGCTGCTCTGTCATAACACCTTTGAAGTGCCTAGTTTTTGGACATAAGATTTCTCGAGTTTTGGCTTTAACTGTTTTGACATGAAGATTTGCTCTGAGCCTGAAACTTGTGGGTTGCATATGCTTGAACTAAGTCTAGGTAATTGATTGATCTGATTGAGAAAGTTTGAGCTGCTATTTATCTTGTTCTGAGTGACACTAGAGTTCTAGAGATTTATCTTTTGAAAAATGCAAAAACCTTACATGATGAGTTCCTGTATGACAAAGCTTACATTCCCACTAGAGCCAAACATGATGAGATAGGCCAGATAAACTTCCACATATATGCTACTTGTCTTGCATTGAGTTTTGTCAACCTTTGTGACCCTTGTGAGAGATTTGTCATGCTCTTGAATCAAGATCCACTTGCACTCCACCTACATATGCACTACTCTACACTGGAATAGGCGCAACAACATGCCATTCCATCCACAACCATCTAAAAATGTTTTGCTCCTACACTAGGAGAGAACACCAAAAACATTTCCATTAGATAGCCACCCAATAAATACTCCATGTTCTTGTTGCTATCTCTCAAAAATCTTGTGTGCCAAAAGGAGTGTTATGAGCTATGCAAAAGTTATCATGAAACAAAAAGATAAACTAAGGGAGTTAAAAAATAGACAAGTGTCCAAGAGCAATGGGAACTTAGATACCTGTCTCCCTGATGAAAAAAGAAAAAAAAAGAGAAAAAGATAGCTCATGCTCTCTGGCCAAGTTTCATATTTCAAAAAGAGATATGTCTTCAAGGAGCATAGTAGAATTAGGTTCCACCACATATCCATCATATCCTTACACTTGCACATCTTGATTCGATTGTATGACTTATTTCTCCATGGATCCATTGTTTGACTTCACAACATATGCATCACAAGTTTGCTCTTTCAAGTTTTCTCCTCACCTATGAGCTCCACATAAGCTTTAGTTACAGAATGAAAAGAAAGGCAACCATCATTACAGCCTTGGTGAGAATCCACAAATACCACATATCCTGAGAGATTTGAGAGTATCATACATGGGAAACTCTGAGTTTTATTTGAAAACCTCTAAGAACTCCAGAATGATAGTTGAACAAAGAGCTTGAGACATAGTGCTTGGCTGGATCTTTCTGACTTTCGATTACTCAAGACCCAAGTAAGAGCTGATAAGCCCCATAGTTAAAGATAACATGAGTAAGTTTGAAAGTCAGCTCAGTTATTGCTTAAGCTTGGAGGAGGATTTTTGTCTGAATGCAGGTACACTTCTGAGGAGTTACATCAAGATGGTTACAATGCTTAAACTTATATATATCTTTCAATAGCTTTTTCTAAGTTTGGCTTTGCTAAGGGACTAGCAAAGGATAAGTGTGGGGGTGTTGTTGACGGCTATTAATGACTAATTTTACCCGTCAACTAACTCCTAAAAGAGGCACATTGGAGATCACCAACATAGACTTAGGGTTTACACTAATGGAATTCTATGAGTTTTGGTGAATCCTTGTCTCTGCAGGAACACATCAGAAAAGCTATCAAAAAGGACCAACATGATAGATTACAAGCACCTCAAATGATAAATTGGAATGCACCACTGCGAAGAGCTCGTTGAGACGATCGAAACGGACATATCATTTGCCTTTTTTGGAGTTCTGGATGATCAGATATGAATTCCACCGCGAGGGTTGCATTAGAAGACTCTAGAAGGTGCGAGAAGACACCACGGCGAAGCGGACCGCGAACGGGCCCGGAGTGGGACCGGCCGGTCCCACCCCAGACCGGCCGGTCTGCTACAGGGGCCAATCAGGCCTAGCTTCGGCCCACATGCTCCACCGCCTTAGGGTTTCAATCTCAGCCGTCCACCAAATTCGGTTTGATCCAAGGGCTCACGTTCATTCCACCGGGCTATAAAAGAAGGACAGGACCCCCCTAGGGCAACACTCATTCATTTGCAATTCGCTCAAACCCTAATTGAGAGGTGTCCCTCGAATGGATAACCTCTCTGGGGCTAGAGATCAAGAGAAGATTAGTCCTCTCTAGGATCTAGTCTTTAGATAATAGTGAGATGGAGAGTGAGGGAAGAGTTAGGAGGAGGTGCCGGCCTGTCGGTGCCCTCTTTATGGCTTGTACCTTGGCGGGATCAAGCTCTACTTGAGCTTGCTCCTGAGATGTCTCTGGTGATCAACTTCTAATACGAGTAAGTTCTATGCCTTTATTGTCTATCTGGATCATGACTCTCTTTGAGTGCTTTATTCTCTTCCTAGGGGGATTAGAGTATTATCGTAGGTGTAAGCATGGTGTTTAGGCTTAGGATAATCGTGGATGCACCCTACATTCCGGATTTGGTGGTAGCTCGTGGAGGTGACTTATAGCTCTGTTGAATCCTATGTATCCCACTATCCCGTTTGTAGGCCAAGTAGGGCCTTGGTTGCTAAGGAGATCTACATCCTATGTCGGTGTCTCTCCTTATGTAATGTCCCCAGTTAGCAATATAAGACATAGACTTGCCCAAGTTAGAACAAGTGAACTATAGTTATCCTCTCTACTCTCCTATTATCATCAACCTTGATTGCTGCTCTCAACCACATTAATTGTCGCCCTAGTTCTACTTTAGTTCTATCTTAGTCTAGTCTCTACCTTCACCTTACTGCTACCCTTACTTAAGTTAGACCGTAGTTGATCTCACACCTTTCTCAGTGGAACAAAACCTGGAATACTTCTGGGATAAAGCTACAACGGTATCCGTGCGCTTACGGATCATTCAGTGGGCGTTAACAGATATCAACACTCTTTTTGGTGTCATTGCTGGGGATAAAGATTTATCTCTATTTTTGGTAGCTACGTTAAGAAGTGTCAACAGTGAGTGTTGGCTCCTTTAGCCGTACTCTCATCGGTGTTATGAAAACAACCCGGAATAGTTGGGCTCAGGCTAACTTGTAGCTATTTTGCACTTCAACAATTTTGTGGGTTCGGACCGTAGGCCCTCATCCTAGTTCTATTTTTCTAGAAGTCGGGATAGGTCGAGCTCTTCGCTGGCTCTCATCTAGTTCTGAAAAGAAGCTAGGATTGGGCAAGTGTTGGCTCCTTTGGCCGTACCCTCATCGGTGTTGTGAAAACAACCCGGAATAGTTGGGCTCAGGCTAGCTTGTAGCCATTTTGCACTGCAACAATTTTGTGGGTTCGGACCGTAGGCCCTCATCCAAATTCTGTTTTTCTAGAAGTCGAGATAGGTCGAGCTCTTCGCTGGCTCTCATCTAGTTCTGAAAAAGCTAGGATAGGGCGAGTGTTGGCTCCTTTGGCCGTACTCTCATCGGTGTTGTGAAAACAACCTGGAATAGTTGGGCTCAAGCTAGCTTGTAGCCATTTTGCACTTCAACAATTTTGTGAGTACGGACCGGAGGCCCTTATCCGAGTTCTATTTTTCTAGAAGTCGGGATAGGTCGAGCTCTTCGCTAGCTCTCATCTAGTTCTGAAAAGAAGCTAGGATAGGGCGAGTATTGGCTCCTTTAGCCGTACTCTCATCGGTGTTGTGAAAACAACCCGGAATAGTTAGGCTCAGGCTAGCTTGTAGCCATTTTACACTTCAACAATTTTGTGGGTTCGGACCGTAGGCCCTCATCCGAGTTCTGTTTTTCTAGAAGTCGGGATAGATCGAGCTCTTCGCTGGCTCTCATCTAGTTCTGAAAAGAAGCTAGGATAGGGCGAGTGTTGGCTCCTTTGGCCGTACTCTCATCGGTGTTGTGAAAACAACCCGGAATAGTTGGGCTCAGGCTAGCTTGTAGCCATTTTGCACTTCAACAATTTTGTGGGTTCGGACCGTAGGCCCTCATCCGAGTTCTATTTTTTTAGAAGTCGGGATAGGTCGAGCTCTTCGCTGGCTCTCATCTAGTTCTGAAAAGAAGCTAGGATAGGGCGAGTGTTGGCTCCTTTAGCCGTACTCTCATCGGTATTGTGAAAACAACCCAGAATAGTTGGGCTCAGGCTAGCTTGTAGTCATTTTGCACTTCAACAATTTTGTGAGTTCGGACCGTAGGCCCTCATCCGAGTTCTGTTTTTCTAGAAGTCGGGATAGGTCGAGCTCTTCACTGGCTCTCATCTAGTTCTAAAAAGAAGCTAGGATACTGTAATCTTTATTGAACAATAAGTCTTTATTGGGAAGAATAACACATGTCTTTTGATTTCTTAGGCAAAAAATCGTCGCAACTGGGAGATGTGCCATGAATTTTTTATTGGTGCTCCTTCTTTAGTCATCAGTTCGTAGGATCTAGGGCCTGTTACTTTTGCTACTATGAAAGGGCCTTCCCATGGGCTGAGTAGTTTGTGCCTTCCATCTAGTTTTTGAATTTTTCGGAGGACTAGATCGCCGGCTTGTAAGGTTCTTGGTTGTACGCTTTTGTCATAATATCTTCTCAGTCCTTGCATGTATCTTGCTGATTGTAGTGTTGTATTGACTCTGACTTCTTCTAAGCCATCGATTTTTAGTCTCCTGGCCTCTTCTGCTTCCCCTTCGTTATATTGCTCAATTTTGGGAGATGTCCAGATCAAGTCTGCTGGTAGTACTACTTCTGATCCGTATACCAAGAAGAAAGGCAAATAGCCAGTTGCTCTACTTATTTGAGTTCTTAATCCACAGACTACTTTTGGTATCTCATCTATCCACTTTGCTCCGTAATCTTTGAGATCTTCATATAATCTTGGTTTTAGCCCTACCAAGATGAAACCGTTGGCTCTTTCTACTTGCCCATTTGCTTGAGGATGAGCTACTGATGCATAATCAATGCTGAATCCGCAGTCTTTAGCCCAGCTTTTGAATTCGTTAGCTGTGAATGGTGATCCCAGGTCTGTAATTATTCTATTTGGCATCCCAAATCTATGCATGATTTCTTGGATGAACTCTTGTGCTTTAGCCGAGCTGTATTTTACCAATGGCTTATATTCTATCCATTTGGTGAACTTGTCGATAGCCACGAAAATGTACTCGAACCCTCCTTTGGATTTCTTGAGTGGCCCGACTTCATCGAGCCCCCAGCATGAGAACGGCCATGCGGGTGGGATGCATATCAGATTGTGAGCTGGAACATGTGCTTGTCTTGCAAACATTTGGCAGCTTTTGCAGTGTTTGACTAGTTCTTCGGCGTCTTTCAATGCTGTTGGCCAATAGAATCCTGATCGGAATGCTTTTCTGACTAGTGTCCTTGAAGATGCATGATTCCCGCAGCATCCAGAGTGCATTTCTAATAATATTTCTTTCCCTTCTGTTGTTGAGACACATTTCAGTAGTACGCCTGATGATGCTGCTCTTTTGTAAAGATTGTCTCCCACTAGGACGTAGTTTTTGCTTCTTCTGATGACCCGAGTTGCTTCTGTTTTGTTACCGGGTAACTTCTTTTCTTTGATGTAGTCTATGAATACTTGCATCCATGTTGAGTTGTCTGTGCTGATCATCAATATTTGCTCTTGTTCTGTCTTTTTCTTGTCTTCTTTTTCGTCTGATTTGATAGATGGTTTGTTTAGTTCTTTTACAAAAACTCCAGCTGGTACTTTTGCCCTGTCTGAGCCTAGTTTGGCTAATACGTCAGCTGCAACATTTGAATCCTGTAATATATGATGGATCTCTAGTCCTTGAAAATTCTTTTCGAGTTTTCGGATTTCTGCACAATAAGCATCCATATTTTCCTTGGTGCAATCCTATTCTTTATTGACTTGGTTGACTACTACTGCTGAATCTCCGTAGACTAGTAGTCTTTTGATTCCAAGTGATGTTGCAACTTGTAGGCCGTGGATGAGTGCTTCGTACTCTGCTTCGTTGTTGGTAGCTTGCCATAAGATTTGCAGAACATATCTGAGTTGTTTTCCATCAGGTGCGATAAGTAGTACTCCTGCTCCTGCCCCTCCTAGTTTTAAGGATCCATCGAAGTACATTTTCCAATGGTCTAGGATGACGTCTAGAGTGGGTTGTTGTATTTCAGTCCATTCTGCAATGAAGTCGGATAATGCTTGCGATTTGATTGCTTTTCTTGGTGTAAATTCTATCTTGAGTGCTCCGAGTTCAACTGCCCATTTTGAAATTCGTCCTGTTGAGTCTCGGTTCCTTAGGATGTCTCCGAGTGGAAAATCCGTTACGACGACTACTTTGTAATCTTTGAAGTAATGTCTGAGCCTTGAAGTTATTAGTATTGCGTAGAGTAGTTTTTGTACGTGAGGGTATCTCACTTTTGATATTGTGAGTACTTCACTTATGTAGTAGACTGGTCTTTGTACTTTGTAGATGTGTCCTTGTTCTTCTCTTTCGACCACAATAGCTGTGCTTACTACTGAAGTTGTTGCAGTAATGTAGAGCATGAGGTCTTCGTCTTTCCTTAGTGGTACTAATACTAGGGATGTACTGATGTATGCCTTTAGCTTGTCGAAGGCTTCTTGTGCTTCTTTGTTCCAAGTAAACTTGTCTGTCTTCTTTAGTAATTTGAAGAAAGGTAAGCCCTTTTCCCCAAGTCTGGAGATGAATCTGTTGAGTGCTTTGCCATACAGCCTGTTAGTTTTTGTAGATCTTTGATATCTGTAGGTGGGCCCATATCGGTTATTGCCTTGATTTGTTTTGTGCTTGCTTCGATTCCTCTTTGGCTGACTAGAAATCCGAGTAGTTGTCCTGATGATACGCCAAATACACACTTGTTGGGGCTGAGTTTCCACTTCCATTTTTTGAGATTATTGAAGGTTTGTCGTAGGTCTTCAATCAGAGAATCCGGGTTCTTTATTTTGACGACTACGTCATCCACATATGCTTTCGTGTTCTTTCCGATTTGATTTCCCAGACAAGCCTGAATTGCTCTTTGATATGTTGCCCCTGCATTTTTGAGTCTAAAAGACATTGTTTTGTAACAATAGGCACTGAACGGTGTGATGAAGGAAGTCTTGCTTTGGTCTTCTTCTTTTAGTGCAAACCGATGATATCCCGAGTAGCAATCTAGAAAGGATAATAGAGCTGATCCTGCTGTTGAATCTACTATTTGATCGATTCTTGGTAATCCGAAAGGGTCTTTAGGACAATGTTTGTTGAGGTCCGTGTAGTCGACGCACATGCGCCATTCATCTGTGTTCTTTTTGTGTACCAAAACGGGATTAGCCAGCCAGTCTGGGTGTAAGATTTCTTTTATGAATCTAGCCGCTAGTAGTCGGGCTATTTCTTTCTTTATTGCTTCCTTTTTGTCAGGTGAAAAACGTCGCAATCTTTGTTTGATTGGTCTTGCTCCTTTGTTGACTTTAATTTTGTGCTCAGCCAACTCCCTTGGGACTCCTAGCATATCAGCTGGTTTCCAAGCAAATATATCTTTGTTGTCCCTTAAGAAGTTGGTGAGCGCGAGTTCCTATTTGATAGGTAGGTGTGCACTGATAGTGGCCGTCTTAGATGGATCGCCTGTCCCTAGATCAATCTTTTTGGTGTCTTGTCCTTCAACTGTTGTGAGGGTGCTTTGCTTTTTGGCTGGGATTTCCAGTTCTTCTGTTCTTATTTCTGCTACTGCTGAGTTGATTTCACCTTGTACTTTTGAGGATATCTGTATTGCTTGTACGTCGCATTCGTAGGCTCGTTTTAGATCTCCTCTGAGAGAGTACTCCATGTGGTCCTGGCATCTTGAGTAGTAGGTATGGATAGTGTGGTATAGCCAGGAATTTTGCCAGTGCTGGTCTTTCCAATATTGCATGATATGATGATTCAAAATCTGCGACTTTAAATTTGATGAGTTCTGTGCGATAATTTGTAGGACTTCCAAACGTTACTGGTAGTGTAATCTGCCCGAGAGGCATAGCTGGTCTCCCGGGTACTATTCCATAGAATGGTATACTTGTAGGTGTGATCATCTTTGAGAATTCTGGTCCCATCTTCTTAAAGGTGTCTGAAAATATGATGTTAAGTCCTGCTCCTCCATCAATGAGTACTTTGGTTACTGTTATGGCGGCAATCGTTGGTCCGAGTTCTAATGGATATAGTCCTGCGTTTCCAACACTTGTCCATTGATCGTCACGTGAAAATTGTATTGGGTATTGAGACCAGTTTAGATATCTTGGAGTTGCTGGTTCTGCTGCCATGATAGTTCGCCAAGCGAGCTTGTCTTCCTGTTTGCTTCTGGAGCCAGGGACACCTGAGAATATTACTGATACTGTTGCTCTTGGATTTTAAAATCCGTTGTTGGCTGGGTTGTCTTCTTCTTTCTTTTCTCTATTTTCTTCTTTGTCTTGTTTATCTTTCTTCATATATCTTTCTTAGAAGATGCGACACTCTCCCATAGGGTGAATTCCTATCGGGTGATAGGTGCATTTCATATTTTCCAGATCTTCAAATTTTCTTGCCGGGTAGTATTTCTTCCTTTCTGTGGAGGCCACCATATTATCTGAATATCTCTTTTTGTTGTGGTATTCCTGTGTATTGTCTTGGTTATTCCATCTTCTCGAGTTGTCTTGGAATCTCGAGTTGTCTTGGTATCTCGAGTTGTCTTGGTTGTTCCATCTTGGGTTGTTTTGATCGTTCGAGTTGTTTCTTCTGTCCGTGTTATTTCTTTTTCTGAGTTGTTTCTGTTATCCAGAAATCTTTCTCGTGTCTTCTCTTCTGCCGTAATCATCTTTTCAACTGTTCTTTTGAACTCATTGTTTGTTTGTGGGTTTTCTTTGCAGAAGTCATGAAACATCCATCTTACTTTCAACCCATACGAAAATGCTTCTATTACTTCTCTCTCGGTGATGTTATGTATATGTGCTCTGAGTTCCCCAAATCTTCTATAGAAGTCTCTGAGGCTTTCTCCTGAATTTTGTTTTAATCCTTTTAACTCGACTTGTGTTATTGGGTGGATGAGTATTCCTGCGAAATTTTCATAGAAAGCTTTCTGAAGATCGCCCCATGTTTTGATGGATCCGGGACGTAACTTGTCGAACCATTGAAGTGGTAATGTTTCCAATGCCATTGGAAAAAACAGTGCTTTGATGTCGTCATCTCCTCCGGCTAGTTCTATTGATTGAGAGTAGATTCTAAGCCACTGCATTGGTTCTGTCTTGCCGTCATACTTTGAGTGGTTGGATGGTTTGAATTTGTGAGGTAACTTGGTTGTAAGTAGTCTTCCTGCGAAGCAAGGGAATCTGTCGGGTGTTTTCTCTGGCTTGTACTCGGAATCTGCTTGGCTATCATATCTTGAAATAATCTTGGTAGGGCTTTGGGGTGGTATTGGTAATCTTCCCCTGTTTTCCCCTGTTCTTTCGGTCCAATCGTGATGTGGTTGAGTTCTCCTGCTGTGGTTTGGAGTTGATAATCTTTCAAATGCGGAAACTCTCTGACTTCTTTGGCTTGTCTGTTCAGATGGTATATGACGAGGAGGCATTCGGTCGTCCTGTATTCTTTGCGTGGTATCTCTGAGTAAATTTCTAAGCCTGGCTTGTTCTTCACTCGGTCGTTGTATGGCGTCGATTTTATTGATCAATTCTTGTATCTTGTCGACAGGATCAAGTCTGGCTCTCGTTGTAGCTCGCTTTTCCTCGGCTTCTTTTTCGGCCCTCTTTTGGTTGTACTCGGCTAAGTCTTCTTCGTAATTGCGCCATGCTTTCCTGCACTCCTGAACTCGGTTTCTTCTTCCTCCTTTTTTCTTGTTTCTTCTTTCTCTTGCTGCCCTCTAGCTGTCAGTTTCCCCCTCTTTTGTAGTAGAGTTTTCTGGGATATCTGCTTCTGATTCTTCTGAAGATCTGTAGTCGGGTTGGTCTGGCGGTACCAGCGGTTGCCTCATCATGAACACCTCTTTGTACGCATTAGGTGGATAGCCGGGTTCTTCCCCTTCTAAGGGTCTGCCATATTGAAAAGGAAGGGAGGTGGAGTACTTATCTTGTTTGAAGACGTTCTATTGGGCGAGGTCGTAAGATTCCATTGCCTTCTGAGAGAGATTTTGATATTCCCAAGCTAAGTTGTGGAAACCGAAGTAAAAAGAACTCGGCACCTTTTGTAGACTTGTGTTTGTAGTCTTTGTCGTCAGCTTAAGTTTTGAAAAAATTTCTTGTATCTCTGGTTCTGGTTCTTGAAGTAGTCGACTATGGAGAATTCCGTCATTGTCTGTTTTGCAGACCCAGCTTCCGAATACGAAGGTTGATCCCTTTGGAAAAATCATCGAGTGTAGGTCCGTCGAGCCTTTGACGTTGATTTCGCCGAAAGCCCCTACCTGGCGCGCCAGCTGTCGGTGTTTAGCCACCGATAGCCTGCCACGGGGTTCCTGTAGCAATTGATTCGGATCTCGGCGAATAACTAGAACTCGACGGTTTCACGCAAGAGACACACGGTTTATCCTGGTTCGAGCCCTCGTCGTCGAGTAAAAGCCTTTTGCGTTGGATTGATGTCTGGTTGCGTATTGCTCGTCCGTTACAAAAGAGGGTGTTCTGGCTCCTTTTTATATGAAGGAAAGGAGCCAGAGCTATGGTTTCTAATCCTAGTCGGACTAGTAAGAAGAGTTCTGCTCTTATTACAAAAGCTACTTTCTATTCGTCTAACTAGAATGATCCGTTATCTACTCGGATCCGGCTTTATCGTTCTTGTCCTGACGGGAGCCGTGCTGATGAGTAGCCGTCTACGTCCCGTATCGACAGTCACTTTCAACTGGCCAAAGTCACCAATGAGTTGTGAAGAGTTTTTTTACAATAGTGGTAGATGGTTTGGTTCTTACAGTAAACTTAAAAAAGTGATTTTTTTCATTTGTGCAGGTGCGATGTGGACGATATGGAAAACAAGGAACGAGGTCGTATTCGACAAGAAGGTGCTGACTTCCCCAGAGCAAATCGTGTTCAAGACTATAGCAACTGTCAAAGCATGGACCCCGATGGTGAAGCAGAAGCTGAAGTCCGGAGTGGAGGATATGATTAAACTGATGGCTTCTCGGGCTACCTGATTCGTTGATAGGTAGCTGTAGAGTTGGGGAGTCGAGTAATAGCCCATCTGATTAGGAGGTGTTGTTTCCTTTGGCCTATGTTGGCAAGGTACTTTTGTTTAGAGTTGCATCGAGCTCGTGGTATGTTTGTGGAGTTCCTTCGCGAGCTCGGTAGCTTCAGTTAAACTCTTTGTAAAACTGGTATCCCCAGTCTCGGATCTTGGGCCTTCGTTAAGCTTTCAATAAAGCTAGGTGAAAGCCTTTGATCTAAAATAATATCTCAATTTACTTTGTACACCTATATATATGGCTAGTGCAGCCTTTGATGAGGGTAAGATGTGAAATCACTTGCTTCCTAGTTGAATAGAGACAAAATAGTATATATCCACAACAACGAAGGTGCTGGCGTGAGCCTCAAAAGATAGCATGGCAACAAAAATTCAGTGGCGCACCGTCTACGAAAGGATTCTAATTAGTGGGGATGGGATACATCAGGAGTTTTAGATCTAGCAAAAACATAAAAGATGGAGGCAATATACAACCTTGTGCCAGCAAAGCTTTGGTCGTAGTGTTCATTGTCAGAGACGATGCGCATTGGTGTTTGGTGGTGGAGCACTCAAATATTACAAGCAAGGAAACACTGAAGATCTGAAACCTCGCTTGGAACACTTGATCTCTAAACATGGACATCCTGCACCGCAGAAGGCATAACTAATGTGGTGAAAACGGATCAGAATTGTGTTGGGAAGGACAAATCCGATCCAAGACAGCACTGCTTGAAGTTGTTCTAATGCCAGCAAATAATAGTCAGTCAATCATGCTGGAACTAAATTGGAATAGTCTGGAATATGAATCTGCAACCCCTTGACATGATCATTGAGGCAAGAGTAGCTTTTGGGAGTAACATCTTCAGAGAGATCTTCATAGCAGCATGTTGGTGCATCTGATGTTCAAGAAACCGGTTGATCTTTGATGGGGTTGCTTGCAATCTGAACAACTGGATGTCCATGCTTAAGGATGAGATTAGCTTGATTTGCATCAAAGCTAAACCCTGCCGTGCTGGCTTGCTAAATATTTGGTTAGAGAATATAGCTTAATGTACTCTTGCTTTTCTTTTTGAGCCTTGTTGGCTCCCCCCCCCCCCCGCACTGCTCGTTCATTTGTAACTTTACCGTTTATTTCAATAAAAAAAATAGGTGGGTGGGTTTTCCCCCACCGAGTCCCTCAAAAAAAAAAAAAAAAAAAAAATAGTCCCTCACAGACCACGCGGTAGCTTTATTATTTCATCGGCATGCTTGCCTGCTGTGTTGAGGGTGTACTTAATTAAATTGTGTGGGCAGTTGAGGCGTCTCAATATTACAAGATCGTGTGGGCAGGAGCTTGGCTTATTTTCTACTAGTGGACGAATGAACTCACTGTCAAAATTGATGTGGCGTCGTCGTCAAAATTGATGTAGCGTCGTCTACTAAGATATCTAGAAATTCTTTTCTCCATGCAATTATTGGACATTCCTTACAGTGTTTCACATACTTCTTGTTTCTTCTTCTATACTGATGCCGTACCTACACACTTTTAACTAACACTATTGGGTTTTATCACGAGTTCTTTTTATAAACAAAGGTTTTATTAAATTTGCAAGCGCATTACATTGATATGAAGTCTTGAAAATAATTATTCTGACCTCTACTTGACAAAAACACACAGCTAAAAGGGTGAGCCACACACACTCTAGTAACTATCAATCCACAAATTAGAATGCCACTAAAATGTGAATCAAATTAGTTTGTTTAACAAATCTGCAGTTTGGCCATTCTCTGCTGTCATTCTTCTTCTCCTTTCTCCACAATAATCATGGTCTGTCGTCAAATCTTGCATTCACTTCCGTGGAGCATTTTAGACATGATATTTTCAGAAAAATATATTTTTGACCCTCCAAACAGCTGGCTTCCATAATTTTCCACTTTGGAGGTTGGCTTCACCGAAATTGTGCTAAAGATCTTTGTACTCTGATTCCTTAATATTTGCCTTATTAATCCTGAATGGAGTTTATGGAAGGAGTATAGGCAGGTCTGAACAATACACCTCTGCTGGTGCTGCTATAGTAGTATACTACTATGTCTCAAAAAGATTGTCATTTTAGGTTTCATGTTGTAATTTTAACTTGATTTATAGCAAATACGTGCAATATTTACTATCTCCAAACAATTTTTTTTAAAAAAAAATAGATTCAAAGTTCCAACAGATGATACTATTTATGTGCCATAAACATTAATACCTTTTTAAAATATATTTAGTCAAAATTATTTTCTTGAGAAGCGAAAAGGACAATTATTTTGAGATGGAGAAAGGCCGGGAACAGGACAAAAGCTGGGAAGAGGATGACCGGTGAGGATTGAAGGCTCACTCAACACACCCAAAGCTTAGGACAACAATAAAAATGTGATTTCATCAATTTCACACCTTTTTTATATTGAATTCATTTTATAGATCATGCAAAATCCAAAATGATTATTTCTTCTTTTGTGACTGGAGATCTACAGAGAAAACATACTCCTGTCCCTGATTAAACCAATCCCTATAGTTTGTGTGAAGCCAAGAAGTCAATAAATATTTGTGAAACCAAAATAAGAACATTATAAAAAATATATTTTTTGATGTACTAATGATAGTAATTTGGTCTCACAAATCTTTATGGTCTTCTCTTTAAATGCTGTTAAATTTTAAAAAGTTTGACTAAAGACAAATCTATGATTGATTTATTAATTGAGGGACAAATTTAGTATAGTTACCATCTGGAGAGCTTTTCTCGAGCTGGTCGAATTTGCTGAAGTAGATGTCGTTTTCAGGTAAATTTTCTGGGTGTAGCAACATTTTTGCTGTGTCCATATGGCAAGATACCTCCTGCCACTCACTGATGTTGACAAAAATCTGGAGTACACTGTTGGCGGTTCCAACCTATAGCAGCTCCATTGGTCATCTCGTTGTTTAACAAGGTGTTTCATGTCAGTTGACAGACACGTCCACTTCCCTGTGTCCACCAGTAGTGGTCGCTCGCTCCTTCACGTTTCGTGCTCAGGAGTCGCATGGCGAGTTTGGCTACAGAACCCAAGTTGGGCATGTTTGGTTTCATCGCTGGGAACTGTTTAACCGTAGCCAGCAAAGGTTCGGAACGAGTCAGGGCGTTTCGTTCTCTGTCCAAGTCGCTTTGGAGTCCATGCAAGCGATTTTTGCCTGGCTACTTGAGAGAGAGTGGAATCGGCTCGCCGGTGTGGGTGAGTTTCTCGGTTTCCATGTAACCAGGCAAGGCGTGTGCGGCGAAGAACCAAACGAGTCTCCAAATTCCAACCAGCTACGATAAGCAAACAGGTTTGCTAACTTGCCTTGCCCGGTGTATTGTAGCTCTATCTTCAGTTCTTGTTCACGCGTGCACTAAAACTCCAGATGCGTCCCATCCTTATTTGGAGTGTTCTGGCTGGTCACATAAACCGGCTGATAAGACAAGCTGGTTGATTTGCTATCAGAGAAAAATACAATTCGAGTGGTTGATCAGCCTGGCTGATAAGTGAACAAGGAGATTAAAATCTATTAATAAGGGGGTGTTTGAGACTGCTCCACAAACTCGACAGTGGAGCAGCTCCACATAAACCTGAAGTTTGTGGAGTACCACTTTAGGTGTTCTTACAACTCTAATTTTTTGAAACTGCGTACATAGAGCTGAAACCATTTGACTAAAAAAATACTAGCTAGAAAGATATTAGTCATGTAGTCAGCAACCCAACACTCTCATCTCATATATATTATATCGTCATCACTCATTATTATATTTCAGCCAGGGTATTCCACATTTAAGGAGGTGTGCATTTTCTTCCTTGTTTAAATTCGTGAACTTATTGTTTTTTCTGATACCTAAGGCCAGTCTCAATGGTAAGTTTCATCACATGGATACCAAAATTTAGATGGATGAATGAAACAACCTTCCTCGGTGGATAGTTTCATGTGACGGTTTCATTGACTAGATACAACTTTAAATTACTGCACAATGCCGTGATCAGATGCTCCAGATAATTATGTGGCCATATATATTTGATACATAATAATACTGACAAAGACAATGCAGTGCTCGAATTGAGCTTGTACACCTTTAGCTTAATTTCCCAAAGTATCCCATCCTCACAAGAACTCTAGCCCTCAAGAACAATCTGCTGCATTATATTCATCGTCGCTCATGACCCCTTCATCAATTTCTAATTAGTCATATTAGCTCTCAGGATCAACATACTGATGTTGTCATCAACCAGTGTAGGAAATCAGCCATGGGAGAGCTCAAGATCAAAGGTCTCCCTATGCTCTTGTTTGAAAAGCCAGGTCTGGCAAAGGTTGTGCCCCGTCTAAGTGCTCGCTATATATATGAGGAGGGGAGGGAGGACAAATGTATTATTTCTGGGACAGATGCAGTAATTACACTACTACAGAAAACATTTCTACAGGCGGTGCTAGAGGCATTTGTACAGGCGGCCAAGCCCACCGCCTGTACTAGGGGTCGATACTAATCGGCCCCGCAAGTGCAGGCGGCACAGCGTGAGCCGCCCGGTGAAAATTTGGTTTTCACAGGCGGCTCACATTGTCGGCCGCCTGTGTAAATAGGCATTTACACAGGCGGTTGACAATGAGAGCCGCCTGTGAAAACCAAATTTTCACTGGCGGCTCACGCCTGTGAGCCTTTGTAATTAATTTTTTTTTTTTTCAAATATTAATATTTGCCTCCACACTGTGCTATATATATTATATATATATATAAGATATGCAAACATGAACTATAAAATTGCATCATATATACAACACATATTAATATTATAGATATATACACATAAAATCAAACATTAACCATAAAATTACATATATACACGTCAATGCATGTTATCTCACAACCCTTGTAGTGTTACATGTCATTTCGTTTCAAATTTAGACCTGCTAGGTCTGTCAGCGCTCTAAACCTATCACTTGCTAAATCCCCCTCTTCATCAAAATATGCTCCTTTACTTGGAATTATTTCTCTCATAATGAAACCGCACAAATCTGTCACTATATTTTCCATAGTGGACATTGTAAAGGGCACGTCCTTTCCTTTCGTTCTCGGCTGGAAACAAAGTTTAAAAGCATCATTGACACATGTCCAATATTAATATTTACAACTTTAATGAGACAACTTCATACATAGATATTATTTACCATATTTTTGTCCCTGACGTATCGTCCCCGCTGCCTTATAAACTCACACACGTAGTATCCACAATAGACCGATCCAGGTGGTTGCTTGTGGCACTATGTAATGAGCAACAGATTATTTTAAAATTGTCATGCCTCGTGTATTATTTAAATGATGATATGTGTTTAGACAACTTACCGGATAATGGTGTTGTATCGTCAACGGTACACTAGGATCTTTGCTTGGGCGTCGTCGACCGGTCCTTTTTGTTTCTTATAAAACCGCCATGCCCTAAATAGTTATGGAATATAAAACACTAAAGTTATTTAGAGACTCTCAATCATATAAGTACGAATATAGTCGCATGTTGGCTCACCTTTCTAATTGAACCAAGAATGGTTGATACGACTCGGGGAGGATAATGTAAGGAGTCTAGGACAAGCACCTTCCCTTCGAATGGATAAATATAAAAAACAATCCAATGGTCACTGCATGAATAAACGAGTGAGCGACACATGTATTTAGGGTTAACACGATAATTTGAAGTACGTATACGAGGTCACGCTTACCCAAAGTTGTAGGGTGCCAATATAAAATCCCTGTACCTATATCTCAGCATTGCTCTACCGATATAGAGGGCATATTCGTCCTCGTATTTTTGTTGCAATTTCTTTACACTCACGCAAATTGTTCTGGTGTTTTGTCCTTCTCTATCTTTGCTCTATCTTCATTTGTAAGTACAAATTTGTGCATATTTTCTTGTAACCTGATTGGACTCAGGTAACCGACCATCGATCCTGTAGTTAACGATCTCTGCTCGTGGTCTTGCAAACTACATACAACATCCACATATTAGAGTTTATCACATTCCAAATTTAATAATAACAATGTGTGTGCATGAGTGATACTTACAGGCACCAGATTGTAATGAGTTGGACGTCAAGTTTTCTATAGTTCAACAGTAGGTGCATGTCATCGAAGGTAACAAATGCCCCGCTTCTTTCCGTGCCAGTAGCAAACACGTCTGCTGGTATATCAACACTAACTGCATGCAGGCCAGCATTCACTGCTCTCATGTACCAGTCATGAAATCTTTTTATCGTCCATGGACCCTTTTCAAGCACCGTCCATTGCAGCATAGGCCTTCCGGGCATATAGTCACGGGGGACATTGACATAATCATCAACCGTTGGCTTTCTTATATCCTTAAGGGTCAATGGTGCATCTGATGGCGGTTCGACATGTACATCGCCACTTGGGGCTTCCTTTGTTGGTGGCACGGCTTCAGCTGCTTGGCCGGTGGCTTCCTTATTCTGTGACGGTTCGAGCTCAACGACTCGTGCCGTCCGCTGCTTTCCAAGCCCTTTCAGAAATAGAGCTGTGCCAGCTGCTTTCCCCTTTTTTGGCTCATGGTGCCACGTGGGGCAGCCTAATTATGAAAACCCTAACTCTAATTTACTCTAATTATCAAAACCCTAACTCTAATTAACTCTAATTATCAAAACCCTAACAATAACATCGCGTGGGGTAGCCTAATTATCAAAACCCTAACTCTAAATAACTCTAATTATCAAAACCCTTACAAAAACATCGCTAACCCTAATTACAAAACTCTAACTAATATTACACGTTCGAATTTACTCTAATTAACTCTAACAAAAATATCGCGTGGGGCAGCCTAATTATGAAAACCCTAACTCTAATTTACTCTAATTACCAAAACCCTAACATAAACATCGCTAACCCTAACTAACAAAACCCTAACTCTAATTAACTCTAACTAACACTAATTAACTCTAATTAACAAAACCCTAACTCTAATTAACTCTAACTAACAATAATTAATAAACTATTTACTAAATAACCAAAAAAAAGCCCGTGGGGGCAGCCAGGCCTGCCGAACAATAGGGCCCAACAAGGCCCACTGGCTGCCCCACGGGCAAGCACCGGCATGCTTGGGGGAGAGAAGGCGGCGGCGGCGCCACGGCGGTGGCGGTCGCGGCGGAGAAGGCGGTGGCGGTCACGGCGGTGGAGGTCACGGCGGTGGCGCTCACGGCCGTCGGTAAGGCTCCACGCAGCGGTGGAGCGGCGGCGGCGCGGAGGCGCGGGCGGTTTTGGTGGCGGCGGCGCAACCGTCGGCGGAGCGGCTCGCGGCGAGGCGCGTGGAGGTGGTGCGCGGCGGTCCGGCGGGAGGCCCGGCGGCGGCGGTGCAGCGAGGAACGGTGGCGCGGCGGCGGATTTGGACAACCTGCCGGGCGTCAAACTAGAAAAAAAATCGCGCCACCGGTGACTTAGAAAATTTGGCATCCCGCGCTCGGTTTTATAAGGGGGGGTTAGTACAGGCGGGTGACATTGACCCCCGCCTGTACTAATGATTAGTACAGGCGGCTCTCCTTGACCGCCGCCTGTACTAATCGATTAGTACAGGCGGCTGTCTCGGAGCGCCGCCTGTACTAATGGATTAGTACAGGCGGCTGCCAACAAGAGCCGCCTGTACTAATTAATTTTCCTTTTCTTATTTTGGCTGAAAGTTTGGAAATTCATAACAATTCGTAGAAAAATCATAAAATAGCAAATAAGGATGTTTTGGAATCCTTGTGAGTATATCTTTGTAGTGGAACTATAATATGGCATGTTTTAGTTTAAATCCTTATGAATTAATTAAGTTTCTATTCTTAGGGTTTGTGAATTAATTAAGTTAGTAAATAAAGATTTGTTAACTAGGGTTACTTAATATTTCATGTACCTAGGGTTTATGATTTAATTAAGTTATTAATTAAAAGTTTGTTTGTTAGGGTCAGTGATTTTTAATAATTAACTTATAAAACTTGAGCATGTGATACTTCTACAATTGTCATGATTTAATATTATTTCATGTATCGGTTTGTTATTTAATTAAGTTAGTAATTAAAGTATCTTAATTAGGGTTATTTAATATTTCATGTACCTAGTGTTTGTGAATTAATTAGGGTTAGTGATTATTTCATGTGCTTAATTAGGGTTTATGGATTAATTTAGTTAATAAATAATGCACGGTTTATTAATTTGAGTTATTTATTATTTCATGTCCAATAATATAGAATCCAAAGGTAAACAACAAGAGGAAATATAATTAAACATCTTGCTTAATAAGAAAGAGTAGCATTAGGTACAAATGATAAGTGATACATGAGTTACATGATAAACAATCTAGCGTGCTACTGGTCCTTCCTTGTCCATCATGTCGCACCCGGGGCAAAAGAGGTTTGCGGGATACTTTTTCCACATTTTTTGATCTTTTCTTCAAAGTTTGTAAAAAGAGACATTTCGCTAAACTGGTTAACATCCTCTAAATCCATTACACCATCAACTCCTACAACTTGTTGCTTTCCAGGGATTGCTACGTGCTTTGGCTTTTGGGTACTTTTCTTTTCATTCGTAGATAGAATTTGTTCCACATAGAACACACATGCGGCACGGTTAGCAAGGATCCACGGATCATCTTTGTAACCTACTTTACTTAGATCAAGAACTCTCGGCCATAGTTATCCACAGTGACATGTTTATCTTGAACCCATCGACATCGAACACGTGGAATCTGCAGGCGTGGACCATATTCAACCTCCCATATGTCATCAATGAATCCAAAGTATGTAGTTTCTTCACCGGTTGTATCATCTACTGACCTCACATCGAACGCCACTATTCTGTGCCATGCGCTTAGTGTCTCTAAAACTGGTGGAAAATGTGAAGCCACTAATGTCATAGCTCTGCCATGATATGACCTGGCTTGATGGTCCGAGCGCTAAAATCTTGATGGTTTTTGATTCATCTGTCATGTCCAAATTCTTTAGCCATGCGGTGAACCCGGCGCTTGTGTTCCTTGTGTACCCAGTCATTTGTGCATCCTGGATTCTTCTTACGAAGCTCTTTCATGTCTTTGCTTGGTGAATGGGTCCATTATTATGAGTTGTTGTAGTATCTTTGTAATGTACCTCTAGGACTATGTTGTAATCTGGTGGGATGAATGATTTCCGTCCCATCCTCCCTCGTCCACCAAGCCTTCCCTCATGTCGCAAGCGGAGGCAAACCAATTGATACCGGTCTTTTAGGAGATTATTACATAATGGTCCTCCAGACTCAATGGCCTCTTCTGTAGTGTATGCCTCTATCATGGAACCCTCTGGATGAGCACGATTTGACATATAGCTATTCAATAATGACATGAAACGCTCATACGTCCACATTTCATGGAAATACATGGGACCCAATGCCTCAATTTGAGGCACCAAATGAATAATAAGGTGTACCATGATATCAAAGAACGATGGGGGAAAGCACATCTCTAACTGGCTCAATGTCTCTGCAGCAAATTTCTGTAGGGACTCTAACTCATCACGGATAATTACCTTCTCAGATATCTTATTGAAGAAGTAGCACAACCGTGTGATTGCCATCTTTAAGAACACTGGATTTATAGCCCTGATGGCAATAGGAAGAAAAGTGGTCAGCATTACATGACAATCATGTGAGTTGTAGTTGGTGAGTGTAAGGTCTTTCATCGAAACAAGACTCCTTATGTTAGAGCAGAAACCAGATGGAACTTTTAAATTCTTCAACCACACACACATTGCATGTTTCTCCTCTCTGTTCAGGTTATAGCTTGCTGCCGGTAGATGGTACTTCCCATTCTCTAGGAGTACAGGGTGAAGTTCTTTTCTGATCTTTAAATGTTGCATGTCCAAACGTGAATTGAGACCTTCTTTTGTCTTGCTCTTTATGTCTAGCAATGTTCCAACTACGCTGTCAAACACATTCTTCTGAACATGCATACCATCGATTGCATGTCGTACATCTAAGTCTTTCCAGTATGATAAGTACTTAAAGAAAATAGACTTCTTCTTGAATCGCCACTTCTGTCCGCCACTGTGCACAGAGCACGGGAGTAACTGTTCTTGTCTGGAGGTAGAAGAAGGGAATTTATAGCATTATTAACACAGGCTGTTGGTAAGGAGAGCCGCCTGTGTAAAACGGTTTACACAGGCGGCTCTCTTAAATCTGCCGCCTGTGTAAATAGCTATATTTACACAGGCGGTTTACAATGTCAGCCGCCTGTGTAAATGGTATTTACACAGGCGGTTGGTATTATAAACCGCCTGTGTAAATACACCTATTTACACAGGCGGCAGAATTAAGAGAGCCGCCTGTGTAAACCGTTTTACACAGGCGGTTCTCTTGTTGGGCCCACTGTATTTTTTCTACTGGCGTAATGAAATTGTGAACCGCCTGTGGTAAAAAAACAACGTGTCGGGAAAAATGGTTTTTGTACTAGTGTTACCATACACATCTGGAGAGCTTTTCTTGATGTGGTCTCAATTTTCTAAAGTAGCAGTTTTCAGGTAGAATTTTCTAGGTGTAGCAACATTTTCCGCTGTGCCCCACACTCCCACTGTCCCATATCCCATATAGTAAGCTAATTGTGATACCTACTGTGACTTACTAAGGTGGTTCCAACCTATAGCTGCTCCATCAGTTCTCCTTGTTTAGCAAGGTTCCAACCTCCACTTCTTTGAGTCATCCACCGGTGGCTGGCGGGTTCGCCTATTATCTAAGATATAGTCGAGCCCCGTGTAAGATGGAGAATACAGATATAAAGAAAACAGAGGAGAGGACAGTGGGGAATCGACAAGGACAGCAGCAGTTTAATAGATTCAGAGTTTACATGTTGCTTCATGACAATCCCCTCTTTCTGTCTTACGGCTACATATACCCTACCACTCATGAAGGCTACTCTTCTCCAGCAGTAGGAATGGGTCAAGACTCAAGACAACTCTGGGCCTCGGACTCTCTAGCCGGACCGTCGCTTCCGCGCACTGCACCGTGGACCAGGTTGTCCTGTCTTGTTCTGGGTGTCGTCCTTCACACTTGCGCCTCGGTTTGGTGTAGATGATGTATGACTCCTGACACCCCGCTCCTTCCCGTTGCATGCTCAGGCTTGACTCAGTGAGCTCGTCAATAGAACCCAAGCTCCTAGTCTCCAAATTCTAAATAGCCAAGATAGGCAAACGAGTTTGCCAGCTTGCAATTCTTGCCCTCATGACGGTGTCTTCTAGCTCTATCATTCTGTTTATTTCATGCTCGCGCTAAAATTCCAGATGCATCCCATCCTCATTAGAATCTCTCTCTAAGGGTGTCCACTGAACTCCTAGGCAACTAGCTATAGAAAGGTACTAGTGAGCAACTCAGCAACCTCATCTTACTTATATATATATATTATCTTATCATCATTCACCCTATTTTAGCCAGGCTAGCTATTCCATATTTAAAGGAGACGTGTGAATTTTCTTCCTTATTTATATTCGTGAAATTATTGTTTTCCTGATGCCTAAGATCTACCACATATGTTCAAGTAACTCGTCTCAACCACTCGAGCTGACAAATTTTATATATAGGGATTTACTGTGAAACGAAGGCTAAATTCTTAGAGTATCATGAGACATTAATAGAGCGTTTACTGCAATCAGAGCAGAGTGGTTTCCACGTCCAATGGGGATGAGATACATCAGGGGTTTTAGCTTGACTGTCGGCTTTCATCATTGCATTGATCACTAGATGAGAAACTGAGTTCCCAAGGAGAATTGTTGAGCATCGAAACACACTTGGACAAGATTTGAGCCTGTTAATTCACACAGTACAGGAAACATGACCAGACGCTGATGACCTTGATAATATTGATTGTCATAAAAAGTTCAGGAAGTTGACAAATGAAATTTGTGTTTGAATGTAAACAATTGTGCTTCCTGATCATGCTTTATCATTGCCTATTATCTACGACATATAGTCCTTTCCCGTGTTTGGAGGATGCAGATAGGAAGGAGCAGAGTGGGGAATCGAGGAAGGCCTGCAGCTTAATAGATTCAGAGTTTACTTGTTGTTTCATGATAATCCCCTCATTGTCTCTCAAGGCTACATATACCACTCACTCATGCACGCTACTCTTCTCGAGCTAGCATGGGTGAAGACCACTCTGGGCCTTGGTGAAGATGATGTATGGTGTTTCCTCAAAAAAAAGATGATGTATGGCTGCTGACACCCCGCTCCTCCCAGTTACATGCTCAGGCATCACTCGCAGAGCTCGTCAACAGAACCTGAGCTCTAGTCTCCAGATTCCAACTCACCAAGATAGGCAAACGGATTCGCTAGCTTTCAGGCCTTGCCCTCATGACGGTGACTTTTAGCTCTTCCATTCTTTTCCACTCTGATTCGCGCTAAAATTAATTCCAGATGCCTCACATCCTCATTAGAATCTCTCTCTAAGGGTGTGCACTGAACTCTTAGGCTCCTAGCTAGAAAGATACTACTGAGCAACACAGCAACCTCGTCTTACTGATATGTATATATTATCTTATTATCATTACTACCCTATATCGGCCAGGCTATTCCATATTTAACGAGGCGTGAATTTTCTACATTTGCTTAAATTCGTGAATTTATTGTTTTTCTGATGCCTAAGATCCACCACATATCAACAGGCTTGGCAAAGTTTATATATAGAGATTTCTTGTGCAATGAAAGCTAAATTTTAGAGTATCATAAAACATTAATATTTTTGTAGGGCATGTCGAGGCTGAAGCTGGCCATTCTCAGTGATAGGTTTATCTCACTGTTTCCAAGGCGTGAAGGTATTGGTAACCTTGAATGAAACTGACTGCATACTTTTTGTTTCACTGTTCAATAGGCTAGTGACACCATTTAATTATTGCAAGGTGTCATGTGAACTATATAGCTATTTTATATTTTTTTTGTAAAAACTAGAATAGTGGAATAAAACACTTTCATACAACAGAGGCAGGCCTCTTAAAATCAATTGACGTCCACATCTATAAAATTAATTAACAGAGGCGAGATGTAACTTTCAGAGGCGAAACTGCTAAGAGGCCCGCCTCTAATCGAGCCTAGCTCAATACATGTCTTAAGGCCCATCTCAACCCATTTATAGGTCTAGACAATAATGAAATGAAAACACTATAGCATCGTATTATTATTTCTGTCCCACATCCTCTTTTGTTGCCCCTCTGTTTTCCTCGCACACGCCTCTCTCTCCATCCCCTTTTCTTGGTCCCTATGGCTGGAGGCTGCACACCCTGGTGGACTTCGGCGTGGCTTGACCTGGTGCCCTGGCGGCAGAGGCCGTCACAGAGGTGGCCTGGCCTGGTGAATCTTAGACCAGATTTAGTGAATCTAGAACCGAACTCGACGGATCTCCACAAAGAGGCTGGAGATCTGAGCTGAGCCCTTCCTTTCTTCTACTCTCTCAACCACAGCACCACTAGCACTTATCCTTTTTCTCTATCTCCATCCTAATTCTCGCAGGCTTCATAGGCATAGTGGCACATACCTAAAGAGGTCCTCGTGGAGGTATGGAGAGATCAGAAAATGGTGTGGTTTGCATGCAAAATGGTGCGGATGTGTCTAGGATGCGATGGCAACGATCGGACTGGGCAGTACTACCCTGGGAACCCAAATGAGGGCCCCAATGGATCCGATTGGATATCTGGGCTGCTTTTCCTTTTTTTTTTTTTGATTAAAAGAGGCAGGCATGGAGCACTGCCTTTGAAAACATCCATTTATCAAGACGAGGATGTAGAAGCGGACTGGCTCTGTTAGTGCTGCGTTACCATCTTGGTAAACTATTACCGTAATAATAGGGATTAGACTCTGCAATATGTCTGAATGCACTGCCCCAACTCATACGATCTCAATGGTGAGTAAACACAGCCATGCATGGAAACGTTTCTCCATCGAATATGAATGGCAATATGCCCGTGCATTACAATAATGTGATAAAGACCGAGCTTAAATTTTACATGAACCGTTAGCAGCATGTGTTCTTTATGAGTCTTGAGGAGTTAATACATTTCAACATATTGTTTCGAGTCTACTGAGAGTTTCTGATCTGAAATATGGGCTACCGAGTTTCTGATCTGAAATATAGCACTTCATTGATTTTTCTCATATCTGAATTCCACATTGGGCTGCAACTATCGTGACTCCTCTGCGTGGTGTACAGTCTAGATTGCTACGATGCAGATCACCCATATGTACACTCCTATATGCAGAAAAAGACTAATCACGTAACATACTGTTGTTGTCTTACCATGCTGGTTCCAAAGTGTTTTCTTGCCTTATAACCTGTGTTCGAGGCCCCCGAAAAGGACGTAAAATCTTAGTTTACTTCTTCGGCCTATATATATAGCTAGAGGAACACCCTACGAAGGGGGTGTGTATATATGTGAAATCACTTGTATACTTCCTGGTGCAAGAGAGACAATAGTAGCCAAAATAGAGATGAATTGAAGGTGTTGATCGATGAGCATAAAACTATAGGCATATAGCATGGCAGTAGGAATCTGGTGGTGACCTGATCGTGAAAACGTTTATATTTAGTGGGAATGGGATGCACCAGGAGTTTTAGATCTAGCAGAGATATAATCCCATGTGCAGGCTTGTTCCATTGGTCCTCTGTTCGACAAAGAAATCGCATGGAACAGTCAAGACATCAGCAGAGACATTGATCATTGCACGAAATGATAAGGCTCAACCGATGTGGGCGGTGGACCAGGCTTCGCTTAGCCTTCGTTCTCCAGCCCAGGTTGTAGGCATTCAATGATATATGTTTTGAAGCAGCCTATGGTAAGGAGAACAATTAATGTAACAGCACACAGCTAGCACATGGGGTCAGCTCTCAGCTACAAGCAGATCGAAATTATCTTGTGGATGACTAACAACATAATATTTTTCTTGAGGCCTGAGCCGGGATGTGGCTGGTTGTTAGGGGTTTTCCCTGTATTCTCTGAACCTTTTCATTGTTTTTAATAAGTGCTGTAGGAGTGCAAACCCCTCTAGTTTCTCTAAAAAAACATAATATATTCATCAATGCCAACGTCATTGCCATCCCATCATACATATCAACTGTAACATATTAAGGATAGTTCATCGTGCCAACCTGCTATATGCTTACATGTTGCCCAAAACAAAATCGTAATAATTAAACTCATGCCATTACTCATGCAGCGGGATAGATCTATTAAATATTTAAATAAAATAGAATGATTTTTTTCGAACTATATATCTTCCTTATTTTCCCAAAATTCTAAATTTAAAATATGTAAACATACAATTTGTTTGTTAGCTTCTGTAACTTATCTCAGAAGAAATCAATGAGGAGTCCAAATTGATTCCTACCATATCTTGTAAAGGGAGGAGCCTTACAATTGATTCCAATTTGTATATATATGTGTTGTCACTGCAGCGCCAGATGGTCTTAGGCATCAGCAAAAAGTTTAGATTCACGTACATGTTTCAAAAAAAAAGGAAGAAAATTCGTGCCTCATTTTGTATTGGTATGGGATGCGTCAGGAGTTTTTGCGCAAGCGAAAATGTGCTTAAGCATGCAATGTGCTAGAGCACAACTTGAGCTTTGTCATATATGACGGGCCTATCTGAATCAGAACACTGGAAAGTTTACTAGTGCAGGAAGCAATCCCAGGTATCCAATTGGAGTGCTCATGCACTTGTATTATCAGATGTTGCCTAGCCTAGGTGTAATACCTAGAATGCATGGTAAATTTGAAATTTTTTATATAGATCAAATAATATTTTTTAGTGAAGATTGATTGGATTTAAGAGAGACCGAAAATTGAAATTTTTATCAATTTCTCTAGTGGAGTAATGGAGATCACTAAAGCGTAGAGCTCGTTTAAATCTTTCAGATTGACTACTCATACATATTATTCTGAGTTTAGATCACAGAGTTACGCACGTTACAAGTCTTGGGAAAAAAATGGCACTCTAGAGACGCTACAGTAACCTTCCCCTGCCTCCTTGCGTACTTTCTAGCAGCCGCCCTTGCCTCGCAAAAAAAGAATGGAGAAGGGAGAAGGGAGAAGGAAAAAGAAAAATGGAGATAGGGTTAGGTCTTGCTGTCATCGTCACTCGTGGTACCGTTTTTTTGTTTTTATTAGGCATCATCCTCTCTCACGTTTTGCCATTGATTTTCTTGCCATTGCTGTTCTTGATGGACATATCTTGGTTCGCCATAGATCACCGTGAGGTGGAGAATAGGAAGGGTGGATCGTGGGGATCTTGGTGACGCCTAGCTGTGGTTGATCAGGTGGTGTACCTTTGGATCGTGCTTAGTTTTCACTTTTGATCTTCAGTGAAGGTAAGTAAATGTGGCGTCGTGGTCCACATGCTTTGGCTTTATTGTTTGAAATGCCTCCATTAAATTTCAGTATCTCACACAAGCCATATATTATGAAATTTGAGGCTATTTGTTTTACTTTGAAGTATATGAATTTATATCCTATGGTTCTGCTGTTGAATTATCTAGTACTTGAAGTTTATACATTGCAACCTTTGCAATTACACTCTCTCTGTTGATATGTATTTAAAGAAACCATAGCTAAATTGGTGCGGTAAGTACCGGTATGGTACAACAACGCATGTTGATGAGCAATGTGGTTGCAGCAATGCACGTTGATGAGCAAGGTGGTTGCAGCCCTCACTCCCTTTCCTTGGGACATATGTCGTAGCGTTATTGCCATTCCCATTATTGCCATGCGTAGTTTGTTAGTAGCAGACCCCATGCGCAGTCTGGTTTGATGCTGTTTCTAGATTTAGAAATCCGGCCTCCTTCATTCAACAATGTCGTAGCGTGGAACGGTCAAAGGCTTGAGCTGAGACAGGACAGCTGTGCTGAAAAGATAGCGGATAGGAATTAATCATCTTGGGGACAACTAATCTATGATGGTTGTTAGGACAGCACACAGCTAGTTGTTATTCTAATAACAAACTAAATCCATCAGGCAAATTGCCAACCTTTATGCCCAACCTCCTGTATGGTTTTGGGGATCTAGTATGCCGAGTTCATCACGACAACAGTGCCATACAGGATAGTTCATCGTGCCAACCTGCTGTATGCTTACGTGTTGCTTAAAATGAACTCGGCATCACAAATGTAGCAGGATAGATCTATTAGATTCAATTGGACGCTTTTTTTCCCCAACAATCAGCCCAATTTTCCTGAATTCCTCATCAAAATAAAATTAGGGGAAAACAATAATTTCGGCCTTTACAAATATAGACAACCAACTCCTACAAAGCTTGGCAGCATAGATGCTTATTGTAAATAAAGGGGGGAAAGCACAATCTAGAATAAAAACTATAAGCAAATTCTATTGTTGGTCTTCCATCTATTCTGGCAAAGATACCTAGAGCGATTACCTCTAAAAATTTGCTCACCAACGTTACTGGCATCCCCACACTTTAACGATGCCTAAAACCGTAGCCAGCAGCACAAGGTTAGCCTGCAAATAAGGGTGGGCACGTTGTAGCCAAAAACTGTAACCAAACCGAACTGAACCGAAATGTTGGATTTTGGGTTTGGTTTTGGTTTTCGTATCTGGGAACTTCAGTTGTTCGAGACAGCTTCAAATTTAACTACAAAGAAAACTGATGACTAATTGAATAACCTGAACCTTCCATGGCCAAGAAACAAAAAACGTCGGATTGCGTCCCTGGTTCCCTCCTCGCTCCCACTTTATTTAGCGCTGACACAGGCCCCTGCACCCTCGACCGTGACCCACCCACCTATCCACTCAGTTGCTTGCACACTCTCCACAAACATGGACGCACGTGATATGCTTCATGAGAAACCACAACCCTACCTGGGTTGAGGTGACATGGTGGTAGCTGAGCAGAGCAGAATGGCTCAAGCAGTACCTTGGAGCGGTGCCGCTGGTGGTGACTAGAGCTGGCAGCAGCACTGGCACGACACAAACATATACTCCCTCCATGTTCGAATTAGTTGACATTTAGGACATGATTGTGGTAACCAATGAGTGATTAATTAGGGGTTAGTTTTCCATATCTACCCCTAATAAATATGGTTGTAGTTGCTCTTTATACAAAAACCGAAGCCAACCCAACTGGCTAGAGCTGTGAGGACTATGTCTCAGGTTCAATTCCCAAAAACCGCAGATTTTTGTTGCTCTTTCATTTTTGCATGGAGGCGTTGCATGCGGATTGGGTGTTGCGGGAGGCTGCGGCAGCAGAACGGACTGGCGCGTTGAATGCACGCGCGGCAGCGGAATGGGCGGCCGCGTTGAATGCCGCACGCATGCAGCCATGCAGGGGCACTCGCGTCCTTTAGCAACCCCGAGTGTACAGAACGTCTACCTTTACGAAAACAGGACTCCTGGCCAAAACGTCAGGAATTTCGAGTACGGAGGGAGTACGGGAGAGGCACGACATATGTGTACTAGTTGTGAAGTTAGCCTATTTGGGGTCATGTGATACATGTGTGTGCTTGTAGTTGGTGGGTTTAGGACCACCTTGCATTGAAAGTTAGTAGGGTGGGAGCTAGTTTATAATTAATCCTTGTTGTTCTAAACATTGCACTTATGGTTTAACCCTTTTATACGAAGCAATGATGAAAGTTAAGGGAGGTGTGTTATGCATATGCGGGCACATTCATGAGGAGCCGGGCCATATAAGGTGTTACAATCAAACAGTTTAGTATGCTCTTGTACTGTGAGAGTAATATGAGATGGTCATTTTGCAGTGCCATGGGGGTAACGCGCGTAGCATTGTGTTACATTACACTATTACAGCGCTTGAGGCTAATGATGGATCTCCCAGATCATAGATGCTTCACTGAACATCATCATACTTGTGGCATTGTGAATCTAACTTATTTTCCTCGTCCTCTAGAGAAAGTGCCATGGACGCAACAAGCCATTTGTTCCAGGAATGCGAACTTTCTTTTTATATCGCTGGAGTCCCTTTGTATACATGCGTGATTTTGCTCTAAATGTAGCTAGCTAGCTATTTGGTGGGTGAAATAATTAAAATAAATAAATTAGGACAGGTTCCTATAAAGATACACCAATGAGGGGTTAAAGAAATCAATGTAGTAAGTATGTGTGTAGGTAGTAAGAAATCAATATGGCAACTATTTCCAAGGCCCCCTCCTTCTTCTGGGAATGTGATACATCAGGAGCTTGAGCATTACCTACAGCGTCAGGGATAGATTACGTGATGCACAACCATGGGTGAATACATCAGGAGTTTGAGTCTTAGCTTCAGTCTTCTCTTCAAGATTCCCGTCTCCAGTGGCTCCAAGACACCGGGCCTGCTCACTCTGCTGAATTCCAGCTAGATTTAATTGAAAAAATGTAGTAGTTGTAAATTTTAATCCTACATTTTAATTTATTTGATTAAATACCTAGTCTTCCTCGGACTCAACCACAGGACGTCAAGATTAATAAAGTCTTAGTTATTATTTAATAGGATATTTTTATTGAGTAAAATACGCAGAAGACACAAAAGTAGAGGGAATGATTCTTGTATTGATCGCATGAATGATCCAAGAGGTGAGCGGGCTGTTCTGAATCACCTGAAAAGTCTACCAATTATGTCTTTAACAAATTCCTGTAGGGGGTCATAGCCCTCTTTTTCCACTAAAAAAATACTGATTATGTCGTTAGTCTGCTAATTGATCACTGGGAAATATTATTTCTAACACTCCACCATATTAATTTGCTCCTTGTAATATTCGTTGTGCCGGTTCCAAAAATTGTTTAGAAGGGACCTGTGTGTTCGAGGTGCCACATGTTCTAGTTTCTAGAGATTTTTTACACCTTGCTGTGCTGCTGAACATTGTATGAAAATCATCATCGCAGGTGGTATTTTAGTTTCTGGAGATTCTTTAATCCAGCGTTGCGCTGCTGAGCAGAGATTGAGAATAACGACAGAAAAGACGGACAGCTTTCCAGTTTTTCAGCTCTAATGGATGGTTATCAAATAGGTTTATTGATCAATCCTAATCAAGGCTTTATTATCGATCTCGTTATCTTTCAGTCTCCGTGTAAAACTTGTTGTCATGATATTCGTGTGTGTGGTACGAACTTTGTAATAATTGGCCTGACTCTACCTTTGGTAGATGAAGCCGGATATAAAGTATCCATTATCTAAAAAATAGCATTGAAAAGGTTTTACCACACTTTAATATTCTTGTATAGGTACATGTTCTCAATACTGTAACTACCTGAATTCGCAAAAAAAAAAAATAATAATGTAACTACCTAGTGGATAGTTGAATAATCAAAAGAGAGTGTGAAATCTCAGTTTACTTCTTACGCCTCTATATATATATATATATATATATATATATATATATATATATATATATATATATATAGCTAGCTGCAGACCTACGAAGGGGTTCTGATTGAAAACACACTTGTATACTTGTTTAACATGACAATAGTATCTAAAATAGCGATGAAGGTGTTGATTTTTTTAGATAAAGGATAGTTTATATCCGGCCTCATCTATCGAAGATAGAATCATGCCAATTATTACATTGTTTTGTCCGAAGGTCACCACACATATCTAGATAAGACCCAACATAACATCTGGACTCATGAAGAAAATAAAACAAAGTAAATTTTGACTAAACATAGCCAATAAATCTAGCTGACAGCCATCCATTGGAACCAAAGACTTGCAGCGCTGAGGTCTCGAGATGCTGTCCAATTGAGAATAGGGCGTCCCGTAGATTATCCCGACGCTGCAATTGTGCCCACTGGTGTAGCCAGTGCGTACCCCTAAATAGTACCTGCAAAAAAGATTTTGGTCTACATTTGTCAAAAACTACTTCATTTCTTGTAATCCACATAGTCCAACAAAGTGTGGCTGCTGCTATCAATAACAATGAGTTCTGAACCTTATTAGCCTTCTTTGACCAACTATTAAATAAGTCGTCTATACTCATGGGAGGGGAAATACCAAATAACATGTGTACCGCTCTCCACAAGAATTTGGCATAATAGCAATCTATAAAAAGGTGTAGTATAGTTTCAGGGCAGTGACAAAAAGCACACTTCTTATCACCGTTCATCGGCGCCTAACAAGGTTATCTTTAGTTAGAACCACCCCTTTTTTTAAGTACCACAAAAAGATTTTTATTTTTGAAGGTACTTTAATTTGCCAAATATCTTAAGAGACTTTAATCCCATTGTTAATTAACACAGCATACTTAGATCTTACAGAGAAAAACTCCCCGATGAATGTAACGACCAAATGAACACGTCCCTCTCTTGCATTAAGTTCACCTCCTGTAAAGAACTGATAATTCTATGCCAATCTCTTAAGTTTGCACCCACCAAAGTCCGGCGAAATGAAATATTTAGTGGGGCTGAACTAAGGACTTTAACCACAGAATCTTGTTTTCTTCTTACAATATTGAACAATGCAGGGAACCGATCTTTTAAGGGTTTGTTTCCTAGCCAGGTATCTAACCAGAATCTGGTTTGTGAACCATCCTTCACCTTAAAATAACCAAACCCCATGAATGAATCTTTAACATTCATCAGACTTTTCCAAAAGTGTGAGTCTGTGGGTTTTTTAGTACAACTCCCTAGGGTCTTTTCTTTAATGTACTTATTTCTAATCAATTTCTGCCACATACCCTCCTCATTTAACAATTTAAATAACTATTTACTCAATAAACATTTATTTTGTATATCCAAGTTTTGTATACCTAGACCCCCTTGAATTTTCGGCTGACATAAAACTTCCCATTTGGCTAACCTATATTTAGCTTATGTTGATCATTTTGCCAATAAAATCTTGATCTAAAACAATCAATCTTTTCCAACACTCCCCTCGGAAGTTCAGAAAAGGACATCATAAACATCGGCAAACTAGAAAGCACCAAATTTATGAGGACTAATCGACCTCCAACCGAGAGCAATTTTCCTTTCCAACCACTGAGTCTCTTTTCTATACGTTTTTCTATTACTTGCCAATCTTTGTTGTTTAACTTTCTAAAGTGCATAGGAAGGCCAAGATAACGAAAAAGAAAATTTCCAATTTTACATCCAAACAAATGCAAATAAAACGCCTCCTGTTCTCTTGCTCTGCCAAAACAAAAAAATCTCACTTTTATGAAAATTTATTTTGAGTCCTGATAGTTGTTCGAATGTGGTAAGAATTAGTTTCATATTCACCGCTTTTGCAACATCATGACTCATAAAAATTACCGTGTCATCCGCATACTGTAGGATGGACAAACCATCTTGAATGAGATGAGGAATAATCCCTTCTATTTGTCCATTTTCTTTAGCTCTGGCTATAAGTATGGCTAGCATGTCTACTACTATATTGAATAGTATTGGAGACATTGGGTCACCTTGCCTTAAGCCTTTTTTTTGTTTGAAAGTATGGCCCCAACTGATCATTCACCTTTATATTAACATTTCCCCCCTGTGTGAATTGTTGCACCCAGTTACACCATTTCTGTGAAAATCCTTTCATTCTTAGTGTTTGTTGTAGAAAACTCCAATTTACTTTATCATACGCCTTCTCGAAATCAATTTTAAATATTACACCATCCTGCTTTTTTGAATGAAGCTCATGTATTGTTTCATGCAGAATAACAGCACCCTCCATAATGTTTCTACCAGGAATAAAGGCAGTCTGTGTTGGTCTGATCACTTTTTGGGCTATAGTTGACAATCTATTGGTTGCCACTTTAGTAAAAATTTTGAAGGAAACATTCAACAAGCATATTGGTCTGTATTGTTGAATCACCTTCACATCTTTTTGTTTGGGTATCAATATTATAGTTCCAAAATTCAGCCTATTAAGAAGAAGTGAACCGAGATGAAATTTTTTGAACAAAGCCATCAGGTCTTCCTTAATCAAATTCCAAAAAAAAACTGATAAAACTCTGGTGGGAACCCATCTGGCCCAGGTGCTTTGTTATGTTCCATTTGGAAGATTGCAGTCCTTACTTCCTCCTCAGTAAAAATCTGCTGTTAAAAACTCATTTTCCTCTACCAACACTTGAGGAATATCCTCATTATGCAACTCATCCATAGAGGCGGTAGAACTTTCTGATGGGCCAAAAAGTGATTTATAATAATTGGTAATATGCTTTTTGAGCTGAGCATCACCAGTTATTATATTATTCCCATCTTCCAATTGGAAAATACAAGTTTTTCTATGTCTCTCATTGGCCAACAGATGATAATATTTAGTGTTTGAATCACCCTCTAGTAAATGTTTTACTTTAGCCCTTTGGTACCATTTTAAATCCTCTTCACAAAGTAATTCTGCCAGCCTTTCATTTAACACATGTTTTAGATTCAGTTCCAATTCGTTTAGAACACAGCCTTCTGCCTTTTTGTCTAATTTGTCTAGTTTATTTAGAAGTGTAACTTTTCTTTTTTATAGGCACCACTTACATCCTTTGCCCACCCTCTGAGGTATTGGCGAAGCCTTCTAATCTTAGCTTGCCATCTCTCAATGAGGGAAACGGGGTCATTCACACTCTGCCACACAGTACTTACTATGTCGCAGAAACCATCTCTCAACAACCACCCTAATTCAAACTTAAATTGGGGTTGGTAAGTTGAGGACGAACTATTTGAACAGCAGAGTAATGGAGTATGATCAGAGATTTCTCTAGACAGTGCGGTTACTGTCAAATGAGGGTATTTGGATTCAAACTCTGTACACACCAAAATCCTGTCTAGTTTTTCAAAAGTCTGATTTTGTAGGTGGTTAGCCCATGTAAATTTCCTTCCTGATAGTTCAATTTCTCTAAGATTTAACGGATCAATCACTGCATTAAACAAAAAAGGCCATCTGTCGTTATAATTGTCATTAGCATGGCGATTGAAATTTGGTGGCGGCCTGGCCGTGAAAGCATTCGAGTTACTATTGGGGATGGGGTGCACCAGGAATTTTAGATCCATTAGAGATGTTAAAGGTAGAGCAGAAAAACATTCATCTGCGGTAGCTTGTTCATAGCAGACCAAGTGCAGAAACCGGTTCGGTGCTCCTCCGTTCAACGAAGGAATAGCGTATCAAGACTTGAGCAGAGACAACGTCCAGCACTGCGCTGGTCCCAACAGATCTCCACATGGACCAAACCTGACTTACTACCTCCGTCCCAAAAAGAACGACGTTTTGGGTGTTCGAGCCATAAGTTTGACTCGATTTGCAAAAAATACGTATAATATTTATAACTCTAAATAAATTTATTAAAAAACTAGATTTAAAGATTTTTCCGACAATACTAATTATGATACTAATCGATGATATTTATTATTTTTAAAAATTACCGGCAATCATTTCTCGGGAAGCGAGAACATCATTCTTTTTGGGACGGAGGGAGTAACCTTCTATCTCCGACCCAGGTTGTAGGCATTCAATGATTATTTATGTTTTGAAGCTTGTGATAGGAAGGAGTATTGTAACAGCACATTTGATGATTGATTCTGTAGATATCTCTGTTGCATATGATCTTTTAACATATGATCTTTTAACAATTTTCATCACTTGTGTCTCTTGGTTTCTAAGATTATCAGCCGTGAAAGGATAGAACGAACAGATCAGAACTATCTTGGGTAGCGACCAGGACAGCGAACAGTTAGCCGTTGTTCTAACAATAAACTAAGTTCATCATGCCAACGTGTAGGCCCAGTCCTCCTGTATGGCTGGGACTGTATGTATGCCAAGTTCATCACCGTGTTAACCGTATAACGTACTGGATAGTTCACCATACCAACCTGCTGTATGCTTACATGTTGTCCAAAACAATTAGTAATAAACTCATACCATCACGCATGCAGCAGGATAGATATATTAGATGCAACCGAAATAATTTTTCCAACAACTTCCCTATTTTCCTAGATTGCCATAAACTCACATACCATGCATTACGCATCCAGCAGGGGCTGACTGTTGCAGACCTTTTGTTGTACAGATTTGCAATCGAAGTGATTCAGGCACGAGAATATGACATTGGATCAAAAGAGACTAGAGGCCAGAAGCAATGACAAAATAAAGTATGTATATATTTGCCATCACTCGCACTGTCAAGAATCTTTGCGAAAGTAATCTGTCACTTAACTGGCGCTAGGCGACCCAAATTTGTTAGCCCTGGCCCCAAATCCCCCTCCCACTAACCATTAGTGTTCTGCTGACACAGGTGCCCACCCAAAAATTTCCTTCGGTGTTTTCCTCCCTGCGATCATCCCGAGACCACCGACCTCCCTGCCAGTCACCAACAACCCTCTTCCCACCCGACACAAGCCTTCCCATGAACCGTCGGCGGCATCTTCGTCAGCAGCCCGATGCAGATCTCATCCCCACCGTTGGGCACTGCACCACATCCGCCGGCCCCCACCTCCCTGCAGGTCGGTTGTGGCCCTGAAAGGATCAAGATGCCCAGGAGGCGAGTGAATTGGGCTTTTCTAAAATTAATCGCAACGGTAAAAGCCTAACGCTTAGCCCATTTCACCCCTTGTGCCTATGTGTGTTTTCTATGACTCTAGGACACAAAAGTTATGCTCCCTAGGTTCCAAACCCTACTCTAGCATGGCAATTATAGCAATGTAAATACAAGAAGTAATGCGAGAATGTAAATGCTCAAAGTAAAGAGAGGGAGAGAAACGCGGCGATGTTTTTCCGAGGTATCGGAGAGTCGGCACTCTCCACTAGTCCTCGTTGGAGCACCCGCGCAAGGGTGTAGCTCCCCCTTGATCCTCGCAAGGACCAAGTGCTCTCTACGGGATGATTCTTCGTCACTCCGACGCGGTGAATCCCCCAAAACCGCTCACAAGATGAGATGGGCCATCCACAATCACCACCGGATAATCACCATGCTCCCAATCGCCACCGAGCTGTCTAGGTGATGCCGATCACCAAGAGTAATAAACAAGAACTCTCACTTGACCAAGACAAGCCTAATGAGATGAGTGGATGCACACTTGCTACTCTCTTTCCACTAATGAGGTCCAAAGCAATGGATTAGCAAATCTCTCAACCTCACTAGGGCTCTTGCACTCTCAAGCACTCACAAGGTGTTCTTCAGCTGTTGGAATGAGCAAGAGACCTCAATTGAATGAGGTAAGGGAGTATATATACCCCCCACACAAACCCCCACACGAAGAGCTATTTTAGGCAGTTTTAAGGTCGACCGGACGTGTCCGTCGGGGCGACCGGACGCGTCCGGTCGTCTGTTAATGGCTAACTGTACCTGCTGTGCGTCACACTGACCGGACGCGTGTCAGAGTCCGGTTCACCATAACCGGACGCGACCGGTCAGAAATTTCCCTCTCTGGACCTCTCTGGACAGTGACCGGACGCCCTGACCCCAGCGTCCGGTCGCTGCTGATCAGCGTCCGGTCCAACTTGGACCGCGAGCTGATGGCACCAGAGAGTCCGGTCCACTGCCGGGGGCAGGGTCTGGTCACTCTGGCACCTCACATACACTGATCGGACGCGTCCGGTCAGTTATGTGCCAGCGTCTGGTCGAGCCAAAATGGCTCGAATGACTTCCGTTTTCACGACCTCTCGCATGGCTTTGACTCTGCTGATCTTTGGGACAATTCTAGGGCTGCCTAGGACTAGAATGAATAAGTGTGCACCATACCTAACTCACTAGACTCACCTAGGTCAAGTTACCCATTCAAACCCCTCTTAATAGTACGGCCAAAGGTAAAAACAAAGTCCTAGCTACTCTAAGTGTCTCTCCAATGCCAAACGACACCTAGAACTAACCATCCTTAACCTTGTCGTCCATCCTTTGAAAACCGAAAACGATCTCGATCGTCGGGGCATGAATACCATTGATTGCCCAATCAATCACCATTATCATGACCTAACTCAAATGGTTTCGGCAAAACACACATTAGTCACAATAATCTTACGTTGTCATTAATCACCAAAACCTACTAGGGGCCTAGATGCTTTCAATCTCCCCCTTTTTTGTGATTGATGGCAACAACCTCGAGTATGAGAGTGAATTTAAGGTTTTCAACGAACTTGAATCGTATAAGCTTTTTGACAATAAGAACAATGGGGTTAGATAAGCTTATATGACTCAAGCCAACATGTACTCAATGGAATATGAATGAAGTGCAAATACAAGAAACATAGAGCTCATTTATCAAAGATGAAACACGAAAGCATAGGAAATGAGCATCAACAAGTGACATGACATGGCATATATATATATGAAGAGTAGAGAGCACAAGTCATGAGTAAACCACATGTCACATGATATATCACATATCCACAAGTCAACCAAAAGCAACCAAAAGCATGTATCACATGATGCACAAAAAAGTAAAGCATGTATGCATGAGTATCACACATCAAAAGAAGTCAACTCCCCTCACACGCTCCCCCCTATCTCACATACTCGACTCTCTCCCCCCCTTTGGCGTCAAGCACCAAAACCTAAGGCTCCCGAGGAGGTGGGGCTGCAGGGAAGTCGGGTCCGGACGAGCGTGCGGTCAGCTCAAACTGTGTAGTCAGTGCAGGGAGGACTCGGCTGTCACTGGGCTGAGCCTGCTGTCGACCCTCGGGGTGTGTCTCTCTGGAGGTGAAGCGGTGCAGGTCTTTCAGCTGTCGTACCAACCGGATCTCACTGCGTGTGTCTCGGCGGTAGTGGCCTAACCCCTCGTGGCTCAGAGAAGGTAGCTCAGTAGAAGTAGGAGCCACTGACACTGTCACTATCTCAGTCACTGTAGCTAGAGCAGTCACGGTCTCGGTGACTGGAGCCTCTGAAGTAGGAACTGTCTGAGGAGCCATACTCACTGGCACGTAAGCAAAGAATCGTAAATCAGAGGCCTCAAAAAGGAGAAAACAGAGGAGGCCGACTCGGGGGAGGCTCGGAAGAAGCGACCGACGACGGGTGAGTCTCGGTAGTAGTGGTGACTGGAGCCTCCATCGACGGAAACTGACCCTGAGAACCCAGCGGAGTGGGGAAACCAGTGATCTCGCTGTAAGTAGCACTAAGAGCTCGCGGGGTCACAAGCACTGAGGACGTAGGAGGTAAAGTGAAGCCAGTCCGAATCGATGTGTACCCGGCCCCTGGAGAAGCAAAGTACTGAGGGAACTGCTGGGGCAGTGAGCTGAACGGTGCATACACTCCCTCGACTCAAGTCCGGGCTGGATCAGAATCGTGGAGCCGGGAGGGAAGAGCTGGAGGGCCCGCCAAGCTGAGTGGAAGTGTAGTCAAAGGCGGGAACCCCAGTGTGCCGAACTACGTGCTCCATGAAAGCAAAGGACTGACGCTGGAGGTCCAGAGCCTACTGCTGAGTCTGTCGAAAGAGCACCTGAGTCTCAAGCTGTCACTGAATTAACTGTGCCTGGAGCTCGTTCTGGCGTGCGTGAAGCACTGCAGTGTCAGCTGTCTGCTGCTGGTGAAGCTGACGAAGCTCCTGTCCATGCTGGTCTAACGACTGTGAAAGTCTCTCAAGTATAGCAAGAAGTGTTGGACTGTCACTGGAACCTGAACCACCCGCCTCGGCGTCGTGAGCACGTGGAGGCATCCTCGGAGAGGGTGCGTAGTCACTGTCAGAACTGTCCGTAGGAAGATCCTCAGCTATATCTGCAGGCTCAGTCTCCATCCGTGTAAGCTCTGCCTGAGCAAGGGCCTCAACTGTCTCGTCCTGCTGCTCCTCAGTCTCTGCAACAGGGGGGCGCTGCTGTCTTGGCACTCGAGTGGCCCTGTTGCCCGGACGGGCTCCAACCAGCTGAGTCATGTTGTACACAGGGAAAGAAGTGGTAGTGACCCTGAACTCTGCGAGTGACTCTGGTGGGAAGGGTGAGATCAGACGCTGTAAGATCACACAGATCAAGTGAGCAAACGGCAGCTGGTGGCGCGTCTTGAAACCCTCAGTGATCGTGTGATCCATCTCTGAGATAATGATATCCCAGATGTCAAAAGCAATCTGTGAAGCTAGGAAGTAGACAAGCCACCGCTGAATCCTCGTGATCGTCTCCCTGTTGCCAATCCTCGGCAGAAGAGTCCTCCTCATAACTTCGTTCAGGACGCGGGCCATAGGGGTGAGATCCCTAGGTAGACGGCGTGAACCCAGTCCGAACGGCTCCCTAAAGATCCTACGAGCCTTCTCAATAGGCAGGTCCTCTTTGCCGTGAGGGCGACGAGGAGGCTCGGTGTCGGTGTAGCAGGACTGGTGCAGACGGGTCTCTGATGGTGTCGTGCCAAGAAGCTCGTGGGCACGCGGACTGTAGAGTTTGAACGGCCGGCCACCAAAGGTAAAGTGAATGAACGTGTGGCTTGGGTCGATCCAAAGAGTGGCGTAGAACTCACGCACCCAGGAGTCCACATACGCTCCAGGTAAGCCGATCAGGTCTGCCAGGCCAGGTAGGTAGGTGAGGGAGGGCCTGATCTGCTCGCCGGCAGCAGCAACAACTCTGTCAAGGGGACACACTCTGTGAGATCTGATCTCTAAAGCACGGTAGGCTCTGAAGAAGTCCTCCTGTAACACTGTGTAAAAGCCCTCAGCTGCTCTAGGGTCACGCTGCGGTGGAAACCACTGGTCGAACTCGACACACCTCAAGTCCTGCACTCTACGGGCATTGGCACCCCATAGGTCAATGTGAACAACTGGAGCAGGAACACGTGGCCTGGGAGGAGGACGTCCACCACGACGCTGAGTCTCAGCTCTAGGGGTGACCTGAGAGCGAGTGCGTGCAGAACGGCGATGTGGTGGGCTCTCGGGCTGCTCCACGGTGTCCTCAAGCTGGTCATCTGCCTCTGCCTCTACCTCTGGCTGCTCTGCCTGCTGTGAACTAGCTGCCTCTGCACCACCAAGGTCGGGGGGTAGATCCTCAATCCTGTACCGCACACCCCCGATCAACACAGTGCCGGGTGGGTCGTGAGGAGTAGGAGTGCGAAGGGCACGAGCCACTGAAGCTGGGTCTGGCTCACGGATCCTCAAGCTGCCACGGGCACCACCTCTCTCAGCAAGCGCAGCTGCGCCTGCGATCGCCAGGAGTCTCTCTGTCTCAGTACTCTGTCTCTTCCACTTCTTCTTGGAGGACACCTTCGCCTTACCCTTCTCCTTAGGAGGAGGAGGTGGAGGAGGAGGAGGAGGAGGCGCACCACCCACGTTCTTGCATCTAGCCATGATTGGGAATCAAGAAACCACTGCCAAAAGATCAACTGCCAAGAACCACTGTCAAGCACGGACTGCCAAGAGCCACTGACAAGACCAACTGTCAAGTACCACTGTCAAATCAAACACACTCCCCCTGACTGTCAAAAACGCTGCCACTGAGCAATAGCAAAGTACCACTGACACTCAAGAGGCTTGGCCTCTGTTCCGTACTCGCGGGCTTGGCCCTGAGTGTATCTGTCACTGCCAAACTGTCAACCACTCTCAACCAAGCGAACCACGACTCACTGCATAGATGGAATAGAGAGAAATACATATAAGAGTGGTATTAACTAGAGGAACGAAACCCTAATGGAAGCAAGCAATGTAGGGATAAGAAGGGAAAGCATGGTTTGCTACCTTAGGGACGACGAGGAACCCTGCGAGAAGAGGAGAGAATCGACACGGCAAGGGCACCACGACACGACAAGGATCACTGCAAAGTCAAAGAAAAGGAGTGGGCATGCAGATTGCAGTGAAAAAAGGAAAGACTGGTTGTGGCATATCATCGAACAGCTGAAGTGCATGGATGGTTGCTCACCAACGGAGGAGGATCGCCGGCCGGGGAATGCGGAGTAAGGGACGCCGGGGACGAGGGAGAACCGAGCAGAGGAAGGCAGTCCCGAGCGGCGTCAAATGGGCACGGCGGCGCTGGTGGAATGGTGGGCGGCGGCGCTAGTTTTGGACGGCGGCAAATAAGACCGGCACGGGCGAAGCGAGTGAGCGTAGGGACGGGAAGGCAAGCGCGGGCGGTGCAGTCGCGAGGCGGCGCCGGCGAACAAAAAAGGCGGAGGAGGCGCGGCGGCGAGGAGGCGGCGGAACGGCGGCGGTTCGGCGTGCCGACACGAAGAAAATGGCGACGGGCGCGGGGCGATTGAAGTGAGGAGGAAGGAGTACTGGTGGGCCCTGCGTGTCATAAGAAGAATTCATCCGCGCCGCTTAAATGGCGACCGGACGCGCCCTCCGGGCGACCGGACGCTGGAACAAGGCGCCCGGTCGGCCACCGAGAGCTCCAAAATGGCCAACACGCACCGGACGCGTCCGCTGATACGACCGGACGCTCCTCGAAGTCCGGTCACCTCCTGTGATTGACCGGACGCGCAGCTTTCCCAAACGACCGGACAGCCCGGTGCCAAATTTTTTCCTCTGAACTGACCGGACCTTGGCTGTTCTTTGAGTCCGGTCCAGCGTCCGGTGCTCCTCTGAGTGCTGTTTCTTGCTGATTTCTTCGCGTCGAACTTTCTCAACCTTGTCCCAACTTTGTAAGATCCAAATAAAGACTAAATTGGGACTGGTGTGGGATGCCTCTCTCAAACCCTCAATTTGAAAATATTTTGCCTTAGGCTATATGCATTTTAGCGAAAATAGGCGATAAAATCGAACGAGGAGACAACGTATGGCCACCAAATAGGGTACATAACCAATAGAAGCGTCAAATGCTCCCCTATCGGTGGACGAACACAGCGGATGCTCAAGCTTAACCAAAAAGAAACGACAAAACAAACACACATGCATATGCAATGCAATACTTGAATTTGAATCTAGTTGCTTGTCAAGTTTGTCCTTGGTTAAGCTTCTTCACACGCTTTGAGGCGGTTATCTTAACCAAGTTAGCCAAGCTCTATGTGCAATACACAATTTAAACATGTTTATATTACAAATGCAATGCAACCGACAACACAAGCTCATCTTTTAGAGAAGTTACTTAGATCAAGAACATTAAGCTCATTGCTCAACTTGCAAAACCGTGCTTCATCTAAAGGTTTTGTGAAGATATCCACCAATTGATCTTCCGTCCTTACTCTCTCTAAAGATATATCTCCTTTTACAACATGATCTCTAAGGAAGTGATGACGGATATCGATGTGCTTGGTGCGAGAGTGTTGAACCGGGTCAAGCAAATGACACCCTCCGAATGTGCTTTTTCCTATCAATTTTGCAACCGGCATAATCCGAATCGGAATAGCCCATAAGGTTAAAACTAGCTCCTTTGGGATACCAAAGGCCAATGCTTGGTGTGTGCTTAAGGTACCTAAGGATTCTTTTTACGGCAACTGAGTGAGCCTCCTTAGGGTTAGCTTGGAATCTAGCACACATACACACACTAAACATGATATCGGGCCTAGATGCGGTCAAGTATAATAAACTACCAATCATAGAATGGTAGAGAGTTTGGTCAACCGTGTTACCTCCCTCATTAGGTCGAGATGTCCATTGGATGGCATTGGAGTCTTGATGGGCTTACATTCATCCATATTGAACCTCATGAGAAGATCCTTGGTATACTTTTATTGAGAGATGAAATTTCCTTCTCTCATTTGCTTCACTTGAAAACCAAGAAAGAATGTAAGCTCCCCAATCATAGACATCTTGAATTCCTTCGACATCAAATCACCAAACTCTTTGCAATAGTCTTCATTTGTAGAGCCAAATATGATATCATCAACATAGACTTGACAAATGAAGATATCTCCATTAAGCTTCTTGGTGAATAGTGTGGTGTCCACCGTCCCAATCTTGAAGCCCTTCTCAATAAGGAAGTCCCGAAGGCGCTCATACCAAGCTCTTGGGGCTTGCTTTAGCCCATATAATGCCTTGGACAACCTATAAACATGATTAGTATATCTAGGGTCTTCAAAAACGGGAGGTTGATCAACATAGACTAGTTCATTTATGAAGCCATTTAAAAATGCACTTTTCACATCTATTTGAAAGAGTTTAATGTTGTGATTAGATGCATATGCAAGGAGGATACGAATAGCTTCAAGTCTTGCAACCGGTGTAAAGGTCTCTCCAAAATCCAAGCCTTCAACTTGAGAGAACCCCTTTGCCACTAGTCTTGCCTTGTTCCTCACGATCACACCTTGATCATCTTGCTTGTTGCGGAATACCCACTTTGTTCCAATGACTCTTGCACCTTTGGGTCGCTCTTCAAGTGTCCATACTTGGTTGCGGGTGAAGTTGTTTAACTCTTCGTGCATAGCATTCACCCAATCCGGATCTTGAAGAGCTTCATCTATGCTAGTAGGCTCAATGCAAGAGACAAAAGAGTGATGTTCAATAAATGATGCATATTTTTTGGAGCGAGTCATTACACCCCTTGTCGGACTTCCGATGATGAGATCTTGTGGATGGGCTTGGAGTAGAGGAGTTATCCTTCTATCAACCACTTGGGGAGGAGGTTGTGGAGCATCAACATCTTGAGCTTGTGCCACTCTTTCTTCATGGGAGACATGAGTGTCTAAATTTGGATTTCTCCTATCTTTATTATCATCTTGTGGCACATGGGATGAAGAGGGTTGATCTATCACTTGTACTTCATCTTCATCCTCCTTTTGCTCGATGTCTCCGGTTGGAATATTCTTCATAGCCTCCCTCAATGGTTCATCACCTACATCATCAAGATTCTTATGTGCTCCTTGGCAGCCGTTAGATTCATCAAACTCCACATCATATGTTTCCTCTACCAAGCCAGTGGCATGGTTGAATACTCGATATTCTTTGGACTTCAATAAGTAATCAACAAGAAAGCCAATATCACAACATCTTTAAAACTTCCCTAGGTGTTGCCGCTTCTTGTAGATGTAGCATTTGCAACCAAACACCCGGAAGAAAGAGATATCCGGCTTCTTCCCATTGAGCAACTCATACGGAGTCTTGTTGAACCACCGGTGAGGGAACAATCTATTGGCCGCATAGCATGCGGTGTTGATAGCTTCGGCCCAAAACCTCTTTGGTGTATTGTACTCATCAAGCATAGTTCTTGCAAGGGTGATTAGTGTCCGGTTCTTTCTCTCTACTACACCATTTTGTTGAGGAGTGTAAGTTGAAGAGACTTCATGCTTGATCCCAACTTTATCACAATACTCTTCAATGTTTGTGTTGTCAAACTCTTTCCCATTGTCACTTCTTATCTTCTTGATCTTGGTCTCAAACTCATTTTGTGCTCTCTTGGCAAACTTATTGAATGATGAAGTGGCTTCGGATTTGTCATGAAGAAAGAATACCCATGTGTATCTTGAATAATCATCAACAATCACTAGACAATATAGGTTGCCTCCCAAGCTCTTGTAGGTTGTAGGTCCAAATAAGTCCATGTGAAGTAGCTCTAGCACTTTGGATGTTGACATGAATGCTTTGGAGGGATGAGTGTTGGCAACTTGCTTGCTGGCTTGACATGCACTACAAAGCTTGTCCTTCTCAAATACAATATCCTTCAAACCTCTAACCATTTTCTTCTTTAATAGCTTCTTGAGAGTGTTTATTCCAACATGAGCAAGCCTCCTATGCCATAACCAACCAAGTGATGTCTTCGTGAATAAGCAAGTCTTCAAGTTTGCATCTTCGGAGGAGAAATCAACTAGATAGAGATTGTTGTATCTAAAGCCCTTGAAAATCACTTGATGATCATCTTTCTTTGACACAACCACTTCCTTCTCGGTGAATAAGCATTCAAAGCCAAGATCACATAATTGACCAACGGATAGCAAGTTGAAGCTCAATGATGCAACAAGAAGCACATTTGATATTGAATGATCATTTGATATAGCAATCTTCCCCAACCCTTGTACTTTGCCTTTTGAGTTGTCCCCAAATGTAATCTTCTCTTGATTGTCAACTCCTTCATCTAGTGAGATGAACATACGAGGATCACCGGTCATATGTTGAGTGTAACCACTATCAATAACCCAATGACTTCCACCGGTCTTGTAGTTCACCTACACACATGAGAGATCAAGCTTGTTATTTAGGGACCCAAACTTGAGAGGGGCCCTTGACTTTCTCAACTAGTGACTTTACAACCCAAATTTGTCTAGGCCTATTCTTGTTGGGAGGACCTAAGAACATGACCTCAACTCTTCCATTTGCATTCTTTCTAAGGATGTAATGAGCATTGTACGCAAAGGGTCTAGCATGCTTGTGCAAGGGTTGTGGTGGTGGAGTTTGACACTCATGAGCAAAGTGACCTTCTTGACCGCACTCAAAGCATCTCTTTGGCTTGGGCTTTGGATTGTGATGTTGTTGAGCTTTGACTTTCTTCTCTTGTTGAGCCAAGAAACCAATACCACTTTTATCTATCTTCATGACGGTGTTCATGAGTAGCTCACTTTGAAGATAGTTGCCTCGAGAGAACTTTTACAATCCAACTTTCAAATGATCCTTCTCCAACTTGAGTTGCTTGTTTTCCTCTTTTTAGCTTCTCTACATCATGATCAACTCTTGTAGCACCAAATGCACAACTCTTCTCAAAGTTTAGCCTTTTGATTTCCTCTTTGAGTGACTCAATCTCTTGATCAATCTCATTGTTGCATTCTTGAGACTCAATGACAATGGTGTTGGTGGATGAGAGCTTCTCAAGATCTTGTTTTAGCTTTGCATTCTCATTCTTGATCTTGACATAGTCATCATAATGCTCGGACACAACAACTTGCTTGCCTTTGCCACTAGAACCTTGCTCAATGCTCTCAACAATCAAGTCATCACATGATGTGGCTATATCAATCTTAACAACATGGTTAGTAGCATCATGTGTCTCATCGGATAAAAGATCATATGAAAGCACAAGGTTATCATGGTTAACTTTGAGAGTTGTGTACTCTTCCTTAAGCAAGTTGTATCTAGTGTTGAGCTCATTGTGTATCTCCTCAAGTTTATCATGTTTTGCTCTAAGCTCTTTTTAGGGATTATTTGAGCTCCTTGAGTGATGATGACACAACCTTGTTTTCTTCTCTAAACTCATCACTAGCTTTCTCGGCTATGTCATATTTAGCAAGAAGAGACTCATTCTCAAGTTTTAGCTTTTTATTTTTAGCTCTTGTCTTTCTAATGATTTTAGAGTAATCATTAAGCAAGATGACAAGTTCATCATATGAAGGTGCTTCAAATTCATTGTCACTATCACTACCACAATCATCACTATCATCATGGGAGTTTTGTACCTTCTGATCACCTTTGGCCATAAGGCATAGGTGTGTAGGGGATGATGGTGGTGAAGGCGGTGGAGGTAGTGAAGTCCCAATAACAAGAGCGGCCACCTTCTCTTTCTCATCATCACTATCGTCGGATGATCCACCACTTGATAATTCAATGTCGATGAGCCAATCACCCACGATATAAGCCTTGCCACCCTTCTTCTTGTGGAACTTGTTCTTCTTCCAATCTTTCTTCTTGTATGGCTTATCTTTCTTCTTCTCATCATCATCATCATCACTTGAATCATCCTTCTTGCCCTTGAACTTATTCTTGTGCTTATCTTTCTTGGGCTTCGGACATTGATGAGTAAGATGGCCAAGTTCACCACAATTGTAACAATCCATCTCGGAGATAGGCTTTCTCTTGCTACTTATGAAGAATTTTTTCTTGGAGTCAAACTTGACGCCACTCTTGTTAAGCTTCTTAAGCATCTTTGTGGCCTTCCTCACCATGAGTGCAATGTTTGCATCATCATCTTCATCATCACTTGAGCTTGCAAGAACGATCTCAATAGCTTTGCCTTTGCTCTTCTTCTCTTGACTAGCCTTGAATGCCAAGTCTTTCTTCTTGGTGGAGGAAGAGCTTTCTTGCGGAGTGATGTGCATGTACATCTCATGTGCATTGATCTTCCCCACGACTTGGGTTGGTGTAGCGGTGGAAAGATCACCTTGATGGAGCACCGTGACAATGTGGCCATACTTGTCAATTGGAAGGACACACAAGATCTTTCTCACAACATCGGATGGTGACATTTGTGTGAGTCCAAGTCCATTGAGCTCCTCTACAATGACATTCAAGCGAGAGTATATTTCATTAGCATTCTCATGAGGAAGCATGGCATATGAATTAAGCTTTTGCATAACAAGATGATAGCGTTCCTCACGCTCACTCTTGGTTCCCTCATGGAGCGCACAAATATTTTCCCAAAGATCTTGGGCATTTTTATGGTTCCGGACCCGGTTCAACACATCATTGCAAAGACCTCTAAAGATGATATTTTTGGCCTTTGCATTCCACTTCTCATTGGTTTCCTCATCTTGTGTGAGGCGTATGATATCCTTAGGTTTTGAGAAACCTTGAGTGGTGGCTTTAAGCGCGTTAAGATCTTCGGCCTCAAGATACGCTTCCATGCGAATCTTCCAATAAGGAAAGTCATCGCCCTCGAACATGCATGGGAGGAGGTCCATTCCCTCCGGTCATCTTTTTCTCTAGGCGGTTAAGCCTAAATCAAGAATACGAGGCTCTGATACCAATTGAAAGGATCAAGATGCCCAAGAGGGGGGTGAATTGGGCTTTTCTAAAATTAATTGCAACGGTAAAAGCCTAACGCTTAGCCCATTTCACCCCTTGTGCCTATGTGTGTTTTCTATGACTCTAGGACACAAGTTATGCTCCTAGGTTCCAAACCCTACTCTAGCATGGCAATTCTAGCAATGTAAATACAAGAAGTAATGCGAGAATGTAAATGCTCAAAGTAAAGAGAGGGAGAGGAACGCGGCGATGTTTTTCCGAGGTATCGGAGAGTCGGCACTCTCCACTAGTCCTCGTTGGAGCACCCGCGCAAGGGTGTAGCTCCCCCTTGATCCTTGCAAGGACCAAGTGCTCTCTACAGGACGATTCTTCGTCACTCCGACGTGGTGAATCCCCCAAAACCGCTCACAAGATGAGATGGGCCATCCACAATCACCACCGGATGATCCCCATGCTCCCAATCGCCACCGAGCCGTCTAGGTGATGCCGATCACCAAGAGTAATAAGCAAGAACTCTCACTTGACCAAGACAAGCCTAATGAGATGAGTGGATGCACACTTGCTACTCTCTTTCCACTAATGAGGTCCTAAGCAATGGATTAGCAAATCTCTCAACCTCACTAGGGCTCTTGCACTCTCAAGCACTCACAAGGTGTTCTTCAGCTGTTGGAATGAGCAAGAGACCTCAATTGAATGAGGTAAGGGAGTATATATACCCCCCACACAAACCCCACACGAAGAGGTATTTCAGGCAGTTTTAAGGTCGACCGGACGCGTCCGTCGGGGCGACCGGACGCGTCCGGTCATCTGTTAACAGCTAATTGTACCTGCTGTGCGTCACACTGACCAGACGCGTGTCAGAGTCCGGTTCACCAAGACCGGACGCGTCCGGTCAGAAATTTCCCTCTCTGGACCTCTCTGGATAGTGACCGGACGCCCTGACCCTAGCGTCCGGTCGCTGCTGATCAGCGTCCGGTCGCTGCTGATCAACGTCCAACTTGGACCGCGAGCTGATGGCACCGGAGCGTCCGGTCCACTGCGGGGGGCAGGGTCCGGTCACTCTGACACCTCACATACACTGAGCGTCCGGTCGAGCCAAAATGGCTCGAATGACTTCCGTTTTCGTGACCTCTCGCATGGCTTCGACTCTGCTGATCTTTGGGCCAATTCTAGGGCTGCCTAGGACTAGAATGAACAAGTGTGCACCACACCTAAGTCACTAGACTCACCTAGGTCAAGTTACCCATTCAAACCCCTCTTAATAGTACGGCCAAAGGTAAAAACAAAGTCCTAGCTACTCTAAGTGTCTCTCCAACGCCAAACGACACTTAGAACTAGCCGTCGTTAACCTTGTCGTCCATCCTTTGAAAACCGAAAACGATTTCGATCGTCGGGGCATGAATACCATTGATTGCCCAATCAGTCACCATTATCATGACCTAACTCAAACGGTTTCTGCAAAATACACGTTAGTCACAATAATCTTACGTTGTCATTAATCACCGAAACCCACTAGGGGCCTAGATGCTTTCAGGCCCCTCCCCACAGGTCGCCGATGCGGACGTTCTCCTCTGCCACCGATGGCCAACTAATTAACGACCCTTCCCTGCCACCATCAGAAGCCTGTGGGCATTCTCCAGTGGCTGATGTGGCGTTTCCCTGCACTCGCTGATTCTCAGGGACCCTCCGCGCAGGTGACTGGTGCGGCCGTTTCCCTCTCCCACCGCTGGCAGGCCTAACGCTCAGACTCTATTGATGACTCAATATCCAACTGCTGCACTCTAGAAGCCTTTATCCTTAGGAGTTCTTAAACAGTATCACAATGGGCAGCCTTCCAGACCACCATCTGCAGCTCAAAGTTGGTGTTCCCATAATGTTACTCAGAAATTTGAATCCATCAAAAGGTTTGTGCAATGGAACTAGACTTATAGTGCCACAACTCACACATCGCATCATCGAAGCTTAGATAATTACCGGAAAGGCTAAAGGAACTAAGACTTATATTCCAAAGAATAGTCACTACTTCATCTGATTCCAAGTGGCCCTTCAAGATAAAGCAACGACAATTCCCAATCCGTGTATCATATGCTATGACAATAAATAAAAGTCAAGGCCAAACACTCAATGCAGTTGGTGTGCACCTACCAAATCTAGTGTTCTCCCATGGCCAACTTTATGTTGCGTTCTCCCGTGTTACATCACCCAAGCTTTACGGGTACTAATTGAAAATAACTCTAATGGATGTGACAATGAAACGCATAGTGTTATCTACTCCGAAATTTTAAATGACATATCAATAGATACACAACCAACTCAGGTACTACAACAGGTACTACATCCTACAACCAATTTCCCATGCATTCCAAATTTCTAAGTTACTAATTGTGTTCTCTGTCTATTACATTACTCCATGATTACTTGACCTCTATGGTGTCATATACTACTATAAATATTGTACTATGCAGGAGAATTGATGGATCTCAATTTCTAGATAATTGGGGCTCCTGTTGGCCTATACACTGCCAAGATCTGGGGTGATTATCCTTTATTATATGTATACATGTGTGCGTGTGTGCAATGCCTTTTCTTTTGTCCACCCATATCACAACAATGAAATATCTGAGAGGTCAGCCCCCTACTTCATAATTTTCTATGAAATGGATAAGTCCCTAAATTTCATACATAATACTATACAAAACCTGTTATTTGTTTACCCTTATTAAAATGGTACTGCCTTCTACACAACTTATATATTTATATATATATATATTTATATATATATATATATATATATATAGTGTTAATTGCTTCCATTGATACAAGCTGATGATCACAGTACTTTATTTATAACCATGACCATTTCAGATTCCAGTAACATTGTTTGGGACCACACTCATACATAAGAGTGCAAGGAGACTGCTCCTGATGGTAAAAACGCTCCAAAACTGCCCTCATGGATACAAACAAAGACCATTGCATACACTTTTTTTCACAGTTACCTTAGTTACTTGGGTTGGCTTGCAGTTTGTTACTCAATTAGCTTGGTCATGTACTACACCTCTGAAGGTACTCTTATCATATTGTTCCACTTCTACTTTTCTCTGGGTTGTACCTAATATGTAAACAGATACTATATTGGTTCAAGACTGTAAATAGATGCTATATCGGTTCAAGACCAAAGCGAAGTTCACACCATGGCAACATGAGTCTCTATATCGAGTTCCAACAATGTTTGCACATATCTTTTAATTATTTGGGTTCCCTTGCAGTTTCTTACTCAATTAGCTTCATCATGAACTGCAGCTCTGAAGATACTACACGTGAACCATTGCTTTTCTCACCTACAAGACTTACGGATCAACAGAAAAGGAATGAAAAGCCTTATCATATAGTTCTACTTCTACTTTTCTATGGGTTATATCAAATATGTAAAAAAATGCTATATTACTTCAAGACAAAAGCAAAGTTCACATCATGCCAACATGAATCTCTATATTGAGTTTCAACATTGTTGTTTCTTTTTCATGTAATGTGTCTGTCTTCTTGCCCCGTGCAAAGCACGGGGCTATCTGCTAGTATATATAGGCTGGTGGATGGTTGAATAATCAAAGAGAGCATAAAATCTCGATTCACTTCTTACGTCTCTCTCTATATAGAGAGCTAGCTGCGGACCCTACGAATGGGATGTGTTTCAAAACACATTTGTAGACTTTCTGGTTCAACACAGACAATAGCATCCAATGCAAAATAGTGATGAATAAAGGCACATAGCATGGCACGGGGAATTTGGTGGCGACCCAGCCGCAAAAGCATTCAGAGTTTGTGGGGATGGGATGCACCGGCAGTTTTAGATCCAGCAGAGATGTAAAATTAAAGGTAGAGCAAAGAAAGATTGGTCAGCCAGCGAGGCCTCTGCGGTAGCTTGTTCAAAGCAGTCCCCATGCACGTTCAGTCTTGGTGCTCCTCCGATCCGTTCAACGAAGGCATAGCGTGGAAACAGACAAGACTTGAGGAGAGACGGCCAGCAACGCTCAGGTGGCAACCCACGCAAACGTGGACCAAACTTGACCTATCCTTGTTTCTCTAAACCCTGCTGTGGGCATTCAATGGTACATGTTCTAAAGCCTACGATAGGTAGAGAATAATCTTAAGAGCACATATATATCTATGTGCTACAAGAGCACATATCTCTGTGGTACATGATCTTATAACAATTTTCATCACTTGTATCACTTCATTTCTAAGATTACTATCTGTGAAAGGACAGAATGAGCGGATTGGAATTATCTTAGGCGCGACTAATCCATGATGGGTAGCAACCAGTAGAGCACACAGCTAGCTGTTGTTCTAATGATAAACTAAGTTCAGCATGCCAACGTGTATGCCCAGCCCATTACTCCAGTACGTCCTCCTGTATGGCTGGGATGGTACGCCGAGTCAATCATCATTAACCATAACATACTGCATAGTTCATCATGCTGTATGCATACATGTTGTCCAAAACAATCAGTAATATACTGTCATGCATGCATGCAGCAGGATAGATATATTAGATGCAACTGAAATATTTTTCCCAACTAACTTCATGGTCGGTGAAACAGTGAGAGCATAAATGTTCGCTGCCTATAAATAAAGCTACACCATAGAATGGATAAAAAATGTGTGAAAGACAATTACTTATGCAGTAATAGATCAACAGCAATATTGCCTAGGCTCCCGCTAGGAATATGATACATCAGGAGCTTGAGCCTTAGACACAATTGATGAGAATGCATGCCATCCACCATATTGGGAGAATTATTGCAGCATTGTCATTGGTACAAATACCATCAGTTCCTTGTGGCTCATCGATCATGAGTTTTTTACACAATGGTTTGGCTAAAAAAGCGTCAGTCTTTGTGGTGGTCGGCAATGGAAGATCAGCAAGTTTCTGGTGCAATTCTTGGCTGCCTACTGGTCCAATTAGGAGGTTGGCACCGGCCTTGTTCGCAGCTGTGCTCTGGCCAACAAACGGAGGGTGTCAGCCTCATGTCGGCGGTTCCTGATAGGTTCGTGTGGAGACGATGGACGGCCGACGGCGTCTACTCAGCTTCTTCTGCATATAGGGCATTCTTCGTCGAGATGCCTGATATGCGAAGGAGCTCTAGAGGGCGCGGCCGCCTCCGAAGGTAAAGCTTTTCTTTTGGCTTGCACTACACATGAGAATTTGGACATCTCACTGAAGGAAACGACATCTGCTATAATGCTCGGACACATGTGCTCTTTGTGACGAGTCCTGCGAAACTGCTGATCACCTGCTGTGTCACTGCGTCTTCCCTAAGGAGATTTGGTGTCGCGCCTGCTATCTCCGCTAGCCCTTCACCACCTAGTGAACTTGCCTGACGCCAGTACTCTACCAGAATGGTGGATCCACTGCAGGGAATCCCTGCCATCACAGCAGCATTGAGGTTTCGATTCCCTTTTGATACTTGACTCTTCGAACGTCTGGAAGCTTAGGAACCGGCGCGTCTTCGACAGGGCCATGTCCACAACGGCTCTGGCCTACCACCTGATCCTGTCCGAAGGCAGTGACTGGATTGCAGCCGGATTCAAGGACCTCGCCGTGCTGCTCAGCTTGCACTGAATAGGTTCAGATCAGAGCAGCCACTTCGTTGCAAAGTTCAGCGTCATGTAGCAACTCATCACTCTTAATAAAAAACACGTCAAGGGACGTACATGTTCTAAAAAAAGAGTGTTACATACCCTTAATGTGTACATATATATCAACTGAAAGATTTTTTTTCCAACAACTTCCCTATTTTCCTGAATTCCTCAATTAAAAGACGAGGAAAAAAAGTGCAATTTCAGCCGCCTCTACAAACATACACAACCAATTCCTATGAGTCTTTTCAGCATATAGATGATGATTATCAAATAAAGGGAAGGGCACACTTCCATCTATTCTTGGCCATTACTCACCAACTGGCGTCCTCACGCACCTAAAACTGTAGCCAACATGTTGTTTTGAAGGTAGCTTGTAAACAAGGAAGGGCACGATGTAGCCGAACATAGCCAAACCGAACTGAACCGAAGTTCTGGTTGTTGGTGTCAACATCGATTTTAACTACAAACAAAACCGATGATTAATCGAATAGCCTGAACCTTCCATGGTCATGAAAGAAAAAAACACCGGGTTGTGACCCTCTCTCCCCGCTTCCACTTTTGCACTACTCCCTCGCGCAGTCCTATTAGCGCACAACAAGAAACGAGCCCCAACACCCTTGACCATGATCCACGCACCCTATTCCCACTCGGTTGATGCTCACTCACTCCCCACAAACACGGACGCATGGGACATGCCGCACGAGAAACCATAACCCTAACTAGCGGCACGGTGCGGCAGTCGACCGGTCTATGGAGAGCAGCATGGCTCAAAGCAGTACCTTGGAGCGGTGCCGCTAGTGGCACGTAGAGTAGGAGCAGCACTGGCATGGCACACGAACAGATACGAGGGAGAGGCACGACATATGTGTAGTAGTTGTAAAGTTAGCCCATCTGGGCAATGTGACACATATGTGCTTGTTTTTCATGTGTGCTTGTAGTTGGTGGGTTTAAAACTACCTTGAAAGTAAGAAGGTTGAGAGCCAACTTATAAATCCTTGTCGTTCTAAACATATAGCACTTACGGTTTAACTCTTTTATACAAATCAATGCTAAAGGTTAAGAGAGGTGTTATGCGTATGTGAGCACATTCCATGTAAGTAGCCAGGCCATATAAGCAGATTTTGAACGGTAGGTGTTACAACCAAAGAGTTAATATACTCCTGCTCATACTGTGAGAGTAATATTAGACGGTCATTTGCAGTACCATAGGGAGAACTCAATATTAATCCTGTAACGCGTGTAGCATTGTGTTAAATTACAGTGTTTGATGAGGGCTAATGATCGATCTCCCAGATCAAAGGTGCTTGACTGAACATCGTCATACTTAATTTTAGCATTGTGAATCTAACTTCTCGTCCTCTATAGTGAAAGTGCCATGGACGCAGCAAGCAATTTGTTCCAGGAATGCGAACTTTTCTTTCTATATCGCTGCAGTCCCTGTGCATACATACGTGGTTGGCTCTAAATGTAACTAGCTTTTTGGTGGGTGAAATAATGAAAACTTAAGTTAGGACATGTGCCTATAAAGCTACACCAATGAAGGTTTAAAGAAATCAATGTATTATAAGTATGTGTAGCTAGTGAGAAATTAAAGGCAACTATTGCCGCGTCCGCTCCTTCTGGGATTGTGATACATCAGGAGCTTGTCTTACCCGCACCGAGAGGCCGGGACAAATCTTGTGATGCAGAACCTTTTTTTTTTTTTTTTAAAGAAGAATTATATTAGATGATAGCTGGGTACATCAACATATTACAGTTCCTTTGGATTATACAAATATCCAAAAATTCATCTAAATTGTACCCACGCTGTGAATAGCTCCAGATCTCAAACCCAAACCTATTTGACGCTTTGTATGGATGACTGCACATGCAAATACTCGGCAACAATTGTTTTCGGCCAGACAGTAGATGCCCAACGGAAAGCCAACATTCCTGCAGGCGGAGTTGAGAAACTTCTTCTTTCTTGTATCTTCCTTTTTCTTCTTTCTGCCACCGAAGAACGAGAAAGACTGATCTGAAAATTATTCTCCCTAGTCCTTCATTGTGGCCAGATCCAACCACAACAAAACGAAGAAGGGTCTGGAGAAAATTATTCCATGGCGGTGGCATCATCTCCGCCTTGATGCCGCCGTTTGGAAACACAAGTCTCCATGTCTCATGTCGATGAAGATGCTGATGCCGTAGATGCCGCCTTCATCTTTAACATGTCCGCCATAGAGAAAACGATTCCACCCCACACCCTCGCCATTGTCGGAGAAGAGCAGGAGGAAGAGATAAATCTCCAATACCAAGAAACTTGGCATGGAGAAACCCTAAACCTAAAGACTCAATCTAATAAGAAAAAACTTACTAAAAAATAATGGATCCCCACTCCCTCCGACCTTCGGCGATATGCCGGAAGAGGAGGGAGGGGGACTAGCGGTGGAGACACCGAACGGCGGTGGCGGCTGCGGCGGCGGCGGCGTCCCAAGAGTTTCTCGTACGGAACACTTGTGATGCAGAACCTAGGGAGACACATCAGGATCTTTGCTCACCCACGCGCCACATACCCACACCACCGCCTCGCCTGGGGAACCGCCTCCTCTCCTTGCCTGGGCATCCGCTGCCTCCAATCCCAATTCCATTATCCCATCGTCAACCTCCGCACGCACCTCGGTTCGTGAGTCCGCGCCGGCCTCGCGTCCCTGAGGCGGAGGCCAATGTCACCGACGAGGACGCCAAGCGCCTGCAGATGGACAGCAAAACAGCCGCCGCCACAGTCCTGGTGTGGAGGCCGCCCCTTCCCAGCTGAGCAACCTGTTGAGAACGGCTCCTATATATGTGGCCGTCCTGCGATGCACGAGCGGCGGCGTAGCACACACAGGCTGAGGCCGGCTCCAGCCTCCGGACCTGCGCTCGTGGAGGACGCGGCGGCGGGTGACGAGGTCCCGCACTCGCGCCCTTCCGGGATGCCCAGCGAGGGAGAAGGGAGTACCACTGCCGGCATCAACAGCGACGGCGCTCGCGGAGGATGCCGCGGCTGGTTCGGTAGCAGGCGACGAGTTCGCATCGTCGCAGCCCACGAAGCGCACCGTCCCTCCGTCTTATTCTGTTCAAAAGACTTGAATTTAACAAATAATCTACACCATTACAATTACATCCGCTGGAGGTGCCCTTTAGTTCTAAAATTATTGGATAATAATTGTTATGTAGAAAGCAATTACTTGAGTAAAGTTTGCTTGGTCCTATATATGCTACTTCCATACAAACGGCCATACGAGATGTTTAAAATTTACATGTACGTAGGTTAATTTATAATGTCAAAAATTTCAGGAAAATCAGGACTAATAGAAACCAAAAACTAATAGACTTCTGTTTCATATAAGATTATTACACACATTAAACTTCTGAAGCTGTTCTTTCCCCCGAAAGTAAGGCATGAGCTCACCTTGCACACTTGCATTTGACTTTCATGCTGAGTCTGTGACTAGCCGCCCTGGCATCACACACCAGATAGATTAAGGGGGCAATGTGTGGGAAGGAATCTTGATCAGACCAAGGATGCAGAGGTGAGGAGATTGTGATTTCACAACTATATTTTAATATTCTACCTTGTAGATTGGTTCATTGTATTGTGGAGTGGTTCATTGTACTCAGTGATATTCTGTGTAACTCATTTGCTAATGAATCTTTAGCATTTTTTCCTACCTCTTGTTTCCGTTCTGCAGGTGCAGACCGACCTAAAAGTACTAGATCTTTAGTATTTTTTCCTTCCTCTTGTTTCCATTCTGCAGGTGCAGACCGACCTAAAAAGTACTAGATACAATTTTAAGTCTGCAGAATTTTATATATAAAATGTAAAGTCTGCTTCAATAATTCTTTTTATGATGACAAGGTGGTGGTCAAACGGCAGATGAAAGATTTGGAATGATGGGGGCAGCTGGAAACCAGACATGATTCTAACAGTAGGCTACGCCCAGGTAGCCATTTTCAGGCTTCCTCTTAGCAACGGTGAAAAGGTATTTTGGATTCATTTTGGTGTTGGTTTTTTGGTCTTCAATAATACATAGAGGCTATGGAAATTGACCTCAATTGTGTAAGGAAATTCTTGCTCGTGTGATAATTATTTCACAATAGACAGCAACCTGAAAACAATTTGACACACGAGGAAGATTATATGACATGTCTAAATATTCACTCGCTCATAGCACCATTACACCATTGTAAAGCAATCTCTTTTCACCTTGACGGCCAAGACAATGGCAAGATCATTCAGTCCTATGGCCATAGACTAATTATTGATGCAAAATACACTACTACACAAATCTTTTCCGAGACGGTTAAAATCGATTTTCCGAGGCGGTTTTTGTAACCGCCTCAATGAAAGGTCACCGTAAATGTGAGTATTAACCGAGACGGTTTTATACCCGCCTCGGTTAATCAAATAAAAAAAAAAAAAAAAGCCTGGCGAGCCCATCCATGGGCCCGCCGAGCCCATCCAGGGGAGGGAGGGGGGCGCCGCCCGTGCACGCTGGATCGGCTGCCAGCCGAGCACCTCCTCGCTAGATCCGCTACCTGTGACCTCCCTCGCCGCCCGGATCCGCTGCCGGCTGGCCCCGCCCACGCCGGATCCACGCCGGGCGCCGCCCGCCCCGGAGGGAGGGCCCGCTGCCCGAGCCCCCGCGCCGCCCGCGGGCTCCACGCCGCCCAGCGCCAGCCCGTGGTGGCAGCGCGCGCGCCTCCTTGGGTGGCCGTGCGCTGGTGGCCGCACCGGGCGCCGCCCGCCGTGCCGCCCCGCGCCGCCCCAGCGGGTGGCAGCGCGCCCCTCCTGGGGTGGCCGCGCCCGCGCCGACCCGCGGGTGGCCGCGCCCGGCCGCCGCCCCCCGTGCCGCCCCGCGCCGCCCGCGGGTAGCAGCGTCTTGCGCCCGCTCCGTGGGTGGCCGCGCCTGCGCCACGCTGGTGGCAGCGCCCGCCGTGCCGTCGGGCGGATGGCCGCGCCTGGGAGAGAGAAGTGTGGGAGGGAGAAGTGAGGGTGGGAGAGAAGTGACGGCTGGGGAGGGGCAGGGTGAGAGTTAGGGTTTGGAAACGCATAGTATATATATGAGCTGCTGGTTATTGGGCTCTAGATGGGCTGTTTGGGGCTGACATTTACTGAGGCGGGCCTTTTAATATAACCGCCTCGGTTAATATATTAACCAAGGCGGTTGTGTTATAATAACCGCCTCGGTTAATTTCTTTAACCGAGGCGGTTTTGTTATAATAACCGCCTCGGTTAATATATTAACCGAGGCGGTTGCTGTGCCGGGGGCATTGCCTCGGTTGAAACTGATTAACCGAGGCAGTTTTTTGCTAAAACCGCTTCCGAGGGCAATTTTAAAGTGTCTTGCACAATCTTTTGTGTAGTAGTGATAAGCTTATAATTAATGATGCAAAACAATAGCCAAGACAACGGCTATTGTGTTTTTACCCTTATTTTGAAGTCCAATTGTAATTTTACCCTCGTTTTTGTCACCGTTGTGATTTTACCCTTGCTTTGTAACTATGAAGTGTCGGTTTACCCCTATTCCGTTAAAGATGGGTAACGGTGTTAAATGGGATAAGTAAAGACAATTTTGCCCTTGCGAAAATACCCCTACTTTTCTGACTACATTGTGATTTTACCCTTGTTTTTAAAAAAAATTGGCAGCAACATTGAGCAACTTGTTACAATAACCACACAAAATGCAAATATATTGTTACATATAACCACACAGCATACAGATAGATAATATCACATCAAAACATAGTGTAGCAAAAGTATCCATAGAGCACCAACCCTCTCCAGCATACAAGTTTAACCAAAAGTAGTAGCTAATAGTGAGATATTACATGTTCAGTGTCATATATCACACTATTCCTAATAATGCAGCCAACCTCCCTCGCCCTCTTCCTCTTCCTCTTCCTCTTCCTTGTGTTCCAGCCCCTTCTGCTCCTTCAGTTCCAGGCCCTCCTTCAGTTCCAGGTCCTCCTCTTCCTCTTCCTCTTCCTCTTCCTCTTCCTCTTTCCTCTTCCTGTACCCCTTCCCCTTGCACTGGCACTTTCACTTCACATGAATGGATAAAATGGTTCAGTAAACAAGTTGACTAAATAATCAATAGTAGAGAAACAAATAAATAAATAAATGAGCATGACTCACATTGATGCTTGTGAAGATTCATTTTGAGAAGATGAATGGTTCCTCTTTTGAGTAGTAGTTGGACGACTTGGACCTCCTTGGCAATGCTTGGCTATATGTCCTAGTTCACCACATTCAGAACATGGTCTCCTTTTCTTACTAGTGGTGGCTGTCGGAGCCTGCTACGGGGTTCCCGTAGCAGTTGATTCGGATCTCGGCGAACAACTAGAACTTGGCGGTTTCACACAAGAGACACGCGGTTTATCCTGGTTCGAGCCCTCGTCGTCGAGTAAAAGCTCTACTCCAGTCGGCCTTGGCCTTTTGCATTGGATTGATGTATGATCGTGTATTGTTCGTCTGTTACAAAGAGGGTGCTCTGGCTCCTTTTTATGAGAGGAAAGGAGCCAGAGCTATGGTTTCTAATCCTAGTTAGACTAGCAAGAAAAGTTCCGTTCCTATTATAGAAGCTACTTTCTATTAGCCTAACTAGGATGATCCGTTATCTACTCAGACCCGACCTTTTTGCTCTTATCCTGACAGGAGCCGTGCTGATGAGTAGCCGTCTACGTCCCGTATCGACAAGCCCCCGAGCATTTCGAAGTAGAACTCGGGGAACGCCTTGTTTCTTGAGTGATGCTTTGAAGTGATCTAGCCAAAGACTTCCTCTCTTTATGTTGTGCGCCGTAGGTGCACTAATTGAGTGTAGCCCCCGAGCCTCTTGCTACTTATTTATAAGTAGCTGGAGGGTCTTGAGAAGAAAGAAAAAGTTGAGGGTGTATGCCCCGTAGCCCCCGAGCCTCTTGTTACTTATTTATAAGTAGCTGGAGGGTCTTGAGAAGAAAGAAAAGTTGAGGGTGTATGCCCTGTAGCCCCCGAGCCTTTGTCCGAGTTCTTCTGTGTAGGAACTAGACAATGGTTCGTGACTTGCTTTAGCCCCCGAGCTTTTCCGAGTTCTTCTGTGTAGGAACCGGACAAAGGCTCGTGTCTTGCTTTAGCCTCCGAGCTTTTTCGAGTTCTTCTGTGAACCGGACAAAGGCTCGTGACTTGCTTTTAGCTGTAGCCTCCTATCTTTTCCGAGTTCTGTATAGAATCTGGACGAATGCCCGTGACTTGCTTTTATTTGTAGCCCCCGAGCTTTTATGTGTCCTTTACTGCTCTTTATGTCTGCTTTTACTGCTGGGCGCTGGTAGTTGGCGGTGTAGAGACTTTTACTGTACTGGGATATGCCTGGAATATGCCTCTTTTGCTGCCCTCTTTACTGTCCTCTTTTATTGTCCTTGTCAGTGTTTCTTTGTCTTGGTGAACTTGGTCCATGTACGCCACCCTGAGCCTATAAATTAGTCTTTCCCTTCAGTTGCTCTTAGTGCCTTGTGGTATGCCTCTTTTTGTTCTTTTGAAGATGATAGTTGCTGAGATGGATCAGCCCCGGGCTTTTTCCTTGTTCTCCCAATATGGTCCTTTTAGTGGGTAGAAGAATTCTTGAGATAGGGATTAGAGGCAGACTAATCCCGGAGTAGCATTGTGATTGGAGGCTCATTCTGGCAGGTAGAAGAAGTCTTGAGATGTGCTCTGTGCTGGGTCATTTTGCACTCTTAGTTCTTCTTTTCCACTCTGCCAGGGCTATGCTTTGTGTGGGAGGGTTGCCTAGCCACACGGTCCTCTAGCTGTCCGGTGCAGATCAGTGGCCGCCCCACGCAGAGCTGGAGCTCTCTTGTTTACATGGGGTTCGATCTGACTTGTGGTTGGAGAGGCCCGATGTGATGCTTGATCAGTCAGTGCTACTTTTGGCGATCTTGGATGCACTGTGTTGGTGTATCTAGGTTGCTTTGGATCTACTCGGCCCAGTTTATTCAAGAGGTAGTCTGGGTCCGTAGCGCTTATCAACTTGGGTTCTGCGTAGTTGTCTTATATGGCAGAATTCCACGGGGTTCCTTGTAGATTTTTTGCGTAATTTTCTTCTATGGCCAAATTCTACAGGGTTCCTTGTAACCGTTGCTTTAGTGCTCTTTCTGAATTCGATGGGTCTTGTAAGACTTGTATCCTTGTATCCTGTAAGACTTGTTGAAGAAATATATGTTCTTAAAATGATCCGAGTTGTTTTCTCTTGTGTTGCTGATTGTCTGCCTTCTTGCCGACTTGTTTTGATTGACAGGATGACTGTCTGTCTTCAAGTGGACTTGTTTTTGCTGAGATGCTGACTGTCTTCCTTCGTGTAGACTTGTTTTAGTAAACTGACTATTTTCCTTTTTGATATGACTTCTTCTGGCTTATCTTGGCTGAGTTACCCCTTTTTGTAACGGTGTTGATTTTTACCGTTGGTGGGTAACGGGATTAGGACCGTTATCCCAAAATTTGAGGGTTTACTGGGCCTTTCCTATTATCTCGCTTTGTATCCGTTGGCCTTTTTACCGTTGCCCGTAAGTGGGCCTTATGATTGGGTTATAAATTAGCTGCGGTGACTGTTCTTCTCCTTCACCTTGCCTTTGCCTTCTGAAACCCTAGCACCGAAGAGGAAAAGAAAATCCCAAAATCCTGCTCTTGCTCTGCTGCGCGTCCTTCCCTTAGCTTTGGCTGCTTGCTTTATTGCATGGGTAGGAAGAAGGTTGCGTCTCAGAAGCCAGTAGTCGAAAAGCCTGTTCTTGAGGAGGAGGTCGACGAGCAGCTGAACCCGAAGTTTGCTGCGATGAAGGCCACGGCGAAGTCCTTCCCTGCTCCGACTACTCAGGAGAGGCATTTGGTCGAGCTGGAGGAGTGGGGGATGATCCAGCCGAAGGCGTTCTCTGGTTGGATTGCGCCTGGTGAGCATCGCGTTCCTGTTCCTCGCCCAGGGGAAATTATTCTTTTTGTCTCTTTTGTTCGTGCTGGTCTCTATCTTCCGGCCTGTTCCTTTCTTCATCGCTTCCTTTGATATTTTTGTATCTCTCTTCATGATCTTACCCCGAATGGCGTTCTCCATCTTTCCGTCTTCGTTCACTTTTTTGAAACCTTCCTTGGCATTCCTCCTTCTTTGAATCTATTCTGTTTTCTTTTTCGCCTCAAACCGCAGCCCCGCAATGATTCTCTCCATACCCTTGGTGGATGTGGGATTCAATTTCGGCAGGGGCGTAAGTCGAGCCATTTCTTTGAATATGATCTTGTTGAATCCGTGAAGGATTGGCGATCCGAGTTGTTTTATGCTGGCAATCTTGACGGGGGTGTTGGCGCTCCTCCACTTGAAACCTACTCTGGAGTTCCACCTGTTCCTAATGACCGGTGGGAGAAGGAGCAGCTCACTACTGCTGAGTTGTCTCTGCTCCAACCTCTCTTCAACAGGATTAGTTATTTGAAGCAGAACGGCTTGTCTGGTTTTGCCATTGTGGCAAGTTATCTTCATCGCCGAGTACAGCCTTTGAAGGCTCAGGAGCATTTTGGCTTCGAGTACTCTGGTGCCGAAGATCCCTCTCATATGGTGGCAACGACCGAGTTGTCCAATGGTGAGGTGCTTACGCGCCTCCAGAAGATCTTAAAAGGACGTCGGTGGTCCCGATGATTGGTTTTGAGTACTCGGCTGCCAATCCTCCTCCTGTTGTAAGTGTATTTTCCTGTTTGTTTTATGTTTCCGAGTGCTTTTTGATTAAGACTGACTTGTTCTTTGTCTTTTTGAAGTCCTTTGGAAGGGATTTTAATGCTGATGCCTCTCTCTATGTTGATGGAGAGATTGCTCCTCTTCCAGCTCCCTCGGCTGCTCCCGGTCATAAGGTAATTGAGGGTCGAGTTGTTTTGTCGAGTGTTTCTGAGATGAAACCTGTTCTTCAGTATGTTCCTTATCAGCCGGTGGCCCTCCCTCGAGCTACTCGTGCCAGCGGGAAGAGGTTGGCTAGGGGTGATTCTTCTTCTACTGCGCCTCAAAAGCGGGCGCGCACTTCCTCCTCTCCTCAGCCTTCAGGTAACCTTCTGATAGGTGAGAGGTTGTTTGGTTTTGCTATGTTTGTTCTTTTTGGAAGCAGTCTTGATTCTTTTTCTTGGTAGGTGGTGGATCTATTCTTCTTTATGAAGATGAGGCTGAGGATGTCGATGACTCCCCTCTTCTTCGTCGGTGAGTGTTACTTTTTTGGGTTTTGGTGTACATTCTTCTTGTTGCTCTTAGTCTTGATTTGGCTTTCTTGTAGCCCCCGGGCGACTTCTTCTTGTTCCCCGGATTTGGGACTCTTGCCGGGTCCTACTCCTTCATCTGCCGAGTTGTTGGTGGATCTGGATGAGGTTATGCCGCCTCCACCTTCTCGTCCACGTCTCGCTCTCCGTCGTGCCCCTAAGTAAGGGTTTTTCATTTTTCTGACTTTTTTTCCTCCTTGTTGTACTATTTATCTTTAGCTCCTTTGTTCTTGTAGATTGTCTGCTACAATATCTTCGGCTCCGGCTTCTGACTCCGAGAAGGCCATGAGTGTTGGTATTGTGGGTCAGGTGTCTGTGCCTGATCCGCATCCAGCTGTGGAGTCTGCCTTGGTGGTGGCTTCATCTTCTGCTGCTGGGACTTCCTCGTTGCCGGTTGCGGAAGCCGTTGTGATGACTGCTTTAGGGGCAGAGAAGCTGCCTCTTGCCCAACCCCTGACTTCTTCTCGTTCCAGGGTTGGGTGTTCTCCTCCTTTGTCGCCTCCTTATGCTCCTTGGGATTCTGTTCATGATTTGAGGTTGATGCAGGAACTAGAAGAAGAATTTAATTCGAGTTCTCGCCTCAAGAGGCTCCAGGCTTCGTTTAGCTCTTTTGCTGAGCAATTCCAGGTAATAGATTTGTCTATTTTTGTTTTTCCTGCTTGTTCTTTTCTCTTTATCTTCTTTTTTCCTTGTGTGTAGGAATACGTCAGTGATTCTGACCTCTTCTTTGGCTCGTCTGAGTCGCAAAAGAAGTTGTTGGATGAACTGGCTTCTTTGCGGCTGGAGCTTGATGAGGAGCGTCGTGGGCGCCAGTTGTCTGAGGCTGCCTTGAGAGCTCAGGTTGTTGCAGCTGAGCAGCAGAAGTCGGCTGCAATTGAATCCGAGAAAAACGTTTCTTGAGATCTTCAAGGTTTTTATCTATGCTCCTTTGTATCTAATTTTATCGTTGTTTTTCTCTGACTTCTTTCTGTTTTCTTCTGTAGCTTTGAAGAAGAAGTACTCGATAGAAACTGAAGCTTTGAAGCTTGAAGTAAAAACTTTTCGCAACGACTCGGAGAAGGTAAAGGAGGATGCTGAAGAGACTCTTGCCACGGCTCATCTGATTAGGCGTGGTGCTGATCGAGATCTTTTGCAGGCCAAGGCATCAGTAGAGGATTTGACGGCTCGTCTGAAGGCCTCTGAGGATAAGTGGTCGGCCTTGCTGGAATCCGTCCGTGGACTTGCTACCTTGTTGAGGAGGCCTGAAGATGCTGGCCTGACTTGGGTTCAGTTTCTTCCTCGTCTGACTGACCGGGCTATCAACTTTGCGAAGGATGCTGTCTTGCTCGGTGTTCAAGGTGTATTGGCTCGTGTCCGGTTGATTGATCCAAACTTGCCTCTTGAGAGAGTACTGGACGGGACTTATACACCTGAAGCTGAGCAGGCTCTTTCGCAATCTGAGGCTGCTGTTTTAGATATAGCCAAGGAGTTTACAGAGCTTGTAGAGGTTGCGGTTGTACGTGCTGACGGTAGTGATGACTAGCCATCAAGAATTGTAATGATACTTGATGCCTTCCTAAGGCTTTTGTGTATAAAAAATTTTCTTCTTTGGCTTGTTCTTTGATAATGAAGCTGTTGGATGCCTTGTTTTTGTCTTGAGAGATGCTTTCTTGATCGTTGATTGAGCATCTTTGCTTAGTTCGGACCGTAGGCCTCATCCGAGTTCTGTACTCTAGAAGTCAGGATAGATCGAGCTCTTGTTGGCTCTCATCTAGTTCTGAAAAGAAGCTAGGATAGGGCGAGTGTTGGCTCCTTAGCCGTACTCTCATCGGTATTATGAAAACAAACCAGAATGGTTGGGCTCAGGCTAGCTTGTAGCCATTTTGCACTTCAACAATTTATGAGTTCGGACCGTGGGCCCTCATCCGAGTTCTGTTTTTCTAGAAGTTGGGATAGGTCGAGCTCTTTGCTGGCTCTCATCTAGTTCTGAAAAGAAGCTAGGATAGGGCGAGTGTTGGCTCCTTTAGCCGTACTCTCATCGGTGTTGTGAAAATAACCCGGAATAGTTAGGCTCAGGCTAGCTTGTAGCCATTTTGCACTTCAACAATTTATGAGTTCGGACCGTAGGCCCTCATTCGAGTTCTGTTTTTTCTAGAAGTCGGAATAGGTCGAGCTCTTTGCTGGCTCTCATCTAGTTCTGAAAAGAAGCTAGGATAGGGCGAGTGTTGGCTCCTTTAGCCGTACTCTCATCGGTGTTGTGAAAACAAACCGAAATAGTTGGGCTTAGGCTAGCTTGTAGCCATTTTACACTTCAACAATTTGTGAGTTCGGACCGTAGGCCCTCATCCGAGTTCTGTTTTTTCTAGAAGTCAGGATAGGTCGAGCTCTTCGCTGGCTCTCATCTAGTTCTGAAAAGAAGCTAGGAGAATTGTAATCCTTATTGAATAACTAGTTTTTATTGGGAAGGATGGTACATGTCTTTTGATTTCTAGGCAAAAAATCGTCGTAGTTGAGAGATGTGCCATGAATTTTTTATTGGTGCTCCATCTTCAGTCATAAGTTCGTAGGATCCTGGTCCTGTTACTTTTGCTACTATGAAGGGGCCTTCCCATGGGCTGAGTAGTTTGTGTCTTTCGTCTAGTTTTTGAATTTTTTGGAGGACTAGATCGCCAGCTTGTAAGGTTCTTGGTTGGACGCTTTTATCATAATATCTTCTTAGTCCTTGCATGTATCTTGCTGTTTGTAGTGTTGCATTGACTCTGACTTCTTCTAAGCTGTCGATTTCTAGTCTCCTGGTCTCTTCTGCTTCCCCTTCGTTGTATTGCTCAATTTTGGGAGATGTCCAGATTAAGTCTGCTGGTAGTACAGCTTCTGATCCGTATACCAAGAAGAAAGGCGAATAGCTAGTTGCTCTACTTATTTGAGTTCTTAACCCCCAGACTACTTTTGGTAGCTCATCTATCCATTTTGCTCCGTAATCTTTGAGGTCTTCATATAGTCTTGGTTTTAACCTTGCTAAGATGAGACCGTTGGCTCTTTCTACTTGCCCGTTTGCTTGAGGATGAGCTACTGATGCGTAATCAATGCTGAATCCGCAGTCTGTTGCCCAGCTTTTGAATTCATTAGCTGTGAATGGTGATCCCAGATCTGTAATTATTCTGTTTGGCATCCCGAACCTGTGCATGATTTCTTGGATGAACTCTTGTGCTTTTGCCGAGCTGTATTTTACCAAAGGCTTGTATTCTATCCATTTGGTAAATTTGTCGATAGCCACAAAAATGTACTCGAACCCTCCTTTGGATTTCTTGAGTGGTCCGGCTTGGTCAAGTCCCCAGCATGAGAACGGCCATGCGGGTGGAATGCATATTAGGTTGTGAGCTGGAACATGAGCTTGCCTTGCAAACATTTGGCAGGTTTTGCAGTGTTTGACTAGTTCTTCAGCGTCTTTCAGTGCTATTGGCCAATAGAATCCTGATCGGAATGCTTTTCCGACTAGTGTCCTTGAAGATGCATGGTTCCCGCAACATCTAGAGTACATTTCTAGTAATATTTCTCTCCCTTCTGTTGTTGAGACACACTTCAATAGTATGCCTGATGATGCTGCCCTTTTGTAAAGGTTGTCTCCCACTAAGACGTAGTTTTTGCTTCTTCTGTTGACCTGAGTTGCTTCTGTTTTGTTACCGGGTAACTTCTTTTCTTTGATGTAATCTATGAATACTTGCATCCATGTTGAGTTGTCTGTGCTGATCATTAAGATTTGCTCTTGTTCTGTCTTCTTTTCAGTTTCTTTTTCGTCTGACTTGATAGATGGTTTGTGTAGTTCTTTGACGAAAATTCCTGCTGGCACTTTTGCTCTATCTGAGCCCAGTTTGGCTAGGACGTCGGCGGCAAAATTTGAGTCTCGTAGTATATGGTGGATCTCTAGTCCTTGAAAATTCTTTTTGAGTTTTCGGATTTCTGCACAATAAGCATCCATGTTTTCCTTGGTGCAATCCCATTCTTTATTGACTTGGTTGACTACAACTGCTGAATCTCCGTAGACTAGCAGTCTTTTGATTCCGAGTGATGTTGCGACTTGTAGGCCGTGGATGAGTTCCTCGTACTCTGCTTCATTGTTGGTAGCTTGCCATAAGATTTGCAGAACATATCTGAGTTGTTTTCCATCAGGTGCGATAAGTAGTACTCCTGCTCCTGCCCCCCTTAGTTTTAAGGATCCATCGAAGTACATTTTCCAATGGTCTAGGATGGCATCTGGAGTGGGTTGCTGTATCTCGGTCCATTTTGCGATGAAGTCGGATAATGCTTAAGATTTGATTGCTTTTCTTGGAGTGAACTCAATTTTGAGTGCCCCGAGTTCTACTGTCCATTTTGAAATTCGTCCAGTTGAGTCTCGATTCCTTAGGATATCTCCGAGTGGAAAATCTGTTACGATGACTACTTTGTGATCTTCAAAGTAATGTCTGAGCTTCCTTGATGTTATTAGTATTGCGTAGAGTAGTTTCTGCACGTGGGGGTATCTCACTTTTGATATCGTAAGTACTTCACTTATGTAGCAAACTGGCCTTTGTATTTTGTAGATGTGTCCTTGTTCTTCTCTTTCGACCACGATAGCTGTGCTTACTACTGAAGTTGTTGCAGTAATGTAGAGCATGAGGTCTTCATCTTTCCTTGGTGGTACTAATACTGGAGATGTACTAATGTATGCCTTTAGCTTGTCGAAGGCTTCTTGTGCTTCTTCATTCCAAGTAAATTTGTCTGTCTTCTTTAGTAATTTGAAGAAAGGCAAACGCTTTTCTCCAAGTCTGGAGATGAATCTGTTAAGTGCTGCCATGGAACCTGTTAATTTCTGTAGGTCTTTGATATCTGCAGTGGACCCATATCGGTTATTGCTTTGATTTGTTTTGTGCTTGCTTCGATTCCTCTTTGGCTGACTAGAAATCCGAGTAGTTGTCCTGATGTACGCCAAATACACACTTGTTGGGGTTGAGTTTTCACTTCTATTTTTTGAGATTGTTGAAGGTTTGTTGTAGGTCTTCGATCAGAGAGTCCGGGTTCTTTGTTTTGATGACTACGTCATCTACATATGCTTCCACGTTCTTTCCAATTTGATCGCCCAAACAAGACTGAATTGCTCTTTGGTATGTTGCCCCTGTATTTTTGAGCCCAAAAGACCTTGTTTTGTAACAATAGTCACCGAAGGGTGTGATGAAGGAAGTCTTGTTTTGGTCTTCTTCTTTTAGTGCAATCTGATGATATCCTGAGTAGCAATCTATAAAGGATAATAGAGCTGTTCCTGCTGTTGAATCCACTATTTGATCAATTCTTGGTAATCCGAAAGGGTCTTTAGGACAATGTTTGTTGAGGTCCGGGTAGTCGACGCACACGAGCCGTTCATCCGTGTTCTTTTTGTGTACCAGAACAGGATTAGCTAGCCAGTCTGGGTGTAAGATTTCTTTTATGAATCCAGTCGCTAGTAGTCGGGCTATTTCTTTCTTTATTGCTTCCTTTTTGTCAGGTGAGAAACATCGCAATCTTTGTTTGATTGGTCTTGCTCCTTTGTTGACTTCAATTTTGTGCTCAGCCAACTCTCTTGGAACTCCAGGCATATCAACTGGTTTCCAGGCAAATATATCCTTGTTGTCCCGCAAGAAGTTGGTGAGCGCGAGTTCCTATTTAATAGGTAGATGTGCACTGATCGTGGCAGTCTTGGATGGATCACCTGTCCCTAGATCAATCTTTTTGGTGCCCTCTCCTTCAACTGTGGTGAGGGTACTTTGCTTTGTGGCTGGGATTTCTAGTTCTTCTGTTCTTATTTCTGCCACTGCCGAGTTGATTTCGCCTTGTACTTTTGAGGATATCTGTATTGCTTGTACGTCGCATTCGTAGGCTCGTTTTAGATCTCCTCTGAGAGAGAGTACTCCATGTGGTCCTGGCATCTTGCGTAGTAGGTATGGATAGTGTGGTATAGCCAAGAATTTTGCCAGTGCTGGTCTTCCCAATATTGCATGATATGATGATTCAAAATCTGCAACTTCAAATTTGATGAGTTCTGTGCGATAATTTGTAGGACTTCCAAATGTTACTGGTAGTGTAATCTGCCCGAGAGGTATAGCTGGTCTCCTGGGTACTATTCCATAGAATGGTATACTTGTAGGTGTGATCATCTTTGAAAATTCTGGTCCCATCTTCTTCAAGGTGTCTGAAAATATGATGTTAAGTCCTGCTCCTCCGTCGATGAGTACTTTGGTTACTGTTATGGCGGCAATTGTTGGTCCGAGTACTAATGGATATAGTTCTGCGTTTCCAACACTTGTCCATTGGTCTTCTCGTGAAAATTGTATTGGATATTGAGACCAGTTTAGATATCTGGGAGTTGCTGTTTCTGCTGCCATGATCGTTCGCCAAGCGAGCTTGTCTTCCTGTTTGCTTCTGGAGCCAGGGACACCTGAGAATATTACTGATACTGTTGCTCTTGGATTTTGAAATCCGTTGTCGACTGGGTTGTCTTCTTCTTTCTTCTCTCTGTTTTCTTCTTTGTCTTGTTTATCTTTCTTCGTATATCTTTCTTGGAAGATGTGACACTCTCCCATAGGGTGAATTCCTGTTGGGTGATAGATGCATTTCATATTTTCCAGATCTTCAAATTTTCTTGCCGGGTAGTATTTCTTCCTTTCTGTGGATGCCACCATATTATCTGAATATCTCTTTTTGTTGTGATACTCCTATCTGTTGTCTTGGTTGTTCCATCTTCTTGAATTGTTTTGGAATCTTGAGTTGTCTTGGTATCTTGAGTTGTCTTGGTATCTTGAGTTGTTTTGGTATCTTAAGTTGTCTTGGTTGTTCTATCTTGGGTTGTTTTGATCGTTCGGGTTGTTTCTTCTGTCCGTGTTGTTTCTTCTTTCTGATTTGTTTCTATTGTCTGGGAACCTTTCTCGCGTCTTTTCTTCTGCTGTGATCACCTTTTCGACTGTTCTTTTGAACTCGTCGTTTGTACATGGGTTTTCTTTGCAGAAGTCATGAAACATCCATCTTACTTTCAAACCATATGAAAATGCTTCTATTACTTCTCTTTCGGTGATGTCGTGTACTTATGCTCTGAGTTCCCCAAATCTTCTATAGAATTCTCTGAGGCTTTCTCCTGGATTCTGTTTTAATCCTTTTAGCTCGGCTTGTGTTATTGGATGGATGAGTATTCTTGCAAAATTTTCACAGAAGGCTTTCTGAAGATCGCCCCATGTTTTGATGGATCCGGGACGTAACTTGTCGAACCACTGAAGTGGTAATGTTTCCAGTGCCGTTGGAAAAAATAGTGCTTTGATGTCGTCATCTCCTCCGGCTAGTTCTATTGATTGAGAGTAGATTCTAAGCCATTGCATTGGTTCTGTCTTGCCGTCATACTTTGAGTGATTGGATGGTTTGAATTTGTGAGGTAATTTGACTATGAGTAGTCTTCCCGCGAAGCAGGGAAACCTGTCGGGTACTTTTTCTGGCTTGTAGTCGGAATCTGCTTGACTGTCATATCTTGAAATAACCCTGGGAGGGCTTCGAGGTGGTGTTGGTAATCTCCCTCTATTTTCTCCTGTTCTCTCGGTCCAATCGTGATGTGGCTGAGTTCTCCTGCTGTGGTTTGGAGTTGATAATCTTTCAAATGCGGAAACTCTCCGACTTCTTTGGCTTGTCTGCTCAGATGGTATATGACAAGGAGATACTGGGTCATCTTGTATTCTTTGCGCGGTATCTCTGAGTAAATTTCTAAGCCTCGTTGATCAATTCTTGTATCTTGTCGATGGGATCAAGTCTGGCTCTTGCTGTAGCTCGCCTTTCCTCGGCTTCTTTTTCGGCTCTCTTCTAGTTGTACGCGGCTAGGTCTTCTTCGTATTTGCACCATGCTTCCCTGCGCTCCTGGACTCGGTTTCTTCTTCCTTGCTTTTTCTTGTTTCTTCTTTCTCTTGCTGCCCTCTGGCTGTCAGTTTCCCCCTCCTTCGTGGTAGAGTTTTGTGGAATATCTGCTTCTGATTCTTCTAAAGATCTGTAGTCAGGTTGGACTGGTGGTACCAGGGGTTGTCTCATCATGAACACCTCTTTGTACGCATCGGGTGGATAGCCGGGTTCTTCCCCTTCTAAGGGTCTACCATATTGAAAAGGAAGGGAGGTGGAGTACTTATCTTGTTTGAAGACGTTCCATTGGGCGAGGTCGTGAGGTTCCATTGCCTTCTGGACGGTATTTTGATATGTCCGAGCTGAGTTGTTGAAGCCGAAGAAAAAAGAACTCGGTATGTTTTGTAGATTTATGTCCGTAGTTTCTTCTGTCAGCTTGAGTCTTGAAAAAATTTCCGCTATCCTCGGTTCGGGTTCTTGAAGTAGTCGGCTATGGAGAATTCCGTGATCGTCTGCTTCGCAGATCCAGCTTCCGAAGATGAAGGTTGATCCCTTTGAAAAAGCCATTGTGTGTAGGTCTGTCGAGCCTTTGACGTTGATTTCGCCGAAAGTCCCTTACCTGGCGCGCCAGCTGTCGGTGTTTAACCACCGATAGCCTGCCACGGGGTTCCCGTAGCAGTTGATTCGGATCTCGGCGAACAACTAGAACTCGGCGGTTTCACGCAAGAGACACGCGGTTTATCCTGGTTCGAGCCCTCATCGTCGAGTAAAAGCTCTACTCCAGTCGGCCTTGGCCTTTTGTGTTGGATTGATGTATGATCGTGTATTGTTCGTCTGTTACAAAGAGGGTGCTCTGGCTTCTTTTTATAAGTGGAAAGGAGCCAGAGCTATGGTTTCTAATCCTAGTTGGACTAGCAAGAAGAGTTCCGTTCCTATTACAGAGGCTACTTTCTATTAGCCTAACTAGGACGATCCGTTATCTACTCGGACCCGGCCTTTTTGCTCTTATCCTGACGGGAGCCGTGCTGATGAGTAGCCGTCTACATCCCGTATCGACAGTGGCCTCATCATAGGACCTGATCCTAGAATTTCTTGGTCTTCCTGGTTTCCTTCTCAGTTTAGGCTTCTTGATTTTATATCCCAAATCAATATGTGTCCAATTATCCTTGGATGTCATTGGATTGAAAAACCTGCATATGCCTTTTTGAACCGATCGACAGAGAAGTATTCATGCACAAAGTCATCCATTCGTACCTCTCTACTAATCTTAGAAATGAAAGCTAAAGCATCGGTGCAGGGTTTTCCAGTTACTTGCCAAGCCCTACATGAACATGTTTTTGGCCTAATTTGACTGGATATATACTTGAATCTATTCATAGTTATTTCAGCTGTTCCAGCCCCACATATCAATATATCATGGTCCTGTATAATCTTGGCTTTAGCATTTAGAGCATTGTTGACAGTTGGAATGATTATGCCTAACATTTTTCTACCAATCTTGGCTCTCAAAACAAATTTCTCAATGATCATTTGTCTTATCTTATCATGCATATCCACAATTTGAAAATCCTTGGTTTCAGACACTCAATTGTTAAAGCTTTCTGAGAGGTTGTTGTTGATGTAATCTACCTTGCATTCTTCCCCAAAATAGCTTCTACTCCACACATATGGATGGTTGTCATCCAACCAGGATAGTGCACTAGGATCCTTCTCCTTTATGTTTCGCATGAAGTACTTGAACTTGCCAATTGTGAAGCTCTTGGCAGCTGCCCACATATTCTTACCATAAAGCTCATCACCATACCCATTCTTCTTCATGTTCTTCCACAAGTGCCTCATGCATTCTCTATGTTCCACTCCTGGGTACACATCATCTACAACATTCTCAATTCCTTTGCCCGCATCTGTACTGATGACCAAGCCTATAGGAGTACCAATAGCCTTCTTTAAGTTATTCACAAACCAAGTCCAGCTTTCCGTAGACTCAGTCTCAATCACACCATAAGTCACTAGAAATAGGTTGTTCTGACCATCCACTGCAACAGCTGCTGCTAGCTGACCCCTTCCCCTTCCAGTCAAGTGTGTGGCATCCATGGCAATGTATGGCCTACATCCTTGCAAAAAGCCATCAATGCATGGTTTAAGAGCACAAAGAACCTTCTGAAACAGAAATCACCATTGTCATCTTTTTCAGTGTCTTTGTCAACAATGCTGCCAGGTACTACTCTTAGAAGCTCAGCTTGATAAGTTGGTAGCAAGTTATAACTATCATCCCACTTCCCATATATAATGTCCATCGCCTTTCCTTGCCTCTGAAAACTCTATCATATGGAACATCTATCGAGTACTTCTTCTTGAGCCTAACTTGCAACTCCTTTGGTCTCATTTCAGGGTCTTCCCGTACCAGATCGACAACTCTTTCAGCTTTCCATTTATTGGAGGCCATAGTTTCACCATAATTGTTGAATGAACCACAAGTATGCTTTGGACCACTAGTCTTAACCTGCAAATAAAAAACAGCAAGAAAAGAACCATCTTATTAGTAAATTGCTGCACACTAGTAGATGACTTTTTGCTTGAAGATGCAAAAAACAGCAAGGAAAGAACAATCTTATTAGGAAAAAACAGCAAGGAAATTACCTTACAACCAATGTACTTTTTACTCGTCAATGAAAAAAACTGCCACTTGCAACCCTGATTTGCTCTCTTGCATATGGCTCTAAATCTGGTCTGGTCCTTTTGCTTCGTCTTGAAGCCATGATCATTCAAAATGGCATGATGTGTAACTGCAGATTTGCACTGATCCACATCTGGGAACACCACATTTACATAAATGTTCGGGTTATCAACATCATATGAGAAGGGTGGAGGATCATATTCATCATCATCATCAATAACTTCACCATCAGGATTAAACTTCGAGGTCGAGCAATCATCACAAGAATCAGAGGATGCAGCCAAGTCACTATCATAGCTGCTATCACTTGCTGCCACAAGTGAATCAGTGTCAGAATATATGCCCTCTTCCTCAACTACTACAACCTCGTCATCATGTTCACCATTTGCTTTGTATTCGATGGCTCCCCTTTTTTTGTTTGTGGATGTGGGTCTCTCAGCAGTGTTTGTCTCATTGGTGGCCATTGTATTCCTCACAGAAGGGTGATACCTACGTTTTGTTGGCGAAAACTGCAAAGGACCCTCAAAATCATTGATTTGGGCATTAATATACACCTTTACCCCATCTTTATTGAGTTCAAACCACTCAAGCAATTGCTCATCTATTTTAATCTCGATAGAAGTTCCCCCAGATATTTCATCCAATGCACGCCACAAAGTTATGTACTGTTTTGAACCCCACATGTAGTGCTCTGCTATGAAATCAACTAGTTGCAGCAGCTGAAAGCTTTGCATGTCAACAACTTGAGTCAGCAAGGTTCTACCCTGCCGCCATGTCTTTGGTCCCCCATCAGGCAAACTAAAATATGACCGAACTCTAACAACAAGGCTCATGTCCATTTGACTTGGCCTACAAATCACATCATCGAATACACTATTAGCTAAATCGCTCTACAAAATGAAACTTATTTATCCTACGAACTAAAATGAATTTCGCCTACAAATCACAAAACTAATTTGGCCTACAAAATGATAAGAGCTCCAAATCTTACCTAGTCTCTTCACCGATGTCACACAAATCCATCTCGCTGGGTCACAGCTCTTGCAGTCGCCCATGATGCATAGGGACCTAGCAACCCAACCACACGGCTAGAAGTGCACTTGCCCAGCAATAATTAGGTCCTAGGAGTGAATTGTAGTATCAGGCAGTTTGTGTAGCAGTACCAATCTAGATCACGGTTTAAAAAATAACAAACAATTGGTATAAGCAATGATTGCATTCCAATTAAAGGAAGGGGAGGAACGGAAGACAGCACCTGCTGTAGTTACTGCTATCAGACTTGAGGCAGCAGGTGCTAGTGCTAGAGCATGGAGTACCTACCCACGATGAACCTGCTCGTCTGGGGCCACGCCCATGCCCTCGGCCCTGGCCGTCCAACTGCTGCGCCGCGCCAAGGGCCCCTGGCTGCTGCGACCTGCCCAACTGCCGCGCGCAGGCACACCGCCGCTGGGCCGCCGCCCGCCGCCCTGGAGGCCCCTGGCTGCCGCGACGCGCCCAGCTGCCGCGCCACCACCACCGCCGCCGCCCGCCGCCGCCGTAGCTAGGGTTTTCGGTACAGGACGGATGAGAACGAAGGGCCACGGTGAAAAGCCACGGTATTGAGGGGAACCAACGGAAGGATAAGGGGTATTTTCGTACATGGTGACAAGTTCCAGTAACTGTGAAGGGTTCTATTATTTGTTTAATTGTGTTTATTACAAATAAATCTAACAGAGTTAAAAGTAAGGGTAAATGGAGGCTTCGTAATTACAAAGCAGGGGTAAAATCACAACGGTGACAAAAATGAGGGTAAAATGACAATTAGACTTGAAAATAAGGGTAAAAACGTAATAGCCCCTTCCAATTAATGGGGTTACTGATCTTGGTGCAGGTGCGTGTACTGTGGGAAGGGAAGAGCATGCTATGTTACAGAACCATTATTATGGTGGAAACATCTGAGTATTTTCACCAAATTGCATAGCCTACTCATGATCCAAAGTGTTTTGCAATTTGCAACATACGCCTTTAGAGCCTTATTGGTTGGCAACCAAAATTTTCCCTACCAATGATTTTGATATGAATGGTAATATAGTGTGGCTGCTTAGCAGCCAACTCTTGTTGAAAATACAGTTTATTTCTACCTGAATTTATGTCATCCATCTATTATATGAATTGCGATCCAAAGCCAGTAGTAAATACACATTCTTATATCTCGAATGTGTATTCATACACCATTTTATGGGCACGTGCGTGCCGCACGTGCCTTTCCACTAGTTATACAAATATAGTCAAATTTAAGTTATTCTTGAAGATCTTCTATTAATAAAGCAAGCCACAACAAAAAAATATGATATTTTGCACAATTTATTTTTGAATAAAATGAGTAGTCATACTTAAGGTAGAAAAAGACAAACAAACTATAATTTAGAATGGAGTTAGTACTAATTATGGCTTTAACAAATTCCTGTAGGGGTGATAGCCCTCTTTTTCCACTAAAAACTACTAATTATGTAGTTGGTCTGCTAATTGATCACTGGGAAATATTACTTCTAACACTCCACCATATTAATTTGCTCCTTGTAATATTAGTTGTGCTGGCATTGGTGGACCCAGGGCTAAGGGCACTAGGGCCAAGGCCTTAGTCGTGGTCTAGGTAGTCTAGGTACAGTTTAGTAATTTCAGGTGGCCTTGGTAGTTACAGTTTAGGAATGTTTGGTGTTTCTAAAAAAACTAAGGTCCTGTTAACACTTAATAGTTTATTATCAGAGTTCAGTCCGACAGCTTACAGGGCAATCAGCCTAGATTCGGAACCGACGCCTCTCTCCGTCTCTCGTTTGTCTCTCTCTCATGCTCGCTCACTCGTGCTGCCGCTCGTAGCTGGTGCCCATTCTTAGCTATTGTAGGCACTATTAAAATCTGGTGGATGGTCGAATAATCAAGGAGAGTGTGAAATCTCAGTTTACTTCTTACGCCTCTATATACAGAGCTACCTGCAGACCTACGAAGCGGTTCTGATCGAAAACACACTTGTATACTTCGTGATTTAACATGACAATAGTATCTAAAATAGCGATGAAGGTGTTGATGAGCACAAGAAAATAGGCACATAGCATGGCGATTGAAATTTGGTGGCGGCCTGGCCGTGAAAGCATTCGAGTTACTATTGGGGATGGGGTGCACCAGGAATTTTAGATCCATTAGAGATGTTAAAGGTAGAGCAGAAAAACATTCATCTGCGGTAGCTTGTTCATCGCAGACCAAGTGCAGAAACCGGTTCGGTGCTCCTCCGTTCAACGAAGGAATAGCGTATCAAGACTTGAGCAGAGACAACGTCCAGCACTGCGCTGGTCCCAACAGATCTCCACATGGACCAAACCTGACTTACTAACCTTCTATCTCCGACCCAGGTTGTAGGCATTCAATGATTATTTATGTTTTGAAGCCTGTGATAAGAAGGAGTATTGTAACAGCACATTTGATGATTGATTCTATAGATATCTCTGTTGCATGATCTTTTAACAATTTCCATCACTTGTGTCTCTTGGTTTCTATGATTATCAGCCATGAAAGGATAGAACGAACAGATCAGAACTATCTTGGGTAGCGATCAGGACAGCAAACAGTTAGCCGTTGTTCTAACAATAAACTAAAGTTCATCATGCCAACGTCGGCCCAGTCCTCCTGTATGGCTGGGACTGTATGCCAAGTTCATCACCGTGTTAACCGTATAACGTACTGGATAGTTCACCATACCAACCTGCTGTATGCTTACATGTTGTCCAAAACAATTAGTAATAAACTCATACCCCGGCCATCACGCATGCAGCAGGGTAGATATATTAGATGCAACCCAAATAGTTTTTCCAACAACTTCCCTATTTTCCTAGATTGCCATAAACTCACATACCATGCATCACGCATCCAGCAGGGGCTGACTGTTGCAGACCTTCTGTTGTACAGATTTGCAATCGAAGTGATTCAGGCACGAGAATATGACATTGGATCAAAAGAGACTAGAGACCAGAAGCAATGACAAAATAAAGAATGTATATATTTGCCATCACTCGCATTCTCAAGAATCTTTTTGCGAAAGTAATCTGTCACTTAACTAGCGCTAGGCCACCCAAATTTGTTAGCCCCGGCTCCAAATTCCCCCTCCCACTAACCATTAGTGTTGTGCTATCAGGTGCCCACTCAAAAATTCCTTCAGTGTTTTCCTCCCTGCGACCATCCCGAGACCGGCGACCCACCTCCCTGCCGGTCGCTAACGGCCTCTTCCTACCCGGCAGAAGCCTTCCCATGAACCGCCGGCGGCATCTTCGTCACCAGCGGACCAGCCCAATGCACCTCCCCACCAGCTGGCACCAGCACATCTCATCCCCCACCATCAGGTACTGCACCATATCGGTCGGCCCCCTCCTCCCTGCAGGTCGGTTGCGGCCCCTCCCCACAGGTTGCCGATGCGGACGTTCTCTCTCCCACCAGTGGCCAGCTAACGACCCTTCCCCGCCGTAATGGGAATCCAGGGCGTTCCCCAGTGGGTGATGTGGGCCTTTTCCTGCACTCGTTGATGTCTCAGGGACCCTCCCCGCAGGTGACCGGTGCGGCTGTTGCCCTCTCCCACCGCTGGCTAGCCAGCCGCCCTTCCTCGCCCTTGCCGTTGGAATGTGACTTGACCCGGCCGCCCTGCGTTCCCAGTGGCCGATGTGGCCTTCCTCACGCTTGATGTCTTGCGGCCCTCCTAGCGAGTGACTGGCACTTCCCCTTCCCTGTCTCCGACAAAGGCCAAGTATTCGATGGCGACAAGGGAACGTCATCCTGTACTGATCCATGATGGGTAGCAACCAGGATAGCATACACCTAGCTGTTGTTCTAATAATAACCTAATGTGGATTGAGGAATGCACCAATCTAGAATCACCCGAACCTAGATTATGTGTTTGGTTTGAATCTCGAGTTGAACCGGTCTGGTACCAATCTGTCCTCCATATATAGTCTTCCTGATAACTTAAGTTTGATGGACCGACCAATTCCTCAAAAATCATTAGACGCCGCAGCTCTGGCCTCTGGCCGGCGGACGAATTGAGTCTGGATATGTTGTACCGTAATCCAAACAGGCTGTGTTCATCATGCCAATGTGTATGCCCAGTCCTCCTGTATGGGTTGAACAATATGCCGAGTCCATCACCGTTAACAAACTACTACAAAGAACATTTGTACTAGTGATTCTAAACCTATTTCTAGGTGTTTTTCAGAACCACCAGTATAAGAGGCTAGTAAAATGACCATTTCCACTAGTGCTTGAAAATCGCACGCTTTGCGGCCGCCGGCATTCGAACCTGTGATCTGCCCCTCGCATGATCCCTCCCCTACCACTGCACCACACACTCACATATGTCCATATTCTTTTTTTTTTTCCCCACATATTATCGAAAACCAAGCATAAATTTAGTGTTTGAGGCCCTAAATGAATTCAAATGAAAAAGTTATCAACTATAAAGTTTCGTAACATTTCAAGATCTACGACTTTTATTTTGGAAGTTTCTTCATCCGAGGTAGTTTGAAAAACTCAAAAAAAATTAATTTCAGACTATTTCTAATGGATGATTTTCTTAAAGAAACCGCCAAGAGAAATACGATTTCTACTAGCGATTCCTTAAGAAATCCGCTAGTAGAATTTCTACATGATTTCTAATGGCAGTTTTCTTAACGAACCGCTAGTAGAAATCGTATTTCTATAGACGGTTTCTTAAAAATCCGCCACTAGAAATAAGACCGATTTTTACTGGCTATTGTCAAGAGAAACTGCCAGTACAAATTAAATGCTAGAGTCAAGAGAAATGAGCTCTGTTTTAGTGACCATATCATAACAGTTCATCATGCCAACGAATATATTTCTTCCAATGAACTTCCCTATTTTACCAAATTGCTAAATTAAAAATATATAAATATACTCTGTGTGTGTGTGTGTGTGTATGCAGAACTCAATCCTGAAATGGGTATACCACTGTGTAACATTACATTACAGTACGTGCTTGGGAGCTAGTGACTGAGTTCCCAGAAAGATCATTCGTGCCTGGCCGATCTGCATCATGTAGCATTGTGATTCTAGCTTTTCAATGTCTTACATGCAACAAAAAATTTGTTCCAGGCCTGGTAAGTTTCCTTTTATAAAGCTAAAGTAATTGTGCAAATGTGGTTTGCTCTAAATGCAGCTATTTGTTGTTGGGTAAAACAATGAGAGCATAAATGTTTGATATAAGACATGCGCCTATAAATAAAGCTGCACTACACAATCGAATTGATAAAAGAAAAACAGTGAATGATAATTATTTTTGCAATAGCAGATCAACGGCAACATTGTGGAGGCTCCCGCTAGGAATGTGATACATTAGGAGCTTGAGCTTTATCAGCGCGAAGAGCACATGTCATCCAACATTTCCTTGTGGTACAAATGCCAGCATTTCTTCGTGCCTCCTCGATCTTGAACAATCAGCAGTTGTCCCGTCTCTCCTACTTCCTCTGCCATAGTTCTTTGCGAGAACACAGAGCTGAACTCTAGTGTAAAGTTCTTCCTACATCGGGTCCAAGCCACTGATCATGCTCGTTCCACCAATCTCACCTTCCACCTAGATTTTAAAAAATATGTAGTAACTATAAATGTTTCATCCTACATTTTTATTAATATGAAAAATAATAGCTCAATCAGAATTTACAATACAGTACATCATGACTAATCAGGTTTTAATTTTAATATTATGCGAAATTTTACAGTGTTTAGAACAAAATAGCAGCTATCTAATCTATTGGCTATAAAATAAAAAGGAACAACTCCAAGGAACTTAAGTTGTAGACCATGATCTAGTTCCAAATTAAATTCGAAGCGTAAAATATATTTTCACATCTTAGGATTTCTGGCATGGCTGAAGAAGTGGTGACAGAACATCATATGGATCCATATGATTTGCTATAACACATCACATGACTCCTGGTAAGTTCACTACTTCCATTCCACAGGTCAACACAATTATTTGTGTCTCAACATAGTAATGGTGATTCTGTCACCATGTTGTTGCTTGCTTCACCTTCATTTATAGTACCTGCAAGTTATTTCATTGCTACCTTTCATCTTATCGCTATTCTCGAGTCAAGCCCTATCTTTTTATCAACACGAATAATTCATTGAATTACATTTCGTCAGTAACATTGTCCTTGCTTTAATGTTTTCTTTATTTCAATCTTGAGAGCAAACAAAACTTCCACATTGTCATTCCCTAAAACACTATAACCATGGTCACCTTTCTCCTTTTCTTTGTCTATTAAAACCATCCATATGACCATGTAACCTATCATTGCAATTCCTTATAATTCACCATTGCTTTTGATCACACATTTTGACATATAACAATAGTGATTGAAATATCCATGCTAAGTTATTTTCTAACTATTTGTCCTATACAAGCAAACCATTAATATCATCCATTGTATTTTGTCACTTCTTTCCATTTGATTTTGCCCTTCACTTTTCATTCTATCCATGATCAATACCAATCAACTACCAAGGTCGTTCCAAAACATATATTATTTTTTATATATGCATGTGGATCAGTTCTTCCAACCCCTATTTTATTTGACCCAGCATCAAGGGTTATAGGCCCTATTTGAGAGAAGTGATTCTTTGCCGATTCCATGAACTGATTCTCTGAAACAAACTAAGAGACTGGGAGCTAAAAAAGTAGCTTTTCCTAATTCTGTGAAGTGATTCTCCATCCTGATTGAGAGTTTACATAAATAATCAAACCATAGAAGCACTTCTCTTAGATAATCAACCTCCATAGAGAGAATCAAAGTCAAATGGAGCTCTACCAAATATATATACCCATAGTTCCTCTAAGGTTACACAAATGGCTACAACAAACTATAAGATTAAGAGTATCTTGTTAACATACCCTGTGATCCAATCTGTAATTACAACTTTTGCTCAAAAAAATCTGTTATTACAATGAATTACAAATGGTTATAACATTGTCTCTGTCTTGCAGACACCCTATAATCTAATCTGTTATCAGTATATGCCTCCTGTCTTGATGATGATTTTGTTCCCTACGTCGTTGTTCATGCTGTTCAATGTAACTGGTATGTTAGGTATACATACAGATATATATATATAAATATAAAACGCTATCAATAATGTAACTACCTGGTGGACGGGTGAATAATTAAAGTGCACGTGAAATCTAAGCTTATTTCGTATGCATCTATATATAGCTAGCTGCACGCTCTACAAAGAGGGTGTATATATGTGAAAACACACTTGTGTACTTCCTGGGTCAACAAAGAATAGTATCCAGAATAGTGATGAAGGTGGTGTTGATGAGCACAAGAATATAGGCATATAGCATATGGGAATGGGAATTTGGTTGCCACCTGGCCATGAAAGCATTTGAGCTAGTGGGAATAGGATGCACCAGGAGTTTTAGATCCAGCAGACAAGTAAAAGGTAGAACGAAAAAGATCCTTCATTCTGCCAGCTTGCATTGCTTGTTTGTAGCAGACCCTTGCACATCCTGGTTTGGTGCTCCTCCATTCACCTAAGGCAGAGAGACTGGAATAGTTAAGACTTGAGGAGAGGCACCCAACATTGATGTGGAGTAGACTTGACTTAATCTTGTTTCTCTGACCCAGGTCGTAGGCAGAACAATCGTAACAGCACCCTTGACGATCGATTCTATACACTCTACACTTGTGTCTCCTGGCTTAAGATTCTCAATCGTGAAAGGATGGAACGACCAATTCTGTATGCTCACATGTTGTCAAAAACAATCAGTAATACACTCATACCATGCATGCAGCAGGATAGATATATTAGACGCAACGGAAATATCTTTTCCAAAGTTCCCTGTTTTCCTAAATAAATCACTACTGAAAACTTAAAATTCCCTCACGGTGCACTACCGTCAGGGAAAATAAATATACCAGTATGAAAATGTACGTATGGTCATACAAAATAAAAATATCGCCATGAAATTTTTACCGTCAAGGAAAATAAAAATACCGTCGTGGCTAGCTCGATAGGGTAATTCCAGTTTTACCTGACGTTGGTCGTGGAATTTCAAGTTTTCAGTAGTGAATTGTCATAAATGCCATACCATCACGCATGCAGCAGGCTGGCTGTGTCAGACCTTTTGTTGTATTGAAACTCAAGGGTGCGATCAACACGTGTTTGGTGAAAAGGTATACTCCCTCCGTCCCCATGGAGATCGTCGTTTTAGCTTTTTGGACTTCATGTTGGACCATCCGTCTTATTTAAAATATTTATACAAATAATAAAATAAATCAATCAATATTCAAGTATCTTTGTTGATAAAAGAAATCATAATAAAATAAATTATATTTATACAAAAAATTTAAATAAGACGAATGATCGAACAAGATAGCACGGAGTCCAAGGTGACAAACTCAATGGGACGGAAGGAGTAGAGATTTGCAATCGAAGTGATTCAGGCACATCAATATGACATGTGATCAAAACAGCGTAGAAGGCCAGAAGCAATGACAAAAAAAAAATACGTATATTTTGCCAGCACTCACACTCTCAAGAATCTTTGCAAAATTAACACTAGTACAGAAATGCTTTGTAATCGGGCGGTGGTCAACCTATTTCTACCGGTGGTTTTGCCAACCACCGGTGGGAAAGGCCGTGAAAATGGTCCATTTCCACCGGCGGTTGGTTGAGAACCGCCAGAAGAAATCGATTTCTACAGGCGGTCCGCCTATAGAAATCGCTGCCCAAAAAAACACCCAAAAAATTGGAAAAAAATATTTTTAAAAAGGCAAAAAATATTTTTCGAACCGGGAGGCACCCGCCCGCCCGCCTCCGTGGAAGTCGCAAGTCGCGCATTTTTTTTGCGTAAAATCGCGCGCTACATGGCCGGTGGGATTCGAACCCGCGACCTCCCCTCACGTGTACTCTCCCTTACTACTGCACCACACACTCACTTGTGACTATATCTCTTTTTGTTCCCCACATATTATACAAACCCGATAGAAAATTGAATATTTGAGGGTCCAAATGAATTCAAATGAAAAAATGTTCAACTATAAAGTTTCATAACTTTTCAAGACCTACAACTTTCATATAGAGCCTTTCTCCATCCGAGCTCATTTGCAAAATTTGGATTTCAAATTTGAAAATTTCATTCATAGTTTTACTGACTGAGATAATTTCAAATGAAAAAAAGTTATCAACTACAAAGTTTCATAACTTTTCGAGATCTACAACTTTTATTTTGGGAGTTTCTCCATCCAAGAAAGTTTGAAAAACTCAAAAAAATTAATTTGAAACTATTTCTATTGGGCGGATCTCTTAAGGAACCGCCAAGTAAAAATCGATTTCTACTGGCGGTTCCTTAAGAAATCCGCCAGGTAGAAATAGTCGATTTCTACTGGCGGTTCCTTAGAGAACCGCCTATAGAAATCGTAGTATTTCTACCGGGCGGTTCCTTAAGAGATCCGCCAAGAGAAATAGTGCCGATTTCTACAGGCTGTTCTAAAGTGAAACCGTCAATAAAAATAAAACGCTAGTGTCAAGAGAAATCATTTATGTACTAGTGTAAAGTCATCTGTCATTTAACTAGCGCTAGGCCACCAAATTTGTTAGGCCCGACATCCCCCCTCCCAGTAACCATTAGTATTGTGCTAACAGGTGCCCGCTCAAAAATTTCCTTTGGTGTTTTCCTATCCGTGATCATCCCGACAACGGTCGCCGACCTTCCCGCCAGTGGCCACCGGCCTCTTCTACCTGACAGAAGCCTCCCCATAGACCGTTGGCGGCCCTTCTTCACCAACCCGATGCATCTACCACCCGCTGGCGCCGGCACATCTTATCCCCACCATCAGGCACTGCACTAGATCCCACCGCCCCCCTCCTCCTTGCAGGTCGGTTGCGACATTGTGGCCCTTCCGCACAAGCCGCCAACGTGGATGTTCTCTCCCACAAAGTGGCCAACCGACGGCCCTTCTCCGCTGCCATGGGAAAGCCTATAGGCATTCCCCGGCAGGTGAATGATGTGGCATTCCCCGCACTCTCTAAAGTCACAGGGACCCTCCCCGTAGGTGACTGGTGCAGCTGTTGCCCTCTCCCACTGCTGTCCGGCCAGTGGCCCTTCCTCGCCCTTGCCGTTGGCATGTGACTCAACCCCACTGCCATCGGTGGCCTAAGGGTATTCCCAGTTGCCGATGCAGCCTTACCCACGCTTGCCGATGTCTTGCGGCCCCTCCCAACCGGTGGCCAGCACTTCCCCCTTCCCTGTCTCCGACGATGGCCAAGTTTTCAATGGTGACAAGGGAATGAAGAGCAAGGATGACATGTGGCACATGTCATCCTCTACTAGGATGGAATTGGAAGGTTTGTTTTAGGTAGTATTTCTGATGAAAACAACAAAATATGGGTAGTATCAAAATGGATAGCTACCCAAATAGACAAGTAGATATTTTAATTTGTTGTAGGTAGTATTGCTGGAGAAGCTCTTACTACCATGCTGGTTCCAAACTGTTTTCTTGCTCGATGGGACCTGTGTGTGTTCGAAGCCCCAAATGTTCTTGTTTTTTATTTTGTTATGCTTCTTTGTGCTGCTGAACATATATTGCATTGAGAATCATCATCACAGCTGGTTATTTTAGTTTTTGGAAATTTTTTGCCCTGCTTTGTGCAGCTGAGCAGAGCACGAGAATAATGACAGAAAGACATGCACAGGAGAAAAAACCTATAGCTTAAGTCAGAATACTGATTACGGTGACCCTATTCACACCGAAAAGGATGTACCACAGTTTAATATTGTTACGTTATATAGGCTGGTGGATGGTTGAATAATCAAAAAGAGCGTAAAATCTCAGTTTACTTCTTACGCCTCTATATATAGAGCTAGCTGCAGTCCCCTACGAAGGGGATGTGTTTGAAAACACACTTGTATACTTCCTGGTTCAACACAAACAACAGTATCCAAAATATATAGTGATGAAGGTGTTGACGAGGACAAGAATATTAGGCACATATATAGCTTGGCAATGGGAATTTGGTGGCGACCCGGCCGTGAAAAGCATTCGAGTCAGTGGAGATGGGATGCACCGGGAGTTTTAGATCCAGCGCGAGATGTAAAAGCTGGTACAGCAAAAAAACATATGTCAGTCAGCAAGGCCTCTCTGCGGTAGCTTGTCCGAAGCAGTTCCCATGCACGTCCTGTTTCGGTGCTTCTCCGTTCAACAAAGGCATTTTTTTTAGATAATGGATAAACATCCGGCGTTCAACAAAGGCATAGCGTGGAACAGACAAGACTTGAGGACAGACGTCCAGCACGGCGCAGGTGGCAACCCACGCAAACTTGACCTATCCTTGTTTCTCTAAACCTATTGTGGGAATTCAATGATACATGTTCTGAAGCCTATGGTAGGCACAGAATAATCTTAAGAGCACATATCTCTGTGGTATATGATCTTATAACAATTTTCATCACATGTATCTCTTGATTCCCATGATTACTATCTGTGAAAGGACAGAACAAATGGATCGGAATTATCTTAGGGATGACTAATCCATGATAGGTGGCAACCAGTAGAGCACACAGCTAGCTGTTACTCTAATGATAAACTAAGTTCAGCATGCCAACGTGTATGCCCAGTACTCCAGTCCTCCTGTATGGCTGGGACTGTACGCCGAATCAATCACCATTAACCACAGCATAGTTCATCATGCTGTATGCATACATGTTGTCCAAAACAATCAGTAATATACTCGGAACCATCACGCATGCAGCAGTATATATAGATATATTATATGCAACTGTGAAACATTTTTCCCAACTAACTTCATGGTGGGTGAAACAGTGAGAGCATAAATGTCCGATATAACACACACGCTCCTACATAAACAAAGCGCTAGACGTTAGAATGGATAAAAAAATCAGTAGGTTAAGTCGGAATACTGATTACGGAGACCCTAGCTATTCGCATCGAAAAGGACAATATACCGCACTTTATTATTGTTATATAGGCTGGTGGATGGTTGAATAATCAAAGAGAGCATAAAATCTCGATTTACTTCTTACACCTCTCTCTATATAGAGCTAGCTGCAGACCCTGCGAATGGGATGTGTTTCAAAACACACTTGTAGACTTCCACGTTCAACACAGACAATAGTATCCAAAATAGTGATGAAGGTGTTGATGAGCATAAGAATATAGCAACATAGCATGGCAATGGGAGTTTAGCATGGCAATGAGAGTTTCGCGTGTGACCCGGCCATGAAAGCATTTGAGTTAGTGGGGATGGGATGCACCGGGAGTTGTAGATACATCAGAGATGTAAAAGGTATAGCAAAGAAACATTGGTCAGCCAGCAAGGCCTCTGCGGTAGCTTGTTTGAAGCAGGACCCATGCATATCCTGTTTTGGTGCTCATTCAACGAAGGCATATAGCGTGGCATAGGATGGGATGCACCGGGAGTTGTAGATACATCAGAGATGTAAAAGGTACAGCAAAGAAACATTGGTGAGCCAGCAAGGCCTCTGCGGTAGCTTGTTCAAAGCAGGACCCATGCACTTCCTGTTTTGGTGCTCATTCAACGAAGGCATATATCGTGGCATAGACAGGACTTGAGGAGAGACGTCCAGCACAGCGCAGGTGGCAACCGATGCAAACGTGGACCAAACTTGACCTATGCTTGTTCGTCTGACCCCTGCTGCGGGCAATCCTTGTTCGTTTGACCCTTGCTGTGGGCATTCAATGATACATGTTCTGAAGCCTATGATTGGCAGAGAACAATCGTAACAGCACATTGTTGTATATGATCTTATAACAATTTCCATGATCACTTGTATCTCTTGATTTCTAAGATTACCATCTGTGAAAGGATAGAACGAACGGATCGAATTATCTTAGGGACGACTAATCCATGATGGGTAGCAACCAGGACAGCACACAGCTGTTGTTCTAAAAACTAAGTTCAGCATGCCAACGTATTCCAGTACTCCAGTCCTGTATGGCTGACATTGTATGCCGAGTCAATCACCGTTAACCGTAACGTACAACATAGTTCATCATACTAACCTGATGTATGCTTACATGTTGTCCAAAACAATCAGTAATATACTCATACCATCATGCATGTGCCATATGATAGATATATTAGATGCAACTGAAATATTTTTCCCAACTAACTTCATGGTGGGTGAAACAATGAAGCATAAATGTTCGCTATAACACACACGCGCCGCGCCTATAAGTAAAGCTAAACCATAAAATGGATAAAAGTCAGTAAAAGACAATTATTTATGCAGTAACAGATCAATGGCAATACTGCCTAGGTTCCCGCTAGGAATATGATACATCAGGAGACTCAGCCTTAGACACAATGAGAATACATGCCATCCACCATCTTGGGAGAATTATCGCAGCAACGTCATTGGTACAAAAAATACCATCAGTTCTTTGTGGCTCGTCGATCATGAGCCTTTTACATTATTCTCAATGGTTTGGCTAAAAATGTGTCGGTCTTCATGGTGGTCGGCGACGGAAGATCGGCAAGTTTCTGGTGCGACTCCTGGCTGCCTGTAGCTGGCCCAATTAGGAGGTTCACACCGGCCTTGTTCACGGTTGTGTCGAGTCGGGTGCATAGGCGTTCCGTCAGCGATGCAGTCAACTCATCCTTGCGTTTGTACTGTAGCTTGCCTAAGCGTTGCGTTCACAAATACCTTGCTTGTTTCCGCTGCTTGCGGCAGTAGCGAGGTTACCGCTGTAAACTTTTTAAACCCCTCCTAACGAAAAACACGTCAACGAATGTGTTCTAAAAAAACGAGTGTGTTACACACCCTTCTATAAAAAAAAGATGCCATTCTGCAGGTTATATATTAAACATTGTAATAATATACTCTCGGTAGCTCATATGTGTATGTACTCCATTTGTAATTATGCACTTTTTCAATGTAACTACCTGGTGGACGGGTGAACAATCAATAAGAGCGTAAAATGTCAGTTTGCCTATTTATTACACCGATATATATAGCTACCTGTCCAACCTTTGAACGGGTGTGATCTGAAAATTACTTATTTCCAGGTTGAACAGAGATAATAATATCCGAAATAACAAGAAGTTGATGAGAGCGCAACAATATAGCATGGCAATGCGAAATAATCCTAATTAGTGGGGAACTGGGGATGGGATGCATCCGGAGTTTTGGATCCAGCAGGAATTAGAGTGATACAGCCAGACTACACGGTCTGGATATTGGTTTGTTGGTCCTCCAAGATTACAGATTTGTGTTCCTATGCTTAAGGAAAGCATGGCGTGGGACAGTAGTTGAGACTTGAGCGGAGACGTCCAGCATCGTGCAAGGCACAGCCGACATATGGTCCAGACTTCTTATTCTTAAGCTCCTCCTTTCTCGAGCTTGTCGGCATTCCTGTCATATACTGTATGTTTTGAAGCCCATGATAGGCAGTAGACAGTCGACTTGACCTCTCTTGCATATGATCTTTTAACAGTTCCCATCACTTGCCTCTTTCTTTTATAAGATTATCAGGAGTGGAAAGATTGAATGAACTGATTGGAATTATCTTGCTCTATATAAAAATTGTAGTACTTGATGAGATCTAAAACTTTATACATAGTTTAAACTTTTCCCATTTAAGATTGTTTATGAGTCAAAATATTTATTACAAGATTCACATATTGATACAAATAGATAGCATCATATATGTAATCATAAGTGATTGTGTGGTGCGGTGGCTGGGAATAGAATGCGTAAGGTGAGAGGTGGTGTGAGAGATTGTGGGTTTGAATCCCAGTAGCTTCACAACTTCAGAACTTGCAAAAATTAAATCTTATGGGTGGTGGTCGGTCCTCTGGACTTCTGGCCGCATTAAAAAGATTCTCATTTTCATGATTTTCAAGTGATTTTTAAAAAGTTCAAAATTATTTTTAGAGATAGTTGACTTAAGTCAACGGACCTTGAAAACCAAATTTTTAAAGATTGTTCTTGTAGGGACAGTTTTAAAATTGTTTTTGAAAATAACTTATTTATACAATTGATCCTATAGTAACGGTTTTGCTAACCTGTTGTGAAGATCATTTGTTGCCGTCTATAAAGACATTTTTGACCATCTATAAAAAGCATTTTACATAGGTGATAGATTCATTTTTTTTTAGAAAAGAGAATATATATTAATATCCTAGCTTCTGCATCAACTAATGCATATAGTTGTTTCTTATTACAAACAAAAGTTTAAGAGTACACGTAATCTCAAAAACAAAGTTTTGATCAAACCAGGAGAACAGTAAAGCTTCCGAAAGCAACATCTAAAACGTTATTCTATTACTGAATCTCCAACCGTTTCTTGTAAACACCTCCATCGTGGTTGTTTCAATCTTTCTGCAACCCATCTTTATTATTTGGCGATCCTCCTCCTTCTGAAGTAGGACCAAAAACTGATCCAGTAAGTCCCCCTGAAGATAACCTGTAAATAAGATGGTGCTAGGACCTTGTCAACAACGAAATCATTCCGGTTTAACCATAGTACCCAGCAAATTGCACTCGCACCCACGAGCAAATTGCACAGGCGGCCGACTAAGTCAACCGCCTATGAAAATCGTTGCCCCAGAAAAAACACGAAAAAAATAGCAAAAAATATTTTTAAAAAGGTGAAAAATATTTTTGAAACCGGAGAGGCACACACCCCGTCTCTGTCGAAGTCGCATTTTTTCGCGTAAAATCGCGTGCTACGCGGCCGGTGGGATTCGAACCCAAGAGCTCAGCCTCACGCGATCCCTCCTTTACCACTGCACCACACACTCACTTTTGTCTAAATATCATTTTTGTTCCCCACATATTATACAAACCCGACAGAAAATTGAATATTTGAGGGTCTAAACGAACTCAAATGAAAAAGTGGTGAACTACAAAGTTTCATAAATTTTTGAAATCTACAACTTTCATTTTGAGTGTTTCTCCATCCGAGGTCATTTGCAAAATTTGAATTTCAAATTTGAAAATTTTGGTTGTAGTTTTCTATAAAAGATGACTTCAAATGAAAAAGTTGTCAACTACAAAGTTTCATAACTTTTTAAGATCTATAACTTTTATTTTTAGAGTTTTTCCATTCAAGAAAGTTTAAAAAACTCAAAAAAATTAATTTCAAACTATTTATATAGGCGGTTTACAATGAGGGCCGCCTGTTTAAATCAATTAACACAGACGGTTCTCTATACAAACCGCCTGTGTAAATAGTGCAATTTTCACAGGCGGTTCTCTATACAAACCGCCTGTGTAAATGCTATTTACACAGGCGGTTGTTATTGTAAGCCGCCTGTGTAAATGGACAGTTTACACAGACGGTTAAGTTAAGTGAACCGCCTGTGTAAATATATTTACACAGGTGGTTCTCTTGATGGGCCCATAGAATTTTTTCTACTGGCGTCATGAAATTATGAACCGCCTGTGAAAAAAAAAACAATGTGTCAGGAAAAATGATTTTTGTACTAGTGCTCGCCGCCAATGTTCTCAATGATGCAGACACGATTAACTTGCTGTACCTTTAATTTCTTGGTTTAAGATTTGCAGAACATATAGAGAGTATGCTCATAACTCCAAAAATGCAGGAGGGTGATTGGTGAAGCAGACTAGCAATTATCTGCAATTTTCATGGAAGCAGCATTGATAGCAGCCTGCATTAGTGCATTATGCAACTCTGCGTACTCCTTCCATAAATTTCCATGGAGCAATCAAGTATGATATTAAAGCAGAAAATTAAATTTTTTACCCCACCACATCGGCTAGCATCTACAGTTTCCCACTTTGGAGATCGCTTTCATCAAAATGACACTAAAAGGTTGTGTGGTTTGATTCCTAGAAATTTTCCTATATGTAGCACAATACTCTCAGCTCGTCTCCCAACATTGTCTTTGAGCTTGGTCTTTTAAGCTTTACCTCTCCCATGGCAAGAGAGTTCAGGATTGCTATCAGTCTGTTGTGCGATTTTTCCCTAACATGAGATTGGCGCACCCAAGAGGTAGATTTCTCGTGAGGATAGGATGCATTTGGAAATTAAGACCAGAATGCAATATAATTAATGCCAATTTTACTCTGAACACAAACTCTAGGAACCCAACCTGCCTGGTTTCATTGCCATGTGAAGAGCATCCCAATCTCTATCAGGATACGAAGCTTATGACATGGTAGTGAAGGCTGATCACAACTAGCATGCCGACAATGATAGGCTGATAGGTATTATGTGTTCTATAGTAGTAGCGGATCTGATGAGCGGCGTGGATGCGTGGCTAGGGCGTATGGCTAGGGCGTACAGGTGCGGACTGCCCAATTGTGGGCGCCACAAAACATGGGGGAAGACCTAAATGCAAAAAAAAAAAAAAAAAAAATCATTATTTTTGTGTGTTGGATAGCATGCCAGTAGTGTTTCTCAGTTGATAAACGGGTCCCACTATTTTCTGGTTTATTAGAGCCTCCATTGGAAATTATAAGACATATTGGCTTTTAGAACTCGCTATGCACTTAAATATACATATGTCTACATTCATAGTTGAAAAGCGGCATATCTACAAAAAGCCAAAATGTCTTGAAATTTCAAATGGATGGAGTACTCTTTTGTCGTTTCAGAGTTTTGCATAAGTGATAGATTCATCAATATCATGGAAACTAGATGTCCATTACCACACTGGGAGCCATATATAAACTTGGTCGGCCTGATAGCTGAGATGAAATTTATGAGCACAGCCAAGAAAACTACAGTTTTCTTGGTTGCTTTATTTTGGCCCCAAAGAAAATCCGTGGCCCTCAAAAAGAAAAAAGAACAAAACTCATGCCTCGCTTTGTTTACTATTCATCGAGTGGCCTAGGTCATCCCACCGCCGCCGCCCCTCGGGTCTCTCTCGAGGGCCACCCCCACTCGCCGTCGCCGCTCCTCGGGTCTCTCGAGGGGCCACCCGGTCGCCGTCGCCGCCCTCTCCCAGCTCGCGGCGGGGCCCCCCCCTTCCATAGCATCATCCTTTCTCTCTCCTCGTCCTCCCTTCTTCCCTCATCCATCTCTATTGACGGCTGAGGCAGCCGGCCAAACGGAAGGATCTGGCCCTCCGGCGGGTGGTTCTGGCGGCTTCGGGCCTGGGGCAGCCGTGTGGGCAGCGCCTGCGGCTAGGGCTTCTTGGGTGACAGCGGTTGGATCTGGATTTGGTCGCCAACACCCTCCTCCCCGGCGGTGGGATTTGGATCTGGACGGCGACCGGTTCCAATGCCCGGCGACCGGTTCACGGGGCGACAGTTTGGGTGAAAACCCTACTTGACATCTTACGTCAGGCCGACGGCGGTGGTACTAACTGTGCCACTCACCTTGTTGAAGGCGTTGTTGAAGCTGTTGCGCCCGTGGGCGTTCAATAATTAGGCAAAAACCTAGCCTGGTTTTTCCGGATCGGCAGCGGTGGCGCAGCTGGCGCGTTGTCGAAGTTGTTGTTCGTCATGACCAGGATTCCCTATTGCGTGTTACCTTGCTGCGCAGCTCAAGATGGAGATGGTGATCGATGGCGTAACAGCTCGGCTTTTGGTGGGCAGGTTTGCATCTGTACCAAGTGCTTTGTGCTGTTGCCTTGGAAAAAGTATCCAGTCTTTAATGGTGGTCGGTGTCCAACGTTTTCACTACCTTTTTAGGTCTGATAAACGTGTTTCTGGCGGCTTTGTCTTGACGTTGATAATCTTACTCTAGTAGAGTTATCATCACATTGGTGATCTTATTCTAGTAGAGTTGACATCACGGAGCAAACCTATTTGTCGCGTAGGACTACTTGACCTCCTTGTTGGGATGTAATTTTTTCTGTCAGTTTCTTTCTTTTTATTTTTCTATTGTAATAATTTGGTCTGATTCTACCTACGAGTAGATGAAGCCAGATAGTTTTTATCCTTTATCTAAAAAAAATAGAGTGAACAATAAACAATGAGTGTGCTGAGTTGTTGACTAGTACTATGCCTTTCTAGCAAGGAGCTCAGTGGCGACCCCTAGTGAGAAATTCTATTGAGAATGGGATGCATCAGGAGTCTTAGCGTGAGAATAAACAAGAAGGAAGGATAGCTAAAATACATCGGCATGACGGCAATGCCTGAAAGCTAGCAAACCCGTTTACCTTTCTTGGCTTGATCGAATTTTTAGACCAGGAGCTTGGGTTCTCTTAGTTGTAGCTTGTGGAGTGACGCCTGAGCATGCAACGAGAAGGAGCAGTACTTATCATGTACACCACAGGCATATCTGAATCTAAAGTTAACGTGCTAGTACGTACAGAAACAATCCCAGAAATCCGGTTTGAGTGCTAGCTTGTGGTGTTGTACACTATATCGCCAGTGGACTCATAGACGCACACACGATGAGCTTGCTGTACATTCATATTTTTTCTTATAGATTTGCAGAATATATAGAGAGAGTACGCAGAGACTACATGACTCCAATATTGGTCGTGAACAAGCATTGATAACAGCACCAGTATTAGTGTATTGTCCAGCTCTGTGTACTCGTTCAATAAACTTCTGGTTCCATAAACTTCAATGGAGCATTTACGTATGATATATTACCCCGGTAGGAAAAAAAAAACAGGTAGCTTCTACTTCTACGGTTTGTCACTTTCGAGATTGTCAGCACCCTCTCCCCACCTAGTGGCGTGTGGGCTTGGCAGTGGGCATGCACTTGGTGGGGTGTTTTGTTTTGTTTTGTTTTTATTGTCTGGATTTATGGAGGAGAGCGTTTGCCTGTCTCTGTAGCTCTCGATTAATAGTGACCATGGGATGAAGGCGGCAAGATGCCTGCCTCTAGAAACCCACGTTGGCTCAGAAAATCTTGACGGATGTGCTAGTGCTAGGAATCAGAACACAAAGAACCTTTCAGTGTCATTTTAGCATTGCTGCTGGATGGGGAGCGGGGCAGGTGTGCTTAATGAATCTGCACCACCGTCGACCGTTATAACCAGCGAGATCCTCACATGGATCGTCTATGAGATCAGCATCCTCCTTGCTGCCTTTCTCACGTGGATCAACATGGCGCTGGACGCACGGTACCTCGAAAGGGATCCATGAGACAATATCCATCACTACATTTGGACTGCCATTATATTATATAAACTTGGTCAACCGCAGCGGCTGAGTTAGAGTTTCTTGTATATATGTGTTGCCAATGTAGTGCTGCTGGGTCTTATTAGCTATCAGAAAAGAGCCGGGAGTTTTATCATTGAAATATAGAGCGACATGTTTTTTGAAGGCAAATATATAGCGGACATGTTGTGCACCCTTAATTCCTTTGGAAAATGTCGTCAGCCAGCATCCATGCTAACCGCACTCCTTGCCAAGCCAAGGTAGCAGCAGCAATGCACTTCAGTCATGCTCTTTCTGTAATCAATAATGTCCCCCTCCAGTCGTACTGTACCTTCCTCCTTTCTGGGCTATAATAGACCCAGCTTCTAGTCCCAGCTATGATCAACCTCAAATTATATATGTTTCACTGCTGCCAGATGCTCCTCAAGGGGCTCCTCCACAAATCTGTTCACATACCCAAGTCAGGCCTTGTGTGCACCAGCAGGTACCTCAAATGAGTCTGCTGACTTACTGACTAGTACCATCAATCTAGTAGTTCAGTGGCGACCCTTAGAGGGAGATTCTAATAATGGGATGGGATGCATCAGGGGTTTTAGCGTGAGCATGAACTAAGAGGAAATATACAGCTAAAATACATGGGCACCACAGAGAGTCCTACAAGATAGCGAACCTGTTTGCCTATCTTGGAGCAAGGTGGAGTTTTGAAACTGGGACCTAGGGTTCTGTTGGTTCGTGGAGTGACGCCTAGGCATGCACCTGGAAGCAGCAAAACTTGAGCGTTATCACATATGTAACATGACCGCGAACGGTGGACTCACAGAAGTGAATGTGTCTATGTCAAAAACTGGTTCGAGAAAGATTGTAAAAGGAGATGATGGAGCAGCTATAGGATAGAGCCACCAACAATGCTCTAGATCTTTGTCCATTTCAGTGACTGGGACTTGCACTACTGGAAACTCATCGAAATTTCCTGTTGGTGTGGAACCGACAGAAAATTACAAAAAACCGACAGGAAAAATAGGAAATTAATTTTCCATATACCGACAGGAAAATTCCGATAGAGCTAGCGCGACAGAAAAACTTCCCAGTAGTGTTGGCATGTTGCTTCAGCACAAAATGTAGCTACTCCTAGAATAATCTGCCTAGAAAATTCCACTTCATCAGCAAATTGGTCAAAGATTGAGTGAAAAAACTCTCTGGATGCTAACTACATTTAATCTCTCGATCTCCAAGCTCAGAAGAGCGAGAAACAATCATTTTGGATTTTGTAGGATGTATATAACTTAAATGTCATGTAAAAAAGGCGTGAAATCGAAGAAATCCTATCTCACTCTTCTCAGCTTCAGTTGCTTTGAGGGAACCGTAAATTCTCAGCGCCATCCTTCTTTCTGTCCTCTGTTCATCGCTGGTTCTGTTCTGTTACTATTTGCTAGCATTGATCATAGCACCAACATAAGTTTACTATCTAGCTCTGTGTACGTACTCGACCATAAACTGCTTCCATAGAGCATTTACTTATGACATGAGCAGAAAATTAATTTCTTGACCCTCCAAACGGCAACTACATTCTACAATTTACTTCTTTGGAGGTTCACTTCACCAAAACAGCACTAAAAATATGTGAATAGTTAGATTCCTTGACATTTTTCCTTATTAATCCATTTGCTTTAAATAAAGGAATGAGATTAGTTAATTCGATCTCATGACTCAGCAACATTTCCAATGGCTTCTCTCTGGGTTCGGTCGCTTCTTTGAAGCAGTTACCAACACCCTTAGTGGCAAGGAAGCAATTTCCGTTATTACACAACCCCCCCCCCCCCAACACCCTCTAGTACTATATAATGAGTATTCAGAGGGGTAGCATAAAACTCTCAGCTCATCTCCCAACAATCTTTTCTAGCTTGGCCTATATGTTTTAACCCTCTCGATGGTTAGAGAGTTCTCTCCATAAGTCCGTTGCGTGGAATATTTCCTTGATACAACTGGTTATAGATTGATGCAGGGTTGCAGCGATGATGAATTAAGTGCGAATTGTACCCGAGGGCTAGATCTTTGTGAGGATGGGATGCATTGGGAAATTAAGATGATTAAGCAATATAGGGCCTGTTTGGTTGACTACCAATTTTTCCCCGAACAAAATCATGGCAAGCCAAAATTGTGGTTTGCCAAAATCAAGGCTGCCAAAGTTCTGGCAAAATACTTAGATGTGCGTTTGGTTGATTTCCAAAATCAGGGCTTGTCAATTTTCTCTTTTATGTAGTTGAAGAACTTTCTAGAGACTTGCCAAAACTTTGGCCAGAAATATTGGTATGCCAATTATTTAGCAATGATCCAATTGATGACCATAAATTTTGGCATGCCATGTTTTGGTTAAACAAAAATTGGTAGCCAACCAATAAGGCCCATAATGCCAATTGTACTTCAGGATTAGGTTTCTAGTCTTGAAACTATTGTTAGTTCTTCCTCATAAACTTAAACTCTTCTTGCATAGCCTTGATCCACTTATTTGATTTCTTATTTGCCATTGTCTCTTTAAAAGATAATGGATCATCTGCTTTCCCAATATCTTTTTGGTCTTCACTTAGATAAGTCTGGTAGTAATCTAGGATATAGTAGATCTTCTCTCCTATTGTGATCTTCTTACAGGTTCATTAGTAATCACAACTGATTGAACGAGGCTGAGGTTGCTCATGTGCCTGAATCTGAGTTTCAACCACTATTTCTTCATGTTGTGGGTTACTAAGCACATCAGGATTTGTTTCTTGAAGTGCTAACGGTCTAAAACGGAGGTGCGCTAACTTTTGGCATGAACTGGAGTTGTTTCTTGAATTGCATGTACAGAAAATAAGCCCATATCTCCTCAAGATCAACTTAACACCTATGTGAGCTCCCACCGATTTCTGCAACCTCAAGGAAGATAGCCTGCCTGGTTTCACTGCCGCATGAAGAGGATATCCCAAATCTTTGTTCGGATACTAAGCTTACCACATGGAAGCGAGGACTGATCACTACTGGCACTACAGGAAACAACTGCTTTGCTGCGTGTCCGGAGCACTCGGCAAAGCTCCAATTGAACTCGGCAAAGGCTTTGCCGAGTGCCACACTCGGCAAAGAACCTGTCGGTAAAGGTTTCTTTACCGAGTGCCGCATATCGGGCACTCGGCAAAGCCTCTATCGAGTGCCATATCAGCACTCGGTAAAGAAAAATCTGCCGTCAACTCGGACGGCCTCTTTGCCAAGTGCTGATGCCGTGGCACTCGGCAAATATTTTTTTAATTTTTTTTCAAAATTCTTTGCCGAGTGTCGGGATCTTGCACTCGGTAAAGAAACTTTTTATTTTTTAAAAAAATCTTGGCCGAGTGCCTTGACCCTGGCACTTGGCAACGAAACTTCTTTATTTTTTTAAACTCTCGACACTCGGCAAAGAAGGGAAACTAGGCTCTAGCTCCCAGCTTTGCCGAGTGTCAGGGCCATGGCACTCGGCAAAGAGGGAAAATGTTATTTTTTCTATTTTTTGCTTTCCATCAAAACAAACAAACAAAGCACATATATATCACATATATATTATCACACACAGCACACGATATATCACATCCATCATTCATAATCCATCACATACATTTATATCATTTATAATGTATCACGTACACATATATCGTCCATAATCCATCACATACTAATAAATATGCTACGAGTCTAAGTCCAACACAAGTCTAAGTCCAATACATGTTCGAGAAACAGAAAAAGAGACAAATAACGGTACCTACTGCCATCCTTGCCACCCAGAGTGTGTGGAGCTGAGTGCCCGGGCTGTGGAGGAGGGCCATTGGGCCACCCAGCCTGTGGAGAAGGGCCACCTTGAGGAGTCGGGTTCGAACCGGCGACTGTGGCTACACAAAGGAGAAGCGAATTCATGAGTATCTGCAGGAAGACCGTACAAGCTAAAGGACTAAAGAACCATACATACTCACCGAAGTCCCTACAGGAGGAGGAGCCACAATTGGAACGAGCAGCAACTATGACATGACCACACCTAGCAAGACCTGAAGGCTCGCCATGAAGCTGAACATGTCCCGTATCCTCTGCTCCTCGGCTGCCCTCTAGGCTTGTACAACCTCCATCTCCAACTAATGGGCCTCCGCCTAGGCCGCCTGCTGAGCCTCCAACCTCTACACACAATGTTTAAACAATGCAAAGGCAAGGTAGATGTGTAAAAGCAATGAACGACGAATAAAACAGTACTAACCTAGAGTTCCACCATTTGCGGTTGTGCGCTCTGCTACTGAGGGCGTATGGGGAGGGAGGAGCTCGTGCTCCTTGCTCAAATCTCAGCGAGGTTGGGAATAGAGGCGGAGTTGACTGTGCTATCCGCCATCTAGTACCGGTCGTGCTACTTCCCTCCTCTCAACCTCATCAGCTGTGTCCAGGGGCTGAGTGGCCGAGTCGAAGTCCTCCCCATGGCGTTCGTGAGCCGCTGAGGTGTACTCGCTAAGCTTGCTGTGGACGCTCACGTTGTTGTACGCCTTGGGCCCATCCGCCGAGTTGCAGGTGACGTTCGGGGCCGTCACGTTGCCCTTGTGTGTCAGGGCGTACGTCATGAACTCGTTGCATTCCTAGTCTTGGTGCGCCTGAGACTGCAAGAAAAACATAAAGATGATTACAAGTAATGAGAATTGAGCGTTAGAATAAATAAATAAAGATGAAAACATAAAAAACATTACCCATGTCTGGGCGTCCATACTGAGGCTCCAGTTGCCTTGGTGGTGTGGCGCCCCACCCATCTGCAGGCGGTAGTCCCGATGGATCTTGTGCTTCTCCCACTTGTCCGAGAGCCACCTGTCCACAATGGAACTCCTGTGTGTCTAGGTTAAAGTTGTAATCCTCATCGTTTGGGACAGGCAGTTTACCGTGCGGCCATACCACCTGCACAAGATACCAACACATAAGATTGGGGTCCTTTTAGCACGCCTATGGGAGATAATAAAATTGTGTGGCCTATTGAGCCACAATATAGACATCCTGTCCTAGATAGATAGAATCTTGTCGAATTTCGATTTGTCCAATCTCAGGGGCTGTTCTCTCGTGACATTAGGATCGTACCAATGGCATTTGAATACGACTGGATTAGAAGCTTTGTGACACTCAAATTGAGCTCGTATATTTCTTCTACTATGTCGTAGTAGTCATACTCATCGGTGTCGGGTGTACGAACTCCGGTATTCATGGTACCATATATCTGAGTGTTTTTTCCTAGAAATTCGGTCAAAGTTTAAAAAGTTTGACTTAAGAGAACTCCAGAAGTTGCAGCTTTCAGGGACAGAGGGAGTATACTTGATAATAAATGTGTCCCACTAGTTTTTGATTTATTACTCTCTTCATTCTAAATTATCAGATATTTTGGGTTTTAAATTTTGACATACACGTAGATATACACTATGTCTAGATACATAGTTAAAATGAGATATACAAAAGCAAAAAATTATTATAATTTAGAAAGGAGGAAGTACTCATACGCCGTATCAGTGTTCTTCGTGAGTCATAGATTCAGTTAATATCATGGAACTGATGTCCACACTGGAAGCCTTATATATAAAAGCTTGGTCGACTGGGTGGCTGGGTCGAAAACACACACCCTCCTTTAGTATGCAATGGCCTAGTTGAAATAGGGTGAGTGATATATAAGTGAGGAGTGTGCTGAGTTGCTGACTAGTACCTTTCAAAAGGAGTAGCTAGGAGTTCAATGGCGACCCTTAAAAAAAATACAATAAGGATAGGATGCATCTGGAGTTTTAGCATGATCGTCAATCAGAAAGAAAGATAAAGATAAAACACATGGGCATGATGGCAAGGCCTGCAAGCTATAGAACCTGTTTGCCTATCTTGACTACATCAAATTTCTAGACTAGGAGCTTAGGTTATGACGTTCTGTTGTCTAGCTTGCCGAGCCACGCCTGCGGATGGAGCAGGACTTGAGCGTTCTCAGCACTGGCCTATTTGAATCTGGCAACACGTGTTAGCGCAGAAGCAAAAGCAATCCCAGGCATGAGGCATCTGGTTTAAGTATGTTGTTGTAACCGCAAACCTCGCTGCCAGCGGCCGCGATGGTGCAAACACGATGAACTCGGTGTGCATTTAATTTCTTCGTTTAAGATTTGCACAATATATAGAGACTAGATAGCGTGTCCGTACGTTGCTACGGGACAATAACTTTTGTTCGAAGAACACATAGACCGCACAATAAGATAACAATACTATAAAATTAAATATCGTTGTTAAACTAACATTTAATTCTAAAGGCAAAGATCGTGAACATTAACACAGTCAGGGAGAGCGGTGTCGCAGGCTCACAGCTCACATACTCCATAATACAAACCTTTCAGTGACATATAGAGCTTTTCTTATAGAGTCTGATGATCCATTTACAAATACCTAGGAACAACAAAAAATATGATGGTAGCCATGGTGTTGGTGGAGATCATGGACCGTGCCCTAGGCGTCTGGCTGGTGCAGGTGCTCACATCCGCGCTCGACCACGTGGATTGCATGAATGAAGGAAATAAAATCCGTCCCAAGCAAAGAAGGAAAGAAAATAGATCAGAAGGAAAGAAAATTAGTCGCCGAAGGAAAGAAAATGGGTCAGAAGAAAAGAAAATTGGTCGAGTCAGAAGGAAAGAAAATTGGTCGCAGAAGGAAAGAAAATTGTAGAAGGACGTCAGGATCGCACGGGAGGGAGGCGGGTGAGGCGAAAGATTTGTCGCACCAAGACGGTGTCCCCTCTTTAGTCATTTTAAGTTGTAGAGATAGAGAGGTATGCACAGACTCCATATCTCCAATAACACGGGGTGGTGATTGCTGAAACAGGCTACCAATTTTCTGCAATTTTCATCTCCCGTGGAAGTCATCTAGCATTGGTAGCACCAGCAGCGCATTAGTGTATCGTCCAGCTCTGCGCACTTCTTCCATAAATTTCCATAGAGCAGTTAGGTATGATGATATTATAGCGGAAATGAAATTTTTGACCCCACCACATTTTGACTTTTAGAATTTGCTATGCACTTAGATATATATATATGTCTACATTCATAGTTAAAGCAGTATATCTACAAAAGTCAAAAAGTCTTATAATTTGAAATTGAGGGAGTATGTTTTTGTCGTCTCAGCATTTTGCATAAGTGACAGATTCATTAATACCATGGAAACGATGTCCAACACCACACTGGAAGCCTTATATAAAGTTGGTTGGCCTGAGTTGCTGAGACGAGTTTATGAGCAAGCCAACAAAACTACAATCTCCTTGACAGTTCTGTTTTGGCCCTCATTAAAATCCGTGCCACTCAATAAAATTTGGGATTTTGGTAGTGCACTGAAACGATGTCCATCAACATGTTGGAACTTTCCTTGTATAAACTTGGTCGACTTGAGTAGCTGAGACGAGTTCCTTGTATATATATGTGCTGTTAGTGACTCAATTAGCACTGGTGGTCCTTATATATCAGCAAAAATAAATAAATTCACCAATTTCAAAAAAAAAAAAAAAAAAAAGAGAAGAAAATTCACGCCTTGGCTCAAATAGGGTGAGTGATAAATGATGAGTGTGCTGAGCTGCTGCTGGCTAGTAGATAGTATACCTTTCTAGCAAGGCGCTCAGTGGTGACCCTTAGAGAGACATTCTAATGAGGATGGGATGCATCCGGAGTTGTTCTTTTTTCCCTCCAACACGCATGAGTGCATTAGGAGTTTTAGCATGAGAATGGACAAGAAAGAAGGATAAAGCTAAAATATATCAGCATGATGACATGTCCTGTGGATCGTGAGAATGAACAAGAAAAAGGATAGAGCTAACATATATGTTAGAATGAACCCGTTTGCCTATCTTAGCTTGGTCGAATTTCAAGACTGGGTTCCACTAGTACACAAACCATTTCTCTTGACACTGGCGTTTTATTTCTACTGGCGGTTTCTCTTTAGAATAGGCTGTAGAAATCGGCTCTTAAGAAAACCACAAGCAGAAATCGTATTTCTACTGGCGGTTCTCTCTATAGAAATAATTTGAAATTAATTTTTTTTGAGTTTTCCAAACTTCCTCGGCTGGAGAAACTCCCAAAATAAAAGTTGTAGATCTCAAAAAGTTATGAAACTTTGTAGTTGACAACTTTTTCATTTGAAATCATCTTTTACGGAAAACTACGAAAAGAAATTTTTAAATTTGAAATTCAAATTTTGCAAATGACCTCGGATGGAGAAACACTCTAAATGAAAGTTGTAGATCTCAAAAAGTTATGAAACTTTATAGTTGAACACTTTTTGTATTCGTTAGACCCCGAAATATTGAATTTACTATCGGTTTGAGATAATATGTGGGGAACCGAAATGGGATATAAACACAACTGACGTATGGGTGAAGTGGTAGAGGGGGATATGCGCGAGGCCAAGGTCGCGGGTTCGAACCCCCACGGCCATGTAGCGCACGATTTTACGCAAAAAAATGGTTGACTTACGACTTCAACAGAGACGGGCTGGCGGGTGCCTTCCCCAGTTTTGCCTTGCTATTTTTTTCATGTTTTCTGTGTAGAAATCAATTTCTACTGGTGGTTTTCAACCAACCGTCTGTGGAAATCGGTTATTTTCTCTGGCCTCTCCCACTGGCAGTTGGAGAAAATGCCAGTGAAAATAGCTGTCCAACCGTCTGTATAGAGCTCTTATGTACTAGTGTCCTGTTGTCTAGCTTGCGGAGTGACGCCTGAGCACACTACGAGAAGGAGCAGTACTTGAGAGGTTTCACCACACAGGCCTATCTGAATCTATGGGAAGAAGAAATGCTTCAGAGGTATCGCCGGTGAACTCATAGACGTGGTTTATAGATTTGCAGAATGAGCTTGCAGAATATATAGAGTGTATGCACAGACTCCATAACTCCAATAACGCGTGGTGGTGAAGCTGGCTACCATTTTTCTACAGTTTTCTTCATCATCTGTGTTGTTGAACTAGCACTCAAAACAGCACCTGCATTAGTGTGTATTCTCCAGCTCTGCGTACTCCTTCCATAACCTTCCGGAGCATTTAGGTATGATGATTTCAGGCGGAAAATGCAATTTTTGACCCACCGAAACAGCTAGCTTCTACAGTTTCCCACAAAATGACACTAAAAGGTCCTGTGTTTTGATTCCTAGCACTACCACGCAAGAGATTTTCTAAGCCAGCCAAATGGGTTTCCAGAGGCAGGCATCGCACCGTTCCCGTCTTCACCCGGCGCCCCCTATGGTCACTATTAACCGGTAACTATAAAGATTTGCAAACATCCAACTCCGTAAATCTAGGTAATAGAAAAACAAAACAAACATGCCACAAAGCTCCGTTGCTGAGCCCACAGCTTGGCACATGTGGATCTGTAGGACCCCGCGCTGCCGCTAGCAGATGGGGAGCAGGTGCGGAGATTCCGACCCGCGCCTTGCTGGGGTCTGCAAGATCCATGTCCTCCTCGTCGGAATCCGCGAGAGATCCACACCTTCCTTGCACGGATCTATCAGATCAACGTCCTCCTCGCTAGGATCTACAAGATCCATGCCTTCCACACATGGATTCGCATGCCGCTGGATGCACCTCGCAAGGGATTCATGATAAATGTCCATCACTGCGACAGTCATTATATAGAATTTGTCAACCTTAGTGTCTGAGTCAAAGCTACTTTGTCTATATGTGGGCTTTTTTAGATAACACTTGTATATATGTGCTGCCAATGTAGCATTGCCGGGTTTCAGAAAAGAGAAAAAAAAAATCACAGGTCTCAAAAAAAGAAAAGAAAAACTACGCCTCCTTTTTGTATGGAACGACCCAACTGAAACAGGGTAGATGACTGATGAGCATGCTGATTTTTGTTTAATTCCTTAGCATGGTTCTCAGAGTTTAGTGGCGGTCCTTAGAGAGGATTCTAATGGGGATGAGATGCATGAGGGGTTTTAGCACAAGCTTCAAAATGGTAGATAGAGCTCCAATACATGTCATTGATTACCTGAGAGCAAACTTCTGTGTCGAAGAACATGGAGTTTTAGCGCAAGCCTGAACACAGTGCACATTGGACCAACACTGCGAGACAATCTTTCTTGGTGTTGCATGTAGCAGCTTTTTCTGTAGACTCTATTCAAAATGAGTAGAGCAAATAGATTACAACTGAGAATGGCCATCAGCAGCCTTCAAGGACCAATGTGCGTACCACGACATCCATTGAGAGTGCCTTCCCAAATACATGCATGCATGGAGACCGGTGCATGTCAGAGGTCAATGAGCACGCAGCGCTGAAGACTTGGCCATACACCTAACTAATAACATGGACAGAAATAAAAATGAACTCTCTTAGCTTCTATTGCACAAGTATTATTCAAAACGGACCTCTTCCAGTCTTGAGCAACTAAAAATTTACTCCGATGAAGGCTTTGAAAAGCTCCTGGAACATGACCTTGCAGACAGGTTTTGTCAGCATATCACCCAACTGCTAGTCAGTCCCAATGAACTTCACTTCGGTTTGACCATCGTGTGCGTAATATCCCGGATGAAAACCATGTTTCTATGTGTTTACTCTTGTAATGTTGCACTAGATTTTTTTTTTTTTAACAAGGAAATAGCAGACTTTTTGTCCACCCATAGCACCAGCTTGGTAGGCTTCGTATGGGAAATGTCAACCAGCAAGGAAGCCAACCACACTCCTTGGCAAGCAAAGGTAGCAGCAGCAACATGTACTCGTCCTCAAGATGTCACAATTTGATACGACCACCACCTTTTGCGTTGATGCCTCAGGAAGAAGAGTACTTCAGCCGTGCTGTGTCTGTATAATCAATAATGTCCCCTCCAAGATGACTATCACTGAAGCCATGTAGTGCTGTACGTACCTTCCTCCTTTCTGGGCTATATTAAAAGACCTGGCTATGAAAATCAAAGTATGTTTTCACCGCTGCCAGATGCTCCACATGGGGCTCCTCTGCAAATCTGCTCACATACCCAAGTCAGGCCTTGTGTGCACCAACCTCAAATGAGTGTGCTGAGTTGCTGACTAGTACGTACCGTTCTAGCTAGTAGTTCAGTGGCGACTCTTACAGTGAGATTCTAATTAATGAGGATGGGAAGCATCAGCGCTTTTAGCGCGAGAATGAACCAGAGAGGGACAGATAGAGCTAAAATACATGGACAACATAGAGAGTCCTTCAAGCTAGCAAACCTGTATGGGGCAAGGTGGAGTTCTGAGACTGATGAGCTTGGGATCTGTTGCCTCGTGGGCTGACGCCTGAGCATGTAACTGGAAGGAGCAAAACTTCCGCCTTGGCTGGACTCATAGAAGTGAACTTGTCTGTCAACTGGTGGTTCGAAACACATTGTTAAACAATGGGATGATGAAACAGCTGTAGGTTAGAACCACCAACAGTACTCTACAGCAGAAAATGTAGCTACACCCAGAAAATTCTGCTTGAAAAAATGCCACTTCATCAGCGAATAGCTAGGTCACCATATTGAGAAAGAAAAAAAATCTCCGGATGGTAACTACATTTACTGTCTCGATCTCCAATAGCAAAAGTAGCAAGAAACAATCATTATTATATTACAGACTAGCAAACATGCCCGTGCGTTGCAACGGGAGATAGCGATTCTACATATTTTGTTGTAAAATCTAAAAGTTATGTATTTCTTGATACGTCATAAAACCAGTGTATTTAGAAAAAGCTAGAATGATCTATAGTTTGGAATGGGTAGTATAGTTTATTTTATGATGACCATGTCAATTTATATTATGAAAATGTCCTATTAATATCGTATTCTTGTACCAAATTAAAATATAACATCGATAGAATTTTTTTCTCTTTGTTGCAACGAACAAAAATATTATAAGTCTGAAAAGTATGCAATTCTAATATAAGATTACAGTCGGCAAGAAATCAGCTGCCAACGTGCATTGTTTTGTTGGTCGATAAGTAGATTATACAGTCAATAATAAATTAGTTGCCAACGTGCAGGGCTACGTTTGTGGATAAGTATGACAGGAGATTTCTCTCGATTTCACGCCACAGCGAGTATACAAATATATTTTATTTAAGTTATTTAAACTCAATTAGACAACAAACTAAGCTGTTGGGATCAGAGTGTACCAAAAAACAAAAAAAAAAATGCAGAAGCCTTTTCATCCTCCTCATGGGACTGTGGGCTTTCCATCATATGGAGTCGCGGCCGTGGCCCAATAGATAAGTGCGGACGTTGTACTTCTCTCACGGACGTGTCCTTTTCTTCGACGTTTTCGTCCATCCTTGCAAAAACCAGAGACACAAAAGCTCCGCCATGGCTGCCAGGGTCCGTCGGAGCTAGGATCCCAGGGCTCGCCGGCAGGGAGATCTGGCGGATGCCTCACCTTATTGGTGGATCCACCTCTGCCTGGCTTCTAAACATCATCGACTTCGAGATCACACAGGCTCCTGTCCGCGCTCGGCATCAGACGCTCTCCGCGACAGCCCCTCGTCTTGGCTTTGCTGGCGATTTGGTTTGATGCCTTTAATTTTATCTTGATTCAGTCGGTGAACTCGATTTGGTCTGATTTTCTTGCTAGTGCCTTTAATTTTGTCTTGATTCAGTCTACCGCTACCTCTATCTAGTGCTTTTGTCCATCGATCTACTCAACGGTGCTTCAATGTGCCTTTGATTTTGTCTTGATTCAGTCTAATGTTACCTCTATCTAGTGCTTTTGTCCATCGATCTACTCAACGGTGCTTCAATTTTGATTTTCTTTGAATCTTTGGTGGCAATCTTGATTTGCACTACTACTTCCACCTCTGGTACGACGATGCTCCACGGCGAGATCCTATGCTGCTGCCTACTAGAGCGGACAGGAACAAGCGGTCCGCCGAGCCAAGCATTGCGGCGATGACATCCTTTGCTGCCGCCTGCTGGAGAGGAGGAGCGACTGGGCTAGAGCGGACGACAAACAGGCGAGCCGCGGGGAGCTTGTGGCCGTGCAGGGAGAAGGCGCGCGCTGTCCGTCTGCGAGAGGCCACAAGAGAGTGTGCGAGTGGGCTTACTGTTGGGCCGAAGTAGAATGGGCCAGACGAAAAAAGAGGCAGAAATTTTGCCTTTTAAATATTAGGTATAGATTTGTAGCGTCTCTATAAATTAAATTTCATATAAAAAGGTGTACAATCGAAGAAATCGCATCTCACTCGTCTTCTCAGCTTCGGGTGCATTGAGCGACTCTTCGATTCTAAGCGGTCATCATTCTTGCCGGTATCTTTCCGTTTGTCGTTCTCTTGCTACTTACTAGTATTGATAGCACCACTAGCACAAATGTATTGTCCAGCTCTGTGTACTCCCTCCATAAACATCACTTCCATGGAGCATTTAGTCATTATATTAGCAGAAAATGAAATTTTTTTTTTTTTTACCCCTTCACACAGAAGCTACATTCTACAATTTGCCACTTTGGAAGTTCACTTCACCAAAACGGTAAGGCTGTACTCCCTCCGTACTCATAAAACTTGACCTTTTGGACAAGGTTTGAGTCAAACATTGAGAACATAAACTATCAATAACTTTTAAAATATTTAGTTTAAAAAGGTGAAACTTACATGTATAGATTCATCTTAAAACCTATTTTTATAAAAGTAATTTTATTTTTAGTTTTTTTGTATATTTTAATAAAGAATAATGGATAAAGATAGGTTTTGGAGACCGTGTCCTTGTTCAAAACGTCAAGTTTTATGAATATGGAGTAGTATATATAGTTAGATTCCATCACATTTTCCTTATTAATGGATTTGTTTATATAAAAGAATTATTAGTTAATTTGGTTACATGACTATGTCTCCAACATTCATTCCTCCATCAAGCATCTCCTGAGTTCAACAAAATCTGGTGATGCTCCTGGCAGCAACCATCAGTATTGAGCACATTTCCATGGGTTCTCTCAGGGTTCGGTCGCATCTTTATCAACCAGCTGCCATCACACTACAGACCAACCATTCTACATTGTGTAATAAACGGCGGCCAAAATGGTAAAACATCTGCCATTGTACAGTACATACCAAGACCCTAGGCGACAAGGAAACAACTTTTGGTACGGAAACACCCCCCCCCCCCAAAACACACACACATACCTGTCAGTATCTACTGTAACTAAATAGGAAGGACCCACTGTAGGAATTCTCTGAGCTCTCAGCGTGCCACATCACTTTTATGGGCCATAGTTGTCAGATTTGTCCGCCTGATCCGCCCATTCCCTTCCTCTAATCCCCTGGCTGCCTCCTGCCCCTTCTCCTTTCTCGGTTTGACGCCCTGTGCAGAGCACGCTCTTCTCCTCCTGCTGCCTCTTCTCCTTCCCGGCTGTGACGCCCTATTCCCCTTTCCCTCTGCCTGCTGCCCCTTCTTCCCATCCCTCTGCCTATTCTCCTTCCCCGCACCCATTGGGCTGCCACCATCCATGGATCCCATGATGCCACCATGAAGCGCTGCCCCAAAACTGCTCTATTGGATCTCATGAATTCATGATGCGAGCCACAACGCGGCCGAAACTGATCAGCACGAAGCATCGAACGAAACTGCTCAGGCCACCACCTCTACCTTTGCTTATAAATCTGATACAATGCATGTTCGTGTGCTCATCTCTGGTCTCGCTCTCTACCAAGTAAGTTCATCTCCCAACATTGTTTTTGATCTTGGTCTATAAGTTTTAGCTCTCTCAATGGCTAGAGAGTTCTCGGTAGGAATTACTCCCTCCAGTCCCTTTTCTTAGGCGTGAGTAGTAGTATTCCAGATACCAAGGTGAATCGATGGAGCATTAACATGTCCTTGGGTAGCATGCTGGAATACCAAATGCCACATCCCACGTATATGCATGCTGAGTAGATAATTGGCTAGCACCTATTCCCACATTGAACCTTCGTTTACAATTGGCCAGTAGTCGCTTGCATGGAGACTTACGCTCCATCATCTACGCATGGCCATTTAATTGCCACAAGCCTTGGAAAACGTCGACACCTATTAAAATGGACTTTCGAAGAAACGTTGCAACGCCTTAGAAACCAGACCGGAGGGAGTATTCCGTAATATGAGTCACTATAAGTCTTTCAAGCTTTACCTCTCCCATGAAGGGAGTTCAGGATCACTATCAGTCTGTTGTGCAATTTTCGCCTAATATGACTGATTAGAAATTGATGAATGGTTGGAGCAACGATGAATGCAATGAGCTAGATTTCTCGTGAGGATGAGATGCATTGGGAAATTAAGATGAGGGTGAAATTTAAGATATTAAACTTGAACAGACTCTTGAAAAGAACACGCATCCACGTCGCGTGAAATGTAGGGAGCCATCCGATTGTGCCCTTTAACGGTCTTCCACGTCGCGTGAAATGTAGGGAGCCATCCGATTGTGCCCTTTAACGGTCTAGATTCAGCTCCTTGGATTCTTGGAGAAGCTGATTCTTGGTCCCCAATGTAGCTTCTTGTTCCGGCTTCTTGGAGAAGCAGCTCCATCGTTGCTTCCATCACATTGGCTCAGCTTCTGATTCGGAGCCAGGCCACCAAATATAACTTCCGATTCTCCTTCATCCTTCCGGTTAAAAAAAAAAAAAAAAAAAAAAAAAAACCGCCTCCACCTTGTCTCTTCCCCCGTGCTCCTCCCGAGCTCACTCCGACGCTTCGCTGCCTGGGCGACGTGGCGGCCGGGCGACGACGCCCCCCCGGGCACACCGGTGCCCCTCCTCCTCCGTCCCCGTGGCGGCACACCGGGCGGCCCCCTCCCCTCTTTCCCCAGCAGGCGACGGCGCCGACGCTGCCCACGGCGCCACGGTCGTCGGCGCCCGCCATTGGCCATGGGAGGGAGCGGCGGCCCTGTTGCTGGCCTCTGCTGTGGCTTTGCCCCGGCGCTGCGCGTCCTCCCGGTGGTTCACGTGCCGCCGACGAAACCCTAGCCGCCACGGAAGCCAAGCAGCGGCGCCTCCTCCGCCCCAGCTGGCCGCACGGTGGCGCTTAGCGGGCCCCGGGGCGCCAGCTCCCCCAGGCGGCGCGGGCGTGGGCGGATCTCGCCGGTGGCCGCAGCTTCCCGTCCCTCCCCGGGCAGCACGCCGAACTGGGCGAATAGCCCGCTTGATGGGGCGACGCCGACCTAGGGTTTGCCGCTTCCTTGCTGGCGGTGGCGCCAACTCGGCTTGGCCACCCAATCTGCCGGTAAGTCACCCTCTCCTCTTCCTGCTCCGTCTCATGGCTCCTTTCTCCATTCATCTTTCCCCTTTGCACAAGAGCACCCGGTGAGGCGGCGCACGTTATCCTCTTCTCCTTCTCGCCGTGTCTCTTGGATCCTCTCTTCCTCCATCTTTCCCTTTGCACAAAGCGGCGAGGTGATGCGGCACACCGGAGTGGGCTTGGCTACACCCCTGCGGTGTTCGCCCCATGTCACCGCCACGGGCCTCCCCCCTCCCTCATCCTCGGCACGGTAGACGCGACGACCGACCCTTGGCGGGTGAGTACCAAGTCTATTTTTTAGCATGCCCAGCTATGCCTCACGTTTGCACGGAAGAGCAGCCAATCTAGGCATTTCTTTGACTACCTTTGTAGTTCCTTTGTTTTATTCAGGCTGAGCATGCATCTCTTATCGCAGCTGCATTTGAGAGGTTCGGACGAACTGCACATGATGTGTTTGATACAATGCCCAATTGCCCAAAAACAGCAGCACAGTGACAATGCTACTCAATTTTTCCTTCATGTATGTTCTCCAATTTGCACATTTGGAATATAGATATGGTTCAGATTGAAGAGAACAGATAGATAATTTGTCCAGATCGGTTCTTAGGATTATCGTCTTATTTTGCCTATATATTATTTTAGTGCATGTTTTTCTACCATGTCGCTGCATCATCTTTGTTTACCTTGACGGATGCAGTTCCATCTTTGTACAATCATTGCTCCTGTATTTTAGCACATCCATATAAATTCTATGATGATTGTATCCCTTTCCATGGACATTTGACAACTTCATGTGTTCGTATGGACAGTAGTATTTTAACAACCTTTGTTTTCTAAAGGATCTGTGCTACACCGTTGGTTGTATGAAGCGAGACTTTTCCCCCTACCTCCTGCACTATGGTTCGGTGAACCTCAGCATTATTGAAAAAGCGCTTGTGCTGGCCTGCTGAACTTTTCTGTTATATTTAGCCTTACTAAATATAGAAAGTTATGATCGCATCATTTTTCCTTAAGCTTGAGTCTGCAGATTTTATAGTTGTTGCTCAATTCAGTAGGTAACAAAGTAAACTTTTCACACACAGTTTTTGGCAACCAAATTATTTGCCTGTTCTTTACAGAGGCGTTATGATGGAGTGCTGCTTCGAGGGGTAGTGGAAACCGAGTTGTGAGTAGCAGGGGGTACCAGTGCAGGTTATAGCTCGCCACCCCGTAAGAGTACCACGGAGCACCACTTCGTCCATTGGATTTTGGGATGGATTTTAAATTTCTGCTATGATGCTTACTCCTCCCGTGGCTTTTGGGACCTGGTACATATTACTATATCCATGTGATCAATTTGTATTTCATTCACATATGCATAATCCTGGCTTATCTATGTCATGCTTTGGTCAACACGACATGAAGGGCGAACATTTCAACTATAAATAATAGATAATTCAGGTATGAAAAGCAATACTCACCATGTTGATTCACTCAAAGCATTATTGTGACCTGTGAAATGTATTAATCTAGCATATTTCCATGATAAAGATCAAAACGGAGCACCCTTTTTTGTCGGTTGCTTCTCACATGATCAAGATTTACGTAATAATAAAGCACCATCCATTACAAAGAATGTAATTCTTTTTTCAACTTATATTTGGTCACCTTGCTTGCTTGGGATTAGTGCAGTTTCTTCAGCCAAAATAGTTTCAGAACATGGTCTAACTGTAATTATGTTTGCATCGCATTCTCTTGAGGTACATGAATTGATCAACTAGAAACTCATAGGTTGCACCAAAATCATTCAGTGACTCTATACTATGGTGGATTATTAGAGCATGGTGTCACGTTTAAATAAATAAAAAATCACCGATGGGAAAAAAAACATGGTCTGTTTTGTTCACATTGTTTCAAAACTTCACTGCACTTTAATCTTTTATTGACTTCATGTTGGTTATTGATATTTTCTCTTCATCATGTACTATACTCTTATTTCTTTGCCAAGGTTGATCTTTGTAGTGCTTCAAAGGTCATACAGTTGCATAGTAGTCATGTACTGCCAAATATTTAGCTAATAGTTTTGCTTGTTTTCCCAGACACGGGTGTTTTTTTAGCTCGACGTATTTAGTTTTGCATGTTAATATACACAGCATGAAACTGTTATTTATCTTGCTTTCAATTTTATGTTAAAATCTTAGTTTCTGACTTGCTCACTTATCACAAGCAGTTTGCCCATTTTGTAAACATTTGTGCTCAGCACGGAATTTGATTACAGAAACATGTATATGTATATTATCTACCAAGCTGTTTTCTGTTTAGAGATTTCATCTGTTCTTTAAGGGTATTATCACAGTGGTGCAGACACACAGGTAACCACCACTCTGAAATGGTAGGGAATTGTGTATCTGTCCATAGTGACAACAAGATGGTAGAAAATTGAAAATTTAATATTCGTTTATTTGATTAGTTTATAGCGATCGGAGAGTTTTTCCTACCCATATTGTGCAGTAAATAATATGCTGTTAAATAAATAAACCAACTATTCCTCTCTTTTCTTAAAATGTCTCAATAAGCTGCCAAAAAGATGGCCCAAATCACTCATTCATGAAAATAGCGACTGCTACAGCACAGAGTTCATGCAATATATCATCGACTGCCTTTTAATCTAAAAACTAAAACCCTTTAGTAAACTAAGCTTGCTTAGTTGAATAGTTCTACGATGCAGCGCCTGACTGCAGGCTTTTATTTTTCTTCTTGCTGTTCATATCTTTCTAGGGTGAGTAGTTTCTTTTCTTCATATCACCATATCTATATTCTTTATTCTTCAAAATGCATACAGTTTAACCACATGTACTACTGTGGTTAACAAGAGAACTGTTTATCAAAGATTCAAAATAATTATATATTGGTTGCTGTAGTCAGTTTGTTTTGAGCCTTTTGGCTTTTGGGGTAAAGCAAATTTAGGTCCCACCTTTCCAAAAAAAATATGAGTGGAGGGTTTCCCAAAGGTGAGGTGAAAATTGTGATATGAGAGGTATGTACTATCCAATTACTGCAATGACATGTTGATTCTGATTGTTTGTTAACACCTTCTGAATCATCTTTGTCCAGTAGCAATTTATTGCTCTTTGAGTGAAATCAAATTAGTGCTTTGCCTCCCTGATCATTTGGCAACCTCAAACAGTCTTGCAACAATAGTGATGTATATGACATGTACTTGCCCTGTAGTTTCTAAGCAATTTGTTTGGTTTCCTTATAGGTGCTAACGCAAGATTTATAGGTTTTTCATCTCTTTCTTATTTGCAGCTTGTGTATTCGCATATACAGCATGGGCATCTGTCCTTTCTACAGCTATAAGAGTTTAATCTAGCTTTGGCACCCAGGCTTCAGCCATGGGAGTGACCATGGGCATCTTGATAAGTTTTCAGTTGCTTTTGGTTGCAGCCCTGCGTATTACATATCTAATTGCTGCTCAAGTGGGCTTGAATGGGTTAGGTTTTGCTTTTCCTTTGTGCTGCCACATAATTCAATATATGTCGTTGGGTTAGGTTTTGATTTGTCTTATCCTGCTGCTATGTAAATGTCTGCACAAGCAAGCTTATGACAGTTTTTTAATGTAGTCTGCTGATGATTGTCATAGGCGAAGCTGATGGACAGCCAATATATCAAAATTAACTTTTTGCAGCCTACTGTACCTTCCGTTCCTAGGTGAGGAAGGCTGATTGGCTGATTTTTTTGTGTGCCTTTGACTGACAGTGCCATTATGTAGTTCTCACATAATATGTGCCAATTTTAATTGAAAGAGATGTTTTTCCCGCTCAAAGATTGGATATTGCAAGTATTCTCTTTTCCATGTTTTGTTGTTGTATCTATACAAAACAAGGTAAAAGTAGCAAAACTTAGGGGTATAAAAATTCGCAAACCTATGCCAATCGCCTGTTGAACCAACTTACGAATAATATAGCTGCTAAGTTAAGAATTGGATTCTTACTACCATATGATCTTTGCTTTGTCAAGCCGGTCAGATTTCCCTTTTTTTGGGAATTGCCTCAGGTCCGTAGGTGCCTGTGCTTCTCTCATTTTACTGGATATGTTGTCAAATTGAGGTGCAATTAGCATCTCTGTTAGTTATGTCCATGTGTTTTTACTTTTTTTTTTCAAGATTGCAACTAAACAAATGTTCATTTATAATCCTGCATCTGCAGCTAGGCATGTATCCTGTGAAAAGCAGTAGAAGACGAATGAAGCTTATAAGAAGTTGCAGGATGGATGCATGGACAATGGGAACAAAGCTCTGTCTATTCAGTTTGCTAAGGTAAGTGTTAAGGCCCTGATTTATGGGCACTCCTCCGCTCCTCTAGGCACAAGAATATTTACGTTTGCCTAAATGAAATGGATAGTGATAACCATACACACTTTTACTGATGGGACTTCATTGTTTTGTGACTTTGGGAGTTTACCTTTTACTGATGTTTCTGTATTGTTATCTACCTATCTCAAGGCCTTCACTCGGAGATTTGAATTTCATATGGAGTTTGTTCCATGTTTTTGCTATACGTTCTTCTGCCATGTTTTTCTTTTGCAAATGCAGGGGTTTAAGAGTAGAGTAAAATACTTGACTACTTGTTGGATCAGGTGTTGATGACATACTACATATCTGAAATATCTGAAAGTAAATTATTTGAAAGCATGAAAATCTGATTCTATCAATTTAATGACAAGGTCAATAACAAGGAAAATGGCCTATTCATACTTCTTTAGCGCTTATTGCACCAGTAGATTCACCAGATGAATAGCATATTCAAATAAATTGTGACTATCCTGCCACAACACTGGATTGTTGCAGGACAGCACCAAAGTGCAGAGGCATGACCACGCACCGAGGTCCGAGGGGATGGCATGAATCCAGGTTCAACGGCAGCAACTGAAGGTCTTACTTTCTATACCACCTCATAAATTTTGGTTTGCTTCAGCATGTTATTTTGGGGAACAGGACATGCCGTTATCTGCAATTGCCTTGGGTACAAAAGCTTTATGTAATTATTCGTAAGGATCGGAAGGAGCTCCTCCTTTTTATTGGCTAAATTTATAAAAATAATACCTGTTGCAGGAGCACATGCTAACAATATTGGAGATCAGTGTAGTAGGTGGATGGTTGCATGGCATGAAAAAAGGTTGAACAACCACTCTTGGCTACAATAAACTCAGCCTTGCAATCTCGATAGGATTGAATAACTTTGAGTATCTTGATAATGCTTCATACTGCAAAAGTTGCTGATTTTGGTCTCTCATATGACAGAGCAGCCTGTGCAAGTGTACATATGAGACATAGATGAAACACTTATTTTGCTCAACTCACTTCTGGATGCCTCATATGCTAGGGCTTTTCATAGCCTCAGGGATTGTGAGAGGTTCTAGAATAGGGAAGCAATGGGAGAACCTCATTCTTGAGTTCTGTGATCAGCATTTCTTTTATGAGGTTAGCACATAAACTCGGTACTTGCCATACATGCTAGCTATGTACTACAGGATAAACAAATGGCACGCCATTTTTATCTTCCAGAAGTACATATCAAAATTGTACACAAATTCGTTACAGTTATCCCTTTCAAATGTACTTTCATGTTTCCTGTACATGAAATTTTCTGTGACATTGTGCTTCATATCATTCAAATGCTTTGACAAGAACTACCCCATGTATACTCAGCTGGTGTTGCTAGGCGCGCAGGAGCGCGCTTTGCACTAGTATAATGTCAATTGCACTCAAGGTCTAGGTTTCTCATTTGGATATATATGATAATTCGTTAGTGCTCATAGACTTAACTCTTCTTGCATAGCCTCAATCCACTTATTTGAATCCTTATTTTCTATTGTCTCCCTAATAGGAACTATATGATCAACTTTTACTTCTCAATTATTGGAGTAATCCAGGTAGGAGATCTCCTCTCCCGTTGTGATCTTCTAACATGTTCAATAGTAATCGGTTGAGGCTGAGGCTGCTCATGTGCTGAATCTGATTTTCAACCATAATGCTTGTGTCTTATTAACTGCACATTAGTCTCAATAGGAATTGCACTGTGAAAAATCTGAGGTGGAGATGGCTAACTTCTGATACAAAAAATATATTATTGGAGTTATTGCTTGAGTAGCATGTTCAAGTAATTCAGCATGTATCCTCTTATGCTCAAGTTCACGAGCTCTGTGACCTCCCACTAATTTCTGCATCCTCTAGAAACACAATCTGCCTGGTTTCACTACCATGTGAAGAGATTCCAATCATTATTTGGATACTAAGCTTACAACACAGCAGCAAAGGCAGATCAGAACTAGCTCCATATCCGATGGTGATAGGCCGATATGTATTGTGTGAATGGCACGGCTAGGGCGTATAGGTACGGACAGCCCGATTGTGGGCGCCACAAAACTCAGGCGAAGAAACTACCCGATCCCCCGTAAGAAAAATCATTTTTTTGTCTGTGTTTGATAGCGTGCTAGTAATGTTTCTTAGTTGATAAATAGGTCCCACTATTTTTTGGTTTATTATGCCCTTCATTCAAAATTATAAAACATTTTGGCCTTTACATCTTGCTATGCACTTAGATATACACATGCCTACATTTATAATTAAAGCAGTCTATCTACAAAAGCTGAAACATCTTATTTTGAAATCTAGGAGTTACTTTTTTGTCGGCATTATGCATGTGATAAATTCATTTAATACCACTATGCGTAACACTCCAAATCAGGGCGGCGACAATTGGTGAATTTGGCGGGCCATTGTAGGCCCAAGCAAAGAAGGCGGACGGCCGACGGGGCCCCCATGGCTCACCCTAGGGCAGGGTAGGGTGGACGCTGCTACCACCTGAGCCGCGCGGGCGGCGGCCACGCCGGCCATGGGCCCTGCCACAGACGCCGCTACTATCGTCGCCGCCCTTGCGCCCGCCCCTAGGGCAGCGCTCCGCCCCCTCCCCTCACCTCCCTCCTCCAATCCTCCAAGCTTAATCCACCCTCCCCACCACGTGTATTACACTATGTCTGTCACCACACTGGAAGCCTTATATAAACTTGGTCGACCGGTGTGGCTGAAAAAGAGTTTATGAGCATAGCCCAGAAAACATTCCTTGGTGGTTCTATTTTGGCCCTTAAGAAAATCCGTGGACCCTCAAGAAAATTCAGGATTTTGATAATGCAAGCGATGTCCATCACCACGTTGGAGCTGTCTTTATATAAATTACTTGGTTAACCTGAGTGGTTGAGACAAGTTCCTTGTATATATGTGTTGTCAGTGTAACGCCAGTGGGTCTTAGGCATCAGAAAAATAATAAATTCACCGATCTCAAAAAAAGAAGAGAAGAAAATTTACACCTCCTTTAGTATGGCTTGGCTGACATTGCATAGGGTCTGAGTGATAAGTGATGATTGTGATGAGTTGCTGACTTGTACGACGTACCTATCTAGCTAGCCAGGAGTTGAGTTGCAACCCTTATTAGAGAGAGAGATTATAATGAGGATGAGATGCATCTGGAGTTTTGGGGCGACGATCCTGAAAGAAATTAAGATAGAGCTAAAATACATCAGCATGCCGGCAAGGCCTGCAAGCTAGCAAACTCGTTTGCCTGTGTTGGCTAGGTGGAATTTTGAGGTTGGGTGCTTGGGTTCTGTTGTTAGGCATCGACCTCGTGGAGCGAAGCCTGCACAAGCAACCAGAAGGAGCATTATCTTGAATCGAACACCGTGCTAGTGCAGAAGCATTCCCAGATCCAGTTAGAGTGCTTCCGTGTTGTTGATTATGTTATTGGTAACCGGTAAACCTAGCCACCGGTGGACTCGTAGACGCACTCACTGAAACTTTTGTTGCATTTAATTTCTTGGTTATAGATTTGAAGAGAGAGGAAGAGTATGCATGGACTCCACAACTCCAATAACGTGTGGTGATGAGGCTGACTACCAAATTTCTTCTCACTCTCCTTTGGTGGTGAACTAGGATCGACAGCAGCACGCCCGCATAAGTGTATTGCCCAGCTCTGCGTAGCTTGCTTCTACATTTGCCCATTTTGGAGCTTGCCTTCAACAAAATGACACTAAAGGTTGTGTGGTTTGATTCCTCGACATTTTGCTTAATTTAATAAATAAATAAACAAAGAATGATTACTTTGATTCCATTAATCTTTGTCTATACCGTTCATTCATCAAGGGTCTCCTAAGTTCAACAAAGTCTAGTGCTGCTCCAGATGGCGGCTCACTGTGTCATCGACCTCACCTTGAGCACTAGAATTATTGAGGCTAGCTCCTTTGGCACCAAGCTTTCTGTATCAGCACATGCTTTCCTTACCCAAGGAGTCCAGCCACATTACTTCGATGGCTTCTCTCATTCGCCTGCCCAAACACAACCCCACCATGAACCCCCTCCGGCAAGAATACAACGATTCGGCTCACTGTCGCTTCTTTCAAGCAAATGCCAGTATGCCACCACACACACTACAGACCATCCAAGTGGGTATATATATATATTTCAGGTATTCCTTAGGATACCCATTATTATTTTGGTTAAAGAAACAAATGTGCATGTTAGGTGTTACCATACCTGTCTTTCATTATGGAAGCTACAAAGACAAAGAAAAAGGCTCTGACATTCATAGCAAATCCTCCTTGCTATGGATTTGTATGGTCCTATATATTATTGCATATTTACATTGCATAATTTTATATTTATATAGAATACCCTTATGCATCATTGTAGCTCTGCCACTGCATCCATAGTACCACTATGTATAATAAAAGCCCAAAAGGCAAAAGCAAGTACCATTGGATATCATCATACCAAGATGAGAATTTCCACCATTAATATCCCCCTTCCTATATAGTATAATGAACACTTGAGAGGTAGCACGAAAACTCTCAGTTCATCTCCCAACATTGCCTTTGAACTTGGTCCTTTAAGCTTTACCTCTCCCACTGCTAGAGAGTTCACGCTATCAGTCCTTCTGGAAGTTTTCCCTAATATGACTGACTAGAAATTGATGAATGGATGGGGCAACCGTGAATGTAATGCCAGTTCTACCGAGGGATAGATTTCTCGTGAGAATGGGATGCATTGGGAAATTAACACAGAGAAGCAATATAATGCTAATTATATTCGAGGGATACCTTGGTTTCTCATCTGGATGCAATACATTGGGAAATTAAGATGAGGAGGCACTGGGTCAATTGGAGGGCACGTAGCGCCTCCTTTGTCCAGTTTGCTACTACTACCTGCTACTCCGTACTTCAGTTAACAGTGCATAGGAACATTCATCTAAAGACAACATGATGAATGCTGTTGACTTGGGGTGAATACTTTGCTAAATCTAGGGACAACTTGACTAAGTCGTTTCTAGAAAGACTATGCATAGACATATCAAACTGAGGAAGTATTCTTACCAAAAGTTATATCCTTGTTACTTTGATGCAATTGCTTACCTTGTGGGATGGAATGTTCCCGACTTCGTTAAATTTCATGGGGAAGATACCAAAACTACGTACTATCGAGCATATTAGTCAGTATCTTGCATAGTTGGCTAGGGAGGCCAATTCGAAGTAAATCAAAGTGCACTTATTTTCTTTATCACTCACTGGAAGTGTCTTTTATTGTTTTCATTACCTCCTAATTCTATTTTTGATTGATAGCAATTAGAGCATAAGTTTCATAAAAAATTCTAAAATGGTTCTCATGATAGTGATTACATTAAGAGTTTAGAGAAACTAGAAATCAATGCTTTTGTTTAACTATATCTCAAAATGATTTAGCTGATTGGGTTTTTAATGGTTATGATCACATTCTTAGAGAAATAGAGGGATATGAGTTTCTCACTTTTAACTGATTGCACCAAATTAGTCGTCAAAAACACTACTAGAAGGCTCAATTAGAAGCCATCTATAAAAATTGTTTTAGCAACATCCCACATCTAGAAAGGATGACGATAAGCCGTTACCCGTCATGCCAAATTAGAGCGCACGACCCCTGCCTGAAATCGTTGTACGTATCGGGTTCCTCCACTCCCATCCCCCACACTCCCTGCTTCATGTACCTGACTATATAGATCATCTAGTGGTCAGGTCGATGTGACTAGCAACTGTGTGGATGGACACGGTAGGTGAGCCGTGTGCAAGTGCAGTCGGTCCCATTATGAGCCCTACAAAACGTGAGGGGTGAAACTACCTATTCTCCTCAACGTGAAAATCACTCCTTTTTACGCGCCACTTGGTTTTATATTAGTTGAGAAATGAATTTTATATTTTTCTCCTCTTTCTAGCTGTGCTACCACATTGTCCAGTCAAACTGGTCCATTTCCAAGAACTATGCTCAAAGAAAAAGCTGGAGTTGGAACCTAATTCCATCTTTTTTTGAGCTCCTCAAAAGGTACTGAGTTGGAGAGAAAGTACCGACCACTGTCACCCATTACACAAATATCGATTTGCTTCTCCCTCATTTATTTCTCTGTGTGGCTGCTTTTGTCAGCCTTCACCTTCCCTGACATTTCCCTGGGGCCGCCCCTTCCACATGGTTCGCTTATGGTATTGGTCTTTGATTTGAGATGAGACTATTGTTTTAGCGTATTCAGAAAGAAAAAACTCCCTGCTGTTCAGCTGTTGTGCAGTCCACATGATTTATTTACATAATGTTCTTAGTTGTTCCTTGATTTGAGTGAAACTGTTGATTTAGTGTATTCAGGAATAGAAATTAGTATAAATTAGTGTGTTCAGAAAGCTAGATATGCAACTTATAGAGCAAGATGTGTATGTGATTTTGTTCCTTGTGAATCTGCATACTGCACGTGAGCACTCTTCAAATCCATGTGATAAAATAATCTAGATTGTTCTCGAGCAGAGTGGTCAAGGCAAGGCCATCCACAACAAAAGTGACGCATGCACCATATTGGTGTGAAGCCTAATCTTGTGATGTCTCATGCTGAAATTAGCATGGCATATAGGTCTTTATTTTTCTTATCAGCAGTAAATTTAATGATTTAATTTATTAGTGTTAAAAGAACTATCATTTATGTATATATTACGCACATTTATTTAAGGTATTTTGCTCATACAAAAATTTGTTGCAAAATATACACCAGACATCAATGAGGGGCATATAGGACCTTTCCGAAAAGACCTCTCGTCCCTCAAGCTAGACTAGCTACATGTCAAATAGGTCTATTTGCTCCACAACTCTAGAGTAGAGCTACTCTATGAGTAAACAGAACAGTCACAAACAGGCCACATCAACTCTCTTAACATACCATGTCAAATAGGTCTATTTGCTCCACAACTCTAGAGTAGAGCTACTCTATGAGTAAACAGAACAGTCACAAACAGGCCACATCAACTCTCTTAACATACCAGTGTTTTCCATATGTGAGAGGTTCATTTAATTACATAGAAATAATAATACTTATCATTGTGTTGGCGTTGCTGCCCTCGTAAAAACGTGGTCCACACCTTAGTGGCAAAGAAGCGTTGGGACTCCCATACTTGTATATATAAACCTGGTCGACCTCAATGGCTGAGACGAGTTACTTGATCGATATATGTGTTGTCATTGTAGTGCTGGTAGGTTTTAGGCATCCGTATGTAATAAAAATTATTCATAGATCTCAAAAAAAGAAGAAAATTCACACCTCCTTTAGTATGGAACGGCCTGGTTGAAATAGGGTGTGGGGGACAATGAGTGGCGACTGATGAGTGTGCTGTTGCTCTCTATAAGGGTCACCAACTCACCATCGACCTCGTAGAGAGGATTCTAATGGAGATGGGATGCATTAGGAGTTTTAGCGTGAGCATCAAAATCAAATGTGGAGCTGGCACTGGGAGCTCAAATACATCGGCATGACGGCAAGCTAGCAGCATGTGAACAGGAATTGAAGCAAGTTGCTGCCTATGTTGGCTAAGTGGATATTTGCTTGGGTTGCATTGTCCCGTGGAGTGCTTGGGTTGATTGTGTTCTCTCGTGAAGTAACGCCTGACCATGCAACGGTGAGGAGCAAGACTTGAGCATTGTCACTATATACTCGTACGTACGAGAAAGTTCTACTTAAAAAATGCCACTTCAGCAAAATTCGTCACTAGACCGAGAAGTAAAGCTCGCCAGATGGTAACTACGATGAAGAAATAATCATTTTGGACTTTGTAGGATGTATAAACTGAATGCCATATTAAAAGGTGTGAAATCAAAGAAATTGCATCTCATTCTTCTCGACTCAAGGTGCGTTGAGCTAGCCAGCCTCACTGCTACGCTCAGCATTTGTAAGGGCGGGTCAAGAATATTTGTAAGGGCGGTTACACTACCCGCCATAACCATAGATGGTCTCAACTCAAAACATCATGAATACCAAGATTGGTCCACTCATCTAGATCTACATTTGATACATACTCCCTCTGTCCCTAAATACCGCAACTTCTAGAGTTGTCTTAAGTCAAATTTTTTTAAACTTTGACCAAATTTTTTAGAAAAAAATATTAAGATATATGGTACCAAATTAGTACCATTAGATTTATCATACAATATATTTTCATAAGATATATATTTTATGTCATAGATATTAATGATTTTTTCTATAAAGTTGGTCAAAGTTAAAAAAATTTGACTGGCACGGATTCTAGGAGTTGCAAAGTATTCAGGGACGGAGGTAGTAGGTCATTTTTGCATTTGACAAAGTGTTAGCAAAGTGTAGTTCTAAATCCACAAGTCTTGCATATAGTTTCATAAAGTCTGTGTGAAATTTAAGATTTAATGACTAGTGTTTGCCAACACTTTCTCAAATGCAAAAATAACCTATGTATCAAATGTAGATCTTGATGAGTTCTACAAATATGGTATTCAAAAGTTTTTTATTTGAGGCCATTTAGTGCCTCATTTGATCAAGTTTGACCAAGTCATATCTTGGATTTTTAAAAACTTATGACTAGTGTTTACTAACACTTTCTCACTTATGTATCAAATGTAGATCTTGATGAGTTGTACAATCTTAGTATTCAAAATTTTTTCATTTGAGGTCATTTAGTGCCTCATTTGACCATATTTGACGAAGTCAAATCTTAGATTTTAAAAAAATAACACTTAGACTCTAATATTTGAAGTCCTAAAATGTCTATTTCAAATAGAGAAGTCATGAATACCAAGTTTGCTAAACTCATCTTGTAATGGTCAACATTTCATTTGATAAAGTTTGAACAATTTAAATTTTGAATTTTCATATTTTGACTCTAGGAATCTTTGTAAGAGCGGTTCAATCACCAACCGCACTTAGAAATGGGCACTGTAAGGGCAGTTGGTTGGTGATTGAACCGCCCTGACAAATGGACACATTTGTGCGGACGGTTGATGATTGAACCGCGCTTACAAATATATTTATAAAGTTGTAAGGGCCGGTGATTAACTAGGGCCCTACACGCCACTGTAAGTGTGGTTAAAACACAAACCGCCCTTACAAATAAAATCATAGTGTCCTTACAAATCATTTTCTGGTAGTGCCTTCAATTGGTCGATCGATCTGTTACTAGTGCTAGCATTGGTAGCAGCACCAGTACAAGTGTATTGTCCAGGTCTGCGCACTCTTTCCACCATAAACATCCATGAAGAGATGTGATAGGTGGATTCTATGAGAGAAGACATGTGATTGGATAAAAATCTATTTTGATGAAACTATCCATTATGAACATGATTCCTTTGTGTAGTTTCCATATAACTTGGCAAGTATAGAAATCAACCTGCTACACTAAATTTGTGACCAGATCATGATAAAAAGTTCTCCATATGGTAACTACAAAGAATAATAATTATTTTGGATTTTGTAGGATGTATAAACTAAATGACTATAAAAAGGTGTGAAATAGAAGAAATTGCATCATTGTCCGCCTCTGATTTGGGTGCGTTATTGATAGAGCTGCGAGCCTTCAATTGGTCAATCGAAATGTTAGAACTTACTAGCATTGATAGGAGCACTAGCAGAAGTGTATTGTCTAGGTCTGCATACTCCTCTGTAAAGGGTCCTTCCGTAAATTTTTGACCCTCCATGACTCTATCCTTCTTTTGTCGAGCGTCTCCTGAGTTCACCAAAGCTTAGTGATGCTCGCCCTAGAATTGAGGGTCCTGGAAACAAACATCTGTGTCAAGTGCATGCTTTCCTTGCTGACAGAGTCGAGCAAAATTCCAACGATTTCTGTTTCAACTCCACCCATAGCTGCAAGTATATATACAAGGGTTCGGGTTCCTTCTTTCAAGCAATTGCCATTATAGAACAACCATAGTACTACTTATAGTGTACTATAAAACTCCAAAAGGCTAAAACACCTACCCGTTGTACTTCATATTAAGACGCTTGGCAAGCTGGGAAGTAATGCCCCCACCCCCTATCCTCTATAGTGCACACTCAGACGGAGGCACAACACACAAGGGCTGATTTTCCAAACAAGACCAGGCCCCGCCCCCAAACCCCAACAAAAAGTCTCAACTTGTCTCCCAAACATTGTCTTTGAATTTTGTCTTCTAAGCTCGAGCTCTCCCATGGCTGATTGTCTACTGGATGATGCTAACATCAGTCTGTTTTCGATTTTTTCCCTAATATGACTCATTGATTAGAAATTGACCCAGGGGACTGGAGCGATGATGAATATAATGCAAATTGTGCCCAAAGGTTAGGTATATCATGAGGATGGGATACACTGGGAAATTAAGATGAAGCACTAGGTGTACTGGAGCGCTGGGTTACCTATAAGGTAGCATAGGTAGCCATTGTGCATATCTCAACTGCACTGTAGAAGAACTCAGGATTAATCAGTTCATTTGGTCAGCAATGATTGAAGAATCAGTGGGAGTACACTACGCCACTGCGGTACTCCCTCCAAGAAGCCGAGATTTATGCATGAGTCCTATGTTTGCATTTGTTACAGGATATCTGCAGGTGTATAACTGCAAGGAAAACAAATACTGCTAAACAAATATTGCTAAATTTATTGCAAACATTTATGTTTCTAAGAAAATTAGGCATGAGGCTTATCATTATTATTCTCTGCAAGATTTTTTTGGACTGTTCTTATATTAAAAACTTGTGCTCATTTTGTAGCACTCCTACAAACTTGTTACTGGATCGGTGATAGCTTATTTGGTTGCATTTTGGACCTTTTTTTTCTTCTGCGGTTACAAGAACGAAGGACTTATGATGCACACTAATGTAGCTGCTGAAAGCAGTTGCTTATGCATAACTCATACCTTTTTAGTAACTAGAATTCAGTTGCGACTCTTGAAGAGGTCTGTATTGGGTATGGGATAGATTCAAGACTTTTAGATCAAGGCCTTGTTTAGATTACCCTCCAACTTCCAAGTTTTTTCACTCTCTCTCCATCACATCAATTTGTACCCGCATGTAAAGAGTATTAAATATAAATAAAAAAATAACTAATTACATAGTTTTGTTGTAAATCACGAGACGAATCTTTTGAGTCTAGTTGGGCCACGATTGGACAATATTTACCACAAACAAACGAAGTGCTACAGGACTTTACAATCTCTCCCTCTCACAAATTTGTTGCCGCATATAAAAGAGTATTAAATATAAATAAAAAAAATAAATAATTACATAGTTTTGTTGTAAATCACGAGACGAATCTTTTGAACCTAGTTGGGCCACGATTGGACAATATTTACCAAATAAAAACGAAGTGCTACAGGAACCGTCCAAAAAACTCACATCAAACTAAACAAGGCCCAAGACTGAGCTCTCCAAAGAGAGCGACCCAAACGTAATGCCAGACGAGCAAGATTCTAAAACTACTCATATTCTGGCTACCAATCTCTGCACATATTGATTTGGTCACTTTGGTGTGATCGGGGGCGGAGCCCAAGTAGGGGCAAAACTGGACTCTGGTCCCTGCCTGCTCCAATGAATTACGAAGAGACAGCTAAGCTAGCTCCCAGCCTCCCCGGCCTATCAGTTAATAAGCTCAAGAGATATTCATAAATAGAGATGCTCCTAAAGCCTGTCGCACCTGTGTCTATTTTGTCTTGTTTTCTAGCTAGCTTCTTGCCTTTTTGCACTGAGTGCTCAGGTGTAAAAGTAATGAGTAAATTGCACTGTAGGTACCTAAACTATTTGATGTGTAACAGGTAGGTACTCCAACTAAAAAACGTAACATCTGGGTACTAGAACTATACTTTTTATGTCCAAAGGTACAAACGTAGCCACGCAGGCGCCAGCAGATGACGTGGACCTGCCACCGTGGACAATGAACGCTGGGCCCTTGGCCTTTTTGTGAAAACCCCCTCTCCTCACTCACTCCCTCGCTGCCTACTCGTCTTCAACCTCCAGCACATGCCACGCTCGCCTCTGTTCCGCTTCACGCAGGAGAGCCGCGACGACGCAACGCCCACGTCCGTGCCCGGCCTTGCGCGCTCCCAGGCCACACCGCGCCGCCCCGTCCGCGCCTAGCCGCGCCTGCCTTTGCCCGGCGAAGCGCGGGCGGAGCGCGCGGCGCTCGCGCTCGCACCAGCAGGCCCGGCGGGCAGCCCGCCGCGTGCCCGCCAGGCCGCGGCGGAGCGCTTGCCGCGACACGGGCGAACTGCGCGCGCTCGCGCTCGCGCCGGGCGTAGGCCGCGGCAGCGCAGCCCGCGCTGGGCGAGCCCGCGCGGAGCTGCGGAGCAGCCCGCTCGCGTGCCCGCCAGCCGCGGCAGGCGCTACGCGCCGCGACGGGCGAAACTGCGCGCTCTCGCGCCGGCTACGCGGTAGGCCGCGGCAAAGCAGCTTTCACGGCGAGCCTGCGGCGGAGCTGCGTGCGCTCGCGCTCACGCCGGCGAGGCCGCTGCGGAGAGCAGCCCGCTCGTGTGCCCGCAGGCCGCGGTGGAGCGCCACCGCGCACTCGCGGCGGCGAAGCTGCGCGCGCCGCCATAAGAGCGAGTGCCTCACTGTGCCGCTGGCCGTCTTCCTCTCTTCTCTGTGCCGCCGCCGTCGAGCTTCGCACGCCGATGAAATTCGCCATGCTCGCTGCACCTCCACCTAATAGCTTGTGCCTACAGCTTCGCCTCGTCCTTGCGAACCCGCTGAGCCGCTCTCAGAACCTTGCTCCGCCAGAGATGGCCGCGCGCCGTTCCCGTCGCGGCGGTGTCGCCATGGCCGCCGAGACCACCTCACCGTGCCCAGGCTCCTCCGGAGCTCCTCTCGCCCTCTTTCTTGTTGTTTTGGCTTCCTCGTGATCCGGCAATGCTCATCAGCTTACCGTTTTTGCAGATGAGCTCCATTTCCACGGGAACACGAGCTCGCTGCCCAGTTCACCCTGCCGGATCTGCCCCAACGCCGGCGTGCAACTCTGCTACGTCTCCGCTCTGACCACCAGGCCAATCAAATCGTGGTGAGCCTCCCGAACACGTAGGAATCCATAGCTAAGCTGATTAGGAGCCGTGATGGCCGGTCTGTCATCGCGCCGCCGTGCCATGTGCTGTCATGCCACCATGGCCGTGGCTGCACGCGAACCAAATCCTAATCTGCCCAACCGATAGCACTGGAGTGTTCGCGTGGTTGTGGGGAGCGCTTGGGTAGCCTTCCCGTCACCGGTGACCTTGCCGTCGGCAAGTTCCGCCACGTCGGAGAGCCGCCATCTGCCATGGCCGGCCTGTCGATATGAGGAGGGGGGTTTCACAAAAAGGCCAAGGGGCCAGCGTTCATCGTCCACGGTGGCAGCTCCACGTCAGCTGCTGGCGCCTGCGTGGCTACGTTTGTACCTTTTGACATCAAAAAGTATAGTTTCAGTACCTAAATGTTATGTTTTTTAGTTGAAGTACCCATCTATTACACACCAAATAGTTTAGGTACCTACACTGCAATTTACTCAAAAGTAATAATTGTTCACATGTCTGCACAAAACACAGGATGCATGTGGTAGAAAACCAGCGACATGTAACCAGTTGGCATGATACTCGGTTCAGGCGCCATTGAAGCATGTCTATATATATATACTAATATTAGAAAATACTTGTTCAATCACTCTTAATTTTCATGAACACACATGTTGGAGACTACAAAATTAGGATATTAATGCTTATTATTAGTGGATTAGCGCGCGCCCTCTCCCTCTTTCTCTCTCTCTGTGTTCAGGCACGCTCTGCCACTGGGTGTGATGGCTGAGGATGCAAGAAGCAGGATATGAGGTCTGACCCTCATCAGCCTAAAAGCTTGCTCAACTCCTTGGAATATACTAATTAGCCTGCTGTACAGAAAAGCATCATGTGAGTTGCCGAGAGGACGGTCGTGGCTTAGATGGAGTGAGGCCTTCCAGGTGGGGGACGGGGACGGCACTGGCACTGCCACGGCGGATGGCAGATATAGGACGAGCGGGGGTGTGGCATCGGATCAGCCCATTGTATATATAGGACGGGAGACTTTAGCTAGTTTGGGTTAAAGCTTGAAATCGGGACTAAAGGTAGCATGAAACCGCTAATAGGATCCTGGTATTAGTTAAAGCCCTGAACCTGGACTAACCTTTTGGCTAGTACCAAAATTGTGGCCTACCCGCGGTTTCATTTACCACCCAAAATTGGCTGGCAGTTTCATCTTTTACCTAAATTCTTTTATTTTCAATCTTTATAACATATCATGAAAGTAAATGAAAAATTAAAATGTTTGTAAGAATAATTTGAACATCTATTTGCAACTTTTTAAAGAGATAATAATGATAATAATATCTAAATGTTGTAAAAAATTTCTAAACTGCCATGGATTATATATTCATAAGCTTGAATTAAAAGATTAGTTAGATTTCTTGAATGTTGGCATGTACATTGTTCAGCAAATGTGCATTTACATCGACCCTTGATATGAAAAATATTTTTTCTAATTTTAAATAACTTAATAAGGAACCCTTCTCAAGTACTTCTCAAGTAACACGCAAAACTTTTTATCTTATAGATGCAATTATTTTTTTTTAATATGTGATCGACAACATATACATTGTTGCAGAGGAATTTTAGTAAATTTTTAAATAATTTGGTTTTTTCTCTAGTTTTAATGAGTTCTTGAAAACTATAATTTCCTTGTGTCCTTACCGCCAAGGAAATTACATAACTATCAAGTAAATTAATTATGGAGGTTTTATAATGACACCTATGGAAATTCTAGTTTTCCTAGGCGGTTAAGAATAGCACTGAAATGGTTATTTTTCTTGACAGCTTACAAGTACAAATCAAGGAAATATGTAATTTCTTTGAGGTGGATAGAAACCACCCCGGAAATATCCTTAATCCTTAGGAGGTTTATGAGCACAGCTAAGAAAACTACAGTTTCTTTGGCTTTTTTATTTTGGCCACAAGAAAAATTATGGCCCTCAAAGCAATTGGTTGTTTGGATATTGGGATATGAGATGTGGGATAGGGAAAGGAAAATAGATGAATGGTTGTGATTAAATGAGATGTGAAGAATGGATGGTTAGGATTCAATGTTACCCTTTAAAGAGATATCATATCCCTATCCCTATTTCAATCCAAACACCACAAGGATTTTGGTAGTCCATTATCACCACACTCAAACTATCGTTATATAAACATGGTCAACTCGAGGGGTTAAGACACAACTGTCCCCTTATATAAACATGGTCGACCTGAGTGGCTGAGACGTGAGTTCCTTGTATATATGTGTTGCCAGTGTAGGGCCTGTGGATCTTAGGCACAAGGAAAATAAATAAAAATTCACAGATCTCAAAAGGAAAAAGAGAAGAAAAATCACACCTCCTTTATATATAGTATGCGTAATGGCCTAGCTGGAATAGGATGAGTGATAAGTGACTAGTGTGCTGAGTTGCTGACTAGTACCTTTCAAGGAGTAGCTAGGAGCGAGTTCAGGGTGATGACCCTTCGGGAGAGATTCTAATGAGGGCCTTGTTTAGATGGTGAGAGGAGAGAGATTGAAAAGTCCTGTAGCACTTCGTTTTTATTTGGTAAATATTATCCAATCGTGGCCCAACTAGCCTCAAAAGATTCATCTCGTGATTTACAACCAAACTATGCAATTAGTTATTTTTTTATTTATATTTAATGCTCTTTACATGCGGCAAATCATTTGTGAGAGGAGAGAGATTGAAAAGTCCTGTAGCATTTCGTTTGTATATGGTAAATATTGTCCAATCGTGGCCCAACTAGGCTCAAAAGATTCGTCTCGTGATTTACAACCAAACTGTGCAATTAGTTATTTTTTATTTATATTTAATGCTCTTTATATGCGGGTACAAATTGATGTGATGGAGAGAGAGTGGAAAAACTTACAAGTTGCAAGTGCATCTAAACAAGGCCGAGGATAGGATGCATCAGGAGTTTTAGCGCAATTGTGAATCTGAAAGAAAGATAGAGACAAAATACATGGGCATGACGGCAAGGCCTGCAAGCTACAGAACCCATTTGCCTATCTTGACTACATTCAATTTTTAGACTGGGAGCTTGGGTTCTGACGTTCTGTTGTCTAGCGTGCGGATTGACGCCTAGGTCTGCAATGCTGCGGAGCAGGACTCAAGGCATCTTGTTTGAAAATGTCGTCGGTAACCGGTGAAACTCGCTGCGAGTAGACTCAGTTAGTCAATTGCGCAGACACAAATGAACTTGCTGCACATTTTAATCTCTTGGGTTTAAGATTTGCAGAGTATATAGAGAGAGAGTACGCACAAACTTCATAATGCGGGGCGGTGATTAGTGAAGCAGGCTACCAGTATTTTTCTACTATTTTCTTCTCCTGTGGAAATGATCTAGCATTAATAGCAGCACCAGCATTGCTGCATCAGTATATATATATATATATTGTCCAGCTCTTCGTACCATAAACTTCCATGGAGCATTTAGGTATGATATTACAGCGGGAAATTAAGTTATTTACCCCACCGTGAGAGCTAGCTTCTCCGTTTGAATCCTTGAAATTGAATTTATTTTAATATAATTTAGACACAAATTAATTAAGCTAATATTGTTGTATATGAAATATATTTATATATCATTATACTATAAAAAAAACTCCCGCTAAAGACGCACGCTCAACGCGTGTATGTGGTATCAATACACAGACGTGTGTCACTAGTTTCGGTGACCAGGTTCAGCGGATCGGCAGTGTCAACACGCGTCTATAATAAACCTTTAACATAGACTTGTGTTGGCAACGAGCATCTGTAAAGATGGTGTTTTGTTATTTTAGAAAAGAGAATATATTAATATCTCAGCTTCTACATCGATTAAAGACCAATTCTGTTGCTAAAACGCCAGTCGTGTCTCGCAAACACCTGCATCTGTAGTCAAATGACACATTGCATTCGGGTGCAAACATTTGTGGTGATGACACGTCTGTAGTAAATGTAAATGGAGCAGAGGCATGCTTCAATATACGTGTTTGTGATATGCGACAGATGCAAGTTGCAAAGTTGCGTCTATAGTAACTGGCATACAACCCGGCTTGATGTTTCTGTGGAGTGTAGGCGTTGGTTGGCATAGTACCGGCCAGCTGGCCCCATACAGAGCGCACGGCTCAGGTAGGCAACGCCGTCCGGAGAGCTCGTGCGGGCGAGCAGCAGCCAGGGGCACGGGCAGGTAGGTGGCTAGGGCTGCTGGTGACTTTTAGGCCTTGTTTGGTTATACACAAACACACTCTAATTTATACGATTTAGAAAGGATTGGGGTGTATTTTAGTTTAAATTTCACCCCAATCCCTTTCAAACCGTATAGGTTGAGATGTATCTGTGTGCAGCCAAATAAACCCTTAGACGGGTGGCAGCCAGGAGCACGCGCACCAGGATGGCAGCCAGGGGCACGCGCACCAGGATGGCAGCCGGAGGTCCACACGACACACATGCAGGCGGCAGCCAGGGGGCGCACTACACAGGTGGCGGCAGCAGGGGGCAACCGGGGGTGTGGCCAAGCATGCTCCAGCCGTGATTCGCCATCTCTGCAGGGGACCACGTGGCGTGCTCAGCTCAGCTTCGTCCATCCCAAATTGCTTCCATCATGTAGGTGATCGAGGAAATTCATTGTGATTATTGTTTGGGCATGAAACTGAACATATACATGGCAGCGGGGCAGGCGTGCTCATGCTTACTCTCTTCATCTCTGCGGTGCTTCTCCATCACCATCCTCCGATCGAGCGGTGCTTCGCCGCCCTGCAGTGTCCTGAGGTGATGAAATTGTGATGAACTTGCATTGTGAACCTAAGTCTGAAAATGTGGTTTTTATCACTAAAGCATCCTATCAATTAGATGCATTTACAAGCTAGCGGTTGTCTAAGTATTTGTCATTTACATTTCGCCAGTGTAAATAGTGTATTCACAACTAGTATTTAGCATTCAAGAATTTAGTATGAGTTTTTCTTACTAAATACCTCCTAGTGGGGGTTTCCCATATGCTAGAACTGGTGAGAACTTCACCATTTCTTAGTGAAACCACTAGTGTAAATAGTACACAGGCAGTTCTTAACCAAGGTCTACATATTTTATAGTATTGGCTCTGCTTCTTATGAGAGTGAAAAAATGGCTGGCATCAAGATAAATAGATTTACTAGTGAAAGTACATATATCACTACTGCACATTCTGAACGCCCCTCTTCTGCGTGGATGATCAGGAACTCTGCCACTAGATTGGCAACTTCCCACACAGCGAGCTAGAAGGAAACATCATAAATTCATACTGAAGACCAATTCTAGCATCAGTAACTCCATTAGTCCGCCGTCTGTTGGTAGATGAAGCCGGGTATGAAGTACTATCCTTTATCTAAAAAAACATAAATAGTAGCACTAACATGGCAGCCATATGCACTCGTAGCACGTTAACATCAAGCTTATTTTTCATATTTTGATCAACATAGTACAGTTGAAGTTAAACTTAATTACGCTTGACATGTTAGTACAGTAGAAGTTAAACTTGTGTTTAACATATTCCCCTTTTTGTACATCATATTACGCTCTCTGGCAAGCTGGGAAGCAACGCCTCCACCCCCATCCTATATAGTGCGCACTCAGACGGGGGCACAACACACAAGGGCTGATCTTCCAAACAAGAGCAGGCCCCGCCCCCAACCCTCCAACCCCCAAAAAATCTCAGTTTTGTCTCCCAAACGTTGTCTTTGAACTTCGTTTTCTAAGCTCAAGCTCTCTCATGGCTGATTACCTACTGCCTGGTGCCTGCTGATAACATCAGTCTGTTTTCGAATTTTCCCCTAATATGACTTATTAGGAATTGACCCAGGGGTCTGGAGTGATGATGAATATAATGCAAATTGTGGCCCAAGGGCTAGGTCTATCGTGAGGATGGGATACACTGGGAAATTAAGATATGCAGCAACAGATGGTCCATTGGAGCGCTGGCCGCTGGGTCACCTATGAGGTAGCATAGGTATCCATTGTCTGCATCTCAAATGCAGTGCAGATGAACTCATGATTAATTAGTTCATTTGGTTGGCAATGATTGAAGAGTCATGAGAGTACACTACGCCACTGCAGACACTCCCTCCAAGAAGCCGAGATTTATGCATGCGTCGTATGTTTGCATTTAGTATAGGATAACTGCAGTGTTTGTATTATTAGTTACAGGTGTATAACTGCAATGAAAAACAAGTACTGCTAATTTTGTTGCAAACATTTATGTTTCTAAGAAAAATTAAGCATGAGCCTTATCATTACTATTCTCTACAAGATTTTTACTGTTCTTATATTAGAAACTTGTGCTCATTGTGTTGCACTCCTACAAACTTGCTACTGGATCGAGGCGATAGCTTGTTTGTTTGCATTTTGGACCCTTTTTCTTCTACTACAATTACAAGAATGAATAACGTGTATGTGATGCACACTCATGCCGCTGCTGAAAGCAATTGTTTATGCATAACTCATACCTTTTTAGTAACTAGAATTCAGTTGGTGACCCTTGAAGAGGTCTGTAATGGGGACAGGATATATACATCAAGACTTTTAGAGATTGCCATCACCAAAATGGCACTAAAAGGTTTTTGCAATTTTATTTCTTAATATTTTCCTTATTAATCATTTGCTTTAAACAAAAAATGATCAGTTTGATTCCATGGCTCTATCCTGAGTTCACCTAAGTTTAGTGATGCTCCAGGTTGCCCCAGTGTCATCAACCTCGCCTGGGGCCCTAGAGTTGAGGCTTCTGGCAGCAAGCTTCCGTGTCAAGTGCACTCATTCCTCACTGAGGGATCGAGTCAAGTGACATTTTGCTGGCTTCTCTTTCTCCTCCACCCCTAGCTTGCAAGTCTACAAGGGTTCGGGTTGATGCTTTCAAGCAACTGACTTTAATTTACACTACAGAACAACCATAGTACTACCCTACTACTATGTGTAAAAGCCCAAAAGGCTAAAACACCTACCATTTGTACATAACATCAAGACGCTCGGTGGCAAGCTGGGAAGTAACGTAGCCCCCCCCACCCACCCACCCACCTCCACCCTATGTAGTCAGCACTCAGACGAGTTCACAACTTGTGAACACAAGCGCTGAATTCCAAACAATACCAGGGTCCTCTACCTCCAAAAAAATCTCAGCTTGTCTCCCAACACAGTCTTTGAGCTTTGTGTTTTAAGGTCGAGCTCTCCCATGTGGTTGATTACCTACTGCTTGATGATGACATATCAGCCTGTTGTCAGAATTTTCCCAAATGTGACTAATTAGAAACTAACACAGGGATCTGGAAAGATGATGAATATAATGACTGTGCCCAAAGGGCTAGGTTTATTCGTGAGGATGGGATACATTGGGAAATTAAGATGAAGAAGCAGAAGGGCAATTGGAGCACTGGATCGGCTATAAGGAAGAATAAACAACTATTGTGCACATCTCAATTGCACTGCAAAAGAATTCGGGGAATTACTTCATTTTTGGTTGGCAATGATTGAAGATTCATTGGGAGTGTGCACTACGGACACTCACCTCCAAAAAGACGAGATTTATGCACGAGTCATATGTTTGCATTTGTTGCGGGTGTATGTAACTACAAGGACGAAAATAAACAGGTTTGTTGCAAATATTTATGTTTCTAAGAAAATGAGGCACGAGACGTCATTATTCTCTGCAAGATCTTTTTAACTGTTTTTATAAACTTGTTCCGACTGTGTTGCATTCCGACAACTTGGTTGCGGATCTAGGTGACAGCTTATTTTCATGGGCAATGCTACGATGCCTCCATTACCTACTAGGATTGTGTAGCCATTTTGGACCTTTTTCTCCTTCTACGGTTACAACAATGAAAAACAATACTTGTTCACGCACTACCACATACAAACAATGCACACTCTTATAGCTCCTAAAAACAGTTGCTACCTTATGCTACTTTGCATAACTCATGGGTACTATATATAGTATTTGAAATCCTAGTGAGCAGTGGCGGAGCCATGTTATGGCCATAGAGGCCTCCGGCTCCCCCCTTGCACTACTGGAAACTCTGAGTATTTTTGTGGGTGATAATTTTTTTCTATATGTTTTTAGGTAGACACAGAAAATATCAATTATCCGTGAAAAGATCCTGACAGAAATATACAAAAACACAAATAATAATTGTATAATTTTTCTGTGTGTAACAACACACACGGGAAACATATAAACTCAGAAAAAAATATCAAATGTTGTGTCGGTTTTTTAAAACTCACAGAAAAAATATTGTGCACGTAAAGAAAAATTGCAATTATTTTGTGGGTTTCAATAAAACACACATAAAAAGTAAACACACAAATAAAAAATAGAACAAGCGCCCTCATACTAACTTTAAGCGCGGTTTTTCTTTTTAATCTCTCTCCAAAATTTGTAAGTAGTCTTTCGCCCTCATACTTACTTTAAATTTGATGATATTTTCCTATTTTTTCTAAAATCATGCTCTATCGATTTATTGTGTTCTTATAGCTTTTATTTTGGTCATATTTTCATATGAATTTATTTTATCAATTTAAATTTTGAATTTCTAAAAATGACAGCGTCAAACAACTTCCTGGTTCCGGCGGCCTCAGGCGCGGGTCCCGGCCCAGGTCGGGCACACCACTTGCGCTGAAAGGCCCTCCCTTACCACCGCTATAGTCCTACAAGCAAGCTGCGGGATTGGGTGCTGAGACCTAGGGGATGATAACGAAAGTGACGGCGCCGTGGTGATAATGAAACGCACCTGCTCTCCGGCTTCATGCCTTTGTTCGGTGCAGCAAAATGGTGTGTTAGCTCTCCCTTGATTCTAGCTCGCTAGGTTTTTTGGTTATCTTGATTGGTTGCCTCCGTTCTAGGTGCTTGCAGCTGATGAAGAAGGTAGTTAACATCCACATCTGCGGCGCTTCGCCTACGTCCCGGTGATGAACATCCACCGACCCTCATTACAAGTGCAAAGTGTTGTTTTACTATTTGGCTTCCAATTATTTGTTATTCTCTTTCTTAATTAACTTGCTGAAGGCGTCAGTTTTCTTTCTATCCCTTCAATTGGGATTCCTCTATATCTATTTTAGCTCACAATTCAGACCTGCTTGAGTTCTCCGTCGCTTGCAAGGATCTAGGGAAGGTTACAATTCAAACTGTCTATAGTTTTGAATATTGTTGCTACTTCATTGAGGGCACCTTGACAAAGTAAATGTCTGAAGAAGATTAGTATGCCTGTGGCCTGCTTTATTTGCGTAAGTCCAAAAAATCCAGATTTCAGAATATCATCAATTTTGAAGTTGAATATTCCATTTAAATGTTGTGTCATGACTTGGTTGTATCACATACACAAAAAGGAACCAACAACACTTAGGTTCCAATCAAATTTGATTTCCTCTAAAACTATTTTGGTTTGCAAGAGAGTGCCTTAATCCTCGTTTAGAATATTGAAACCTCAAAAATGATTATGTTTATAGTAGCAGGTGCCATAATTTTTAGTTGATGTTTTTGAATGCCCCTAATGAATGAATCTTTTGAAGAAAATACAGAGGAGAGTGAGTTCATACCTCACTTCGTTTGAAACTACAGTGTGCTTCACTTTGTTAGGTTCCTGTTAATTATGTTATGAGCCCATAAGACAGTCAGCAGGCGGCTAGAGGAGCTGATTGCATAAGACTGCTGACTAGAATCCTTTTTTCTAACTTCAAGATGGTGAGAGCTAATTGGTTTTTGTTTTTTTGGTTCTTTTCACTAACAAAATTAAGTTCTGCATTATGATTTGTCAGCAAGTGATGGAGACGGGGTTCCTGATCTTCCATCATGCTCAAGATAAACCGGGTATCTAGACAGTGCTTCCACTATCATTTGCCGCATCACCTTGGTATGCAGTGGCAGTAGCTAGTATACTGCACCAGATCCATATGCCTTAGAATCATCAGTACCCCATTTCCCAGTGCCTACCATTCCTACATGGGAGAAGATTTACTTTTCTTGTTCCTACTTCCATGAGGCACTACCCATGGCTATTTTTCTTGGTGTGGATAAACTAAAGGGACAGTGGGGCCGAGGGACTCGGCGTGCATGCGTGTGTAAGGCTGAAGTAAGATGGTGTCCATGGTGATGGGATGTATATATCTGAGATCAGTTTATAGGATAGGGTGGATGTATATATCTGAGATCAGTTTATAGAATAGGGTGGTTGATGTAACAAATTAAAGCTGTACTGCAGACTGACAAGGATGTATACTATTCCCTCCGTTCTAACTTATACAAGTTTGACTTTTTTGACCTCAAATTTGATCACCCGTCTTATTTAAAAAAAACAATGCAAAGATATCTCGATTTAAGTCATTTTTGAAGAACTTATATTAACAAAGCAAGCCACAATAAAATAATAATAGTTTTCATAAATTTTTGAATAAAACATGTTCAATTTTGAGATAAAAAAAAAGTTAAACGTCTTATAATTTAGAACGGAAGGATTAAGTACTTGAGAGCACTAGAGTGCCTTGTGCTCTATATATAGTCTTAACCAAAACCAGCCACACAATGGTGCTAAACTACTTGAACTTAAGATTGAAAAAAAGATGAGACAAATTCTGGGAAAATCTAAATAAAAGGAGCTGAGTAACTAATCTACTCTTACGATGATCACTTTTCGAAAATCTCACTGGTAGGATCGATTCACGCACTAAAGTACGCAATTAGAGGGGTGGGGGTGAATGATTGCGAAACTAAAAATATAATTTAATACTTCCCCTAATAACACAAAATATAATTATTGTACCTGGTTTTATAAGTTCTGGACAGAAGTAGTATTGACACCACGACAAAACACACAATCACCTCCAAATAGCTAGCTTCTTAATTTACCTTTTTGGAGATTATTGGCTTCACAAAAATGACACTAAAAAGTTGTCTGGTTTTATTGCTTGACATTTTCCTTATTGATCAATTTGCCTTATTAAATAAAAAGAATGATTAGTTTGATTCAACGATTCTATGTCTGTAACCTTTCTTTATTGAGCGTCTCCTAAGTTCAACAGTCTAGTGCTGCTCCGGATAGCCCCACTATCATCGACCTCACCTTGAGCACTGGAATTGAGGTTACCTCTTCACAACAAGCGTTCGTATCAAGCAAATGCTTTCCTCACATGGAGTCAAGTTATTTTTTTTAGATAATGGATACTTTGTACCCGGCTTCATCTACCAAAAGATAGAATCAAGCCAATTATTACAACGTTCTTAGAAAGTCCAGCACACAAAAACTTACAACCAGATCGAAAGATAACGAAACAAAGAATAAAATCTTGACTAAGCATGACCAATAAACTTAGTTGATAACCATCCATTAGAACTAAAAAATTGAAGAGCTGACACCTCTAGGAACTGGGCACCATGCAATAGCTGCCCCTGTAGACCCTCACGCCGCTACAATCTTGCTCATTGCCGAAGCCAGTGGGTTCCCCTGAATAATACCTGCAAAAAAGTTTTCGGTCTGTACTTGTTAAAAACCACCTCATTTCTTGTTATCCATATTGTCCAACATAGAGCATATGTTGCTGTTAATAATAATGCATTATGATCTTTACCACCCCATTAGACCAATTATTAAATAAATCCTCTACGTTGTAACGAGGCGCTAAACCAAATATCAAATGAACAGCGTGCCATAAAAACTTGGCATAACAACAATCAAAAAAGAGATGATAGATACTTTCTGGAGAATGACAAAAGCTACAGCTTAAGTCACCATTCCAGTTTCGTCTAGCTAGATTATCTTTGGTTAAAATAACACCTCTTTTTAAATACCATAAAAAATCTTTATTCTTGAAGATATTTTAATTTGCTAAATATCTTGTGACACTTTGACCCATTATTTATTAACGCAGCATATATCGATTTAACCGAGAAATCTCCTCATGACTATAGACCAACCATTACTACTATGTGTAATAATAGTCCAAACCATCTACCATTGTACATTGAACATCAATTGTACCAAGACGCGCGGTGGCCAGGAATCAGTTTCCACAACCCCACCGCCACCACCTGCCTGGCCTATATAAGCCCTCAGAGGGCTCAAGACTGGTCTTTTTGAGCTTGTTCTCCCGTGACTACAGACTCCTTGCTATCAGTCTGTTGTGGAATTTTTCTGATTGGAAATTGATGAAGGCGGGAGCAACGATGAATGCAATGTCGATTGTACCGAGGGATAGATTTCTCATGAGGATGAGATGCATTAGGAAATTAAGACGAGACAATGTAGTTCCAATTGTACTTGAGGGCTCGGTTCCTCGTCTAGTTGGGATGAATTGGGAGTTTTAAGACGAGGATCCAAGACACAAGGTCAATGGAGGGTGCGGAGCAATGCCTCATGAGCATGCAACGGTGAAGACCAGGACTTGAGTACTGTCTGAAACTAAACACTATTGCTAGCATAGGAAGCAATCCCAGGCATTTGGTATGGTGTTGTTAACTACGTCGTAGGTAGTTGTAGGTAACCAACCAGCCAGCGATCGTCGCCGTAGATGGACTCATATACGTGATGAACTTGCTCTTTGTTGACTGTCAAGAGGCAGCACAACTTTAGGTTCGTTGGTTTATAGATAGATTTGCAAGAATGTAAGGAGTACGCACAGACTCCACATATAACTCCACTTGAGCATTTCTAAGAGTTTTACAAAATTCACTTGGCAAATCTTGTGATTTGACAACTCTCTAAAATATATAGCAAGTAAAAAAAGAGTTCTCCAATAGTTTGGCATAATTCACTTGCCAAACCCAGATCAAACTTACACCAGGAACCCTAAGACAGAAACAAAATTACATTTATGTCCTTCCACCTCTTGAAAACTTACATCAGAAACCCTGAGGCTGAAACAAAATTATGTTTATACCCTTCCACCTCTTCTATTACGGACAGATACGAGCGTGGAGTCGAGCGCGTATATATGTGTAACGTTCCGCCTCCTCGAGTCTAGGCCCGCACTCATGCGCACCCGGAAATGAATTCCCGATCAGTCACCCATCCTGAAATTGTTCCAGGCCAAGCACGCTTGACCCTGGAGTTCTTTCGAGATGAGTTTTTGGAAAAGAAGTTGCAACTTATTGGTATGTTATATTAATCTTATTAAGCTCTGCGTCGGGATGTCACAATATGCGCGCGCAGAGGCTCTTTTATCAACTTAAGATAAATAGCAACCTGGTATGAGGAACTATTAGAGAAGGGTTTTTCTATTTTTACTAAAAAAAATAAAGATGGTAACTTAAGATGGGAACTGTTGAAGTTGCTCGCGTGATGGTGAAGCTGGCTACCTATTTTGTACAACTTTTCAAAGGTTGTAAGATCGATCGATTAAACAACGTGTGCTGACCGCAAGTCCATCCACGTCAGGATTAGGCATCCTATCCTCTTGAGCCACTGCCAAGTGAACGTATCTATGTCAACTGGTTCGAAACACCAAGTTAAACAAATTAAAGGAGAAGATGGAGCAGCTGTATGTTAGAAGCACCAATAGTGCTCTAGATCCTTGTCCATTTCAGTGATTGAGACTGCGAATCTTGCTCTATGGACTATGCATGGGACAGCAGAAAATGCAGCAACACCCGAAGTTCTAACCTGCTCTAACAACTTGAGATCGAGTGGAGATGTTGCACGGTAGAATTGCATTGGTAGATTAGAGCAGGAACAGAGAAAATCCCAAACAGGCCACATCAACTCTCTTAGCATTAGTGTTTTCCATGTTGAGAAGTTCATTTAATAACATAGAAACAATAATATCACCGTGTTGGCATTGCTGCCAATAAAAAAGTTGGTCCACTTTACTGACGAAGTGTTGCAACTGCCCTTATATATAATACATAACCTTGGCCGACCTCGATGGCTGAGATGAGTTATTATTTGATATACACTACTACAGAAAACATTTCTACAGGCGGTGCTAGAGGCATTTGTACAGGCGGCCAAGCCCACCGCCTGTACTAGGGGTCGATACTAATCGGCCACAAGATAGGCGGCACAGCGTGAGCCGCCCGGTGAAAATTTAGTTTTCACAGGCGGCTCACATTGTCGGCCGCCTGTGTAAATAGGCATTTACACAGGCGGTTGACAATGAGAGCCGCCTTTGAAAAACCAAATTTTCACTTGGCGGCTCACACTTTGAGCCGCCTGTGTAATTAATTTTTTTTTTTTCAAATATTAATATTTGCCTCCACACTTTGTGCTATATATATTATATATATATATATATATATATATATATATATATATATATATATATATATATATATATAAAGATATGCAAACATGAACTATAAAATTGCATCATATATACAACACATATTAATATTATAGATATATACACATAAAATCAAACATTAACCATAAAATTACATATATACACGTCAATGCATGTTATCTGCACAACCTTGTAGTGTTTACATGTCATTTTAGTTTCAAATTTAGACCTGCTAGGTCTGTCAGCTCTAAACCTATCACTTGCTAAATCCCCCTCTTCATCAAAATATGCTCCTTTTACTTGGAATTATTTCTCTCATAATGAAACCGCACAAATCTGCCACTATATTTTCCATAGTGGACATTGTAAAGGGCACGTCCTTTCCTTTCGTTCTCGGCTGGAAACAAAGTTTAAAAGCATCATTGACACATGTCCAATATTAATATTTACAACTTTAATGAGACAACTTCATACATAGATATTATTTACCATATTTTTGTCCCCGACATATCGTCCCACTGCCTTATAAACTCACACACGTAGTATCCACAATAGACCGATCCGGTGGTTGCTTGTGGCACTATGTAATGAGCAACAGATTATTTTAAAATTGTCATGCCTTGTGTATTATTTAAATGATGATATGTGTTCGGACAACTTACCTGGGATAATGGTGTTGTATCGTCAACGGTACCCTAGGATCTTTGCGGGCGTCGTCGACCGGTCCTTTTTGTTTCTTATAAAACCGCCATGCCCTATAGTTATGGAATATAAAACACTAAAGTTATTTAGAGACTACGAATCATATAAGTACGAATATAGTCGCATGTTGGCTCACCTTTCTAATTGAACCAAGAATGGTTGATACGACTTCGGGAGGATAATGTAAGGAGTCTAGGACAAGCACCTTCCCTTCGAATGGATAAATATAAAAAACAATCCAATGCTCACTTTGCATGAATAAACGAGTGAGCGACACATGTACTTAGGGTTAACACGATAATTTGAAATGCGTATACGAGGTCACGCTTACCCAAAGTTGTAGGGTGCCAATATAAAATCCCTATACCTATATCTCAGCATTGCTCTACCGATATAGAGGGCATATTCGTCCTCGTATTTTCGTTGCAATTCCTTTACAGCTCCTGCAAATTGTTCTGGTGTTTTGTCCTTCTCTATCTTTGCTCTATCTTCATTTGTAAGTACAAATTTGTGCATATTTTCTTGTAACCCGATTGGACTCGGTGTAACCGACCATCGATCCTCAGAGTTAACGATCTCTGCTTTCGTGGTCTTGCAAACTACATACAACATCCACATATTAGAGTTTATCATATTCCAAATTTAATAATAACAATGTGTGTGCATGAGTGATACTTACAGGCACCAGATTGTAATGAGTTGGACGTCAAGTTTTCTATAGTTCAACAGTAGGTGCATGTCATCGAAGGTAACAAATGCCCCGCTTCTTTCCGTGCCAGTAGCAAACACGTCTGCTGGTATATCAACACTAACTGCATGCAGGCCAGCATTCACTGCTCTCATGTACCAGTCATGAAATCTTTTTATCGTCCATGGACCCTTTTCAAGCACCGTCCCACTGCAGCATAGGCCTTCCGGCACATAGTCACGGGGACATTGACATAATCATCAACCGTTGGCTTTCTTATATCCTTAAGGGTCAATGGTGCATCTGATGGCGGTTCGACATGTACATCGCCACTTAGGGCTTCCTTTGTTGGTGGCACGGCTTCAGTTGCTTGGCCGGTGGCTTCCTTATTCTGTGACGGTTCGAGCTCAACGACTCGTGCCGTCCGTTTTTCCAAGCCCTTTCAGAAATAGAGCTGTGCCAGCTGCTTTCCCCTTTTTTGGCTCATGGGGAGAAACCAATTTTGGAATTGGAAATTTCCTCTTCTTGGTGGCCGGTGCTTGTGGGGGAGTTTTCTCTGCTTCCTTATGCTTTGGTGGTGGCGGGGGAGTTTGCTCATCTTCATTCTGCTTTGGTGCTTGCGGAGGAGTTTGCTCTACCTCTTTTTTCGATTAATCGTGTCTTTCTTGGTCGGGAGGAGTCTGGCCGCTTTCGGGCATGTTCTCGGCTGGCCCCTCGAGCTCATCCAAATGCGAGAATGATAGATCATGTATTGGGGATGACGATGGTGGCTCATAAATGTATGGGGATCTTTGGAGCATGCATTGGCGATGGTGATTGTCGACTTGTTTCGGCCTCTTGGGATGCTTCATGCACCGGTGGAGAGGTTGCCGTTGGTGGATCAATCAACCTTACGTACCGTCTCGGCCATTGTATGAAGTTCTTGATTGCTTGTCCAAGCTTCTCTATACCCTCGGAGGTCGGGATGTCGATGAAGTCGTCTTCATATCCACTCTCGACCGTCAACACTTCGACCCCTGCAGTATGCTTTGATTCCATCTCGACACCATGGAACCTACGTCCGGGTATAGCATATCCTGTGGCCACTTGCTTTGTATGCTTGATTCACGAGGCCATATCCAATTAGCAATGAGCAAGGCCAAGGTTTATCAATATCGTCAACCGGATAGTGGTCCGGATTTGATGTTGACGCTATCTTTGCTTGGAAATGGCATAGATTGTGTGGCCATCTCCTGGCTACCCAAGGGTTGAGCTGGGACAAAGCCGCATACATGAAGGAGCTTGAGATGACATCTGTTGAGCGGACACACTGCTCCCGCCAACCGCTTCATCACTTCGGGATCGGGGTTTTTCACGAAATCTTCCATCAAATCCTTAAACTTTTGGGCGGCTGCTGCTCAAAAAAATTCTTCATATCCATCTTATGTCGTTCTCTTTTCTTATATATGGCTTTCCACTCTTCGCCAAACCCTTCTTTCCGGTGGTTACGGATGAGACGCCCGTACCACGCTTTGGATGCTCGGGGTTACCTACAACATGATATTTCATGTCGATTGTCGGTTTCTATTTTACTCGAACAAAATGGAAAATATAATTACATTACCTAGAGCATGGGAAAGGCTGTCCCTCTCCCTCGTGACTTGAAGGCACTGTCTTTTTTCGGGTTTGTTGCTTCCAAAACCTTCTCGGCAATCGGCTTGATCTCATCGGGGAGAGGAGAGATCTCATCGCTCTCATCGGTGTTTACCTTCCGAGCCTTGAAGCCAATTCGCACCGTTACGGCACTATATCGGTCAATGCTAACTTGCCCTCTCTCCTCTTTGCTTCGTCTTCTGCCCTCCATTTAGGAATCTTGGTCTTGTAGCCACCAGTGCCGAGGTGGTGATGGTAAATGTTCTTCTTCGCAAGTTCCGAGGCGGCTTGGCTCTTAGCCTTGGAGTCATCGGAGTTTTTATTTTTACTAAAACGCGCCCCCTTGTTCATTGTGATAGGGTACCGCCGTCGGGGTCCCGCCCCTTCTGCAGCCACTTTTTATTCATATCGTGTCTATAATTCCGAATGATATTGCACACTTTGCTTCATGACATGACCCTTCACCAAACCTTCCGTTTTCCCTCCGGAAAATGAACTTAGTGCACAATCGAGTCCAACAATTCTTCCTCTTTCCTTCGGGCACCATACTCCAATCACTCCAGGAGATATCAAATTCTTCCTTTACTAACCATCCAATGGCGGCCCTAAATTTAGGTAGCGCCTCTAGAGGTGCTAAGGGCTCTCCGCTCGGGCTAACCTCTGTGATCCTATAAACTTCTTCTGGAAATCTATTCCTTCCTCTATCTCCTCGTGCCCGATCACTCTTTTTCTTTGTACTTCTTCGCTCGGAGGATGTCCCGGTCGTTTGAGGCGCCGTGTCCTTCTGAACATCTTGTGACTCTGCCTCTATTTCGGCATCAACTTGAGAGAGCACCTCCTGTCAATTCAATTGTTAAGTACATACATACACTTGTATTATTCTCTCGTATAGACAATCTACGAGCATATATACCTCATCATTCAATGGCTCATCTTCAGGCTCGTAATTAGGGTCACGTTCCAACTCAAGACGGGCCTTCTTAGCTCTAGGAGATTCACGTGGTGATACGCTCGGGCTCCTATAAGGTTCGGATCCAGAGGAGTCAGATCCTGCCTCATCTATCTGGGCATCGGCCTGCTCAAGGATTTGATGGAGTACTCATCTACATGAAATATAAGTATAACCATGGAATATAAGTGTAAACATGGAATACAAGTATATACTCTAATTACATAGCCTAATTAATGAATATTAAATAGGAAACCCTATTTAACAAACTAATTATTATTTCACAAACCCTAAGTATACATGAAATAATAATAACTTACCCTAATTAACAAACCTCTAATCCCTAACCGTAATCACTAACCCTACGTTAGGGCAGCCTAATTATCAAAACCCTAACTCTAAATAACTCTAATTATCAAAACCCTAACAAAAACATCGCTAACCCTAATTACAAAACTCTAACTAATATTACACGTTCAATTTACTCTAATTAACTCTAACAAAAAACATCGCGTGAGGCAGCCTAATTATGAAAACCCTAACTCTAATTTACTATAATTATCAAAACCCTAACTCTAATTAACTCTAATTATCAAAACCCTAACAATAACATCGCGTGGGGTAGCCTAATTATCAAAACCCTAACTCTAAATAACTCTAATTATCAAAACCCTTACAAAAACATCGCTAACCCTAATTACAAAACTCTAACTAATATTACACGTTCGAATTTACTCTAATTAACTCTAACAAAAATATCGCGTGGGGCAGCCTAATTATGAAAACCCTAACTCTAATTTACTCTAATTACTAAAACCCTAACATAAACATCGCTAACCCTAACTAACAAAACCCTAACTCTAATTAACTCTAACTAACACTAATTAACTCTAATTAACAAAACCCTAACTCTAATTAACTCTAACTAACAATAATTAATAAACTATTTACTAAATAACAAAAAAAGCCCGTGGGGCAGCCAGGCCGGCCTGCCAAAGCCCAATAGGGCCTAAAGAAAGGCCCTGCCGCCCCAACTTCCCCGGCATGCTGGGGGAGAAGGCGGCGGCGGCTCACGGCGGTGGCGGCCGCGGCGGGAGAAGGCGGTGGCGGTCACGGCGGTGGAGGTCACGGCGGTGGCGCTCACGGCCGTCGGTAAGGCTCCACGCAGCGGTGGAGCGGGCGGCGGCGGCGCTGGAGGCGCGGCGGCTTTGGTGGCGGCGGGGCGCAACCGGGCAGCGAGCGGCTCGCGGCGGGGCGCGTGGAGGTGGTGGTCTTGCGCGTCCGGGCGGGAGGCCCGGCGGCGGCGGTGCAGCGAGGAACGGTGGCGCGGCGGCGGATTTGGACAGCCTGCCGGCGTCAAACTGGAAAATCGCGCGCCACCGGTGACTTAGAAAATTTGGCATCCCGCGCTCGGTTTTTATAGGGGGTTGAAATACAGGCGGGTGACATTGACCCCCTGTACTAATAATTAAAGGCTGGCGGCTCTCCTTGACCGCCGCCAGAATAATCGATTAGTACAGCGGCCGTCTCGGGCGCCCCTTTGTACTAATGGATTAGTCTGGCGGCCGCCAACAAGAGCCGCCTGTACTAATTAATTTTCCTTTTCTTATTTTGGCTGAAAGTTTGGAAATTCATAACAATTCGTAGAAAAATCATAAAATAGCAAATAAGGATGTTTTGGAATCCTTGTGAGTATATCTTTGTAGTGGAACTATAATATGGCATGTTTTAGTTTAAATCCTTATGAATTAATTAAGTTTCTATTCTTAGGGTTTGTGAATTAATTAAGTTAGTAAATAAAGATTTGTTAACTAGGGTTACTTAATATTTCATGTACCTAGGGTTTATGATTTAATTAAGTTATTAATTAAAAGTTTGTTTGTTAGGGTCAGTGATTTTTAATAATTAACTTATAAAACTTGAGCATGTGATACTTCTACAATTGTCATGATTTAATATTATTTCATGTATCGGTTTGTTATTTAATTAAGTTAGTAATTAAAAGTATCTTAATTAGGGTTATTTAATATTTCATGTACCTAGTGTTTGTGAATTAATTAGGGTTAGTGATTATTTCATGTACTTAATTAGGGTTTATGGATTAATTTAGTTAATAAATAATGCATGGTTTATTAATTTGAGTTATTTACTATTTCATGTCCAATAATATAGAATCCAAAGGTAAACAACAAGAGGAAATATAATTAAACATCTTGCTTAATAAGAAAGAGTAGCATTAGGTACAAATGATAAGTGATACATGAGTTACATGATAAACAATCAGCGTGCTCTGATCCTTCCTTGTCCATCATGTCGCACCCAGGGCAAAGAGGTTTGCGGGATACTTTTTTCTACATTTTTATCTTTTCTTCAAAGTTTGTAAAAAGAGACATTTCGCTAAACTGGTTAACATCCTCTAAATCCATTACACCATCAACTCCTACAACTTGTTGCTTTCCGGGGATTGCTACGTGCTTTGGCTTTTGGGTACTTTTCTTTTCATTCGTAGATAGAATTTGTTCCACATAGAACACATGTGCAGCACGGTTAGCAAGGATCCACGGATCATCTTTTGTAACCTACTTTACTTAGATCAAGAACTCTCTCGGCCATAGTTATCCACAGTGACATGTTTATCTTGAACCCATCGACATCGAACACAGGAATCTGCAGCGTGGACCATATTCAACCTCCCATATGTCATCAATGAATCCAAAGTATGTAGTTTCTTCACCAGTTGTATCATCTACAGCCTCACATCGAACGCCACTATTCTGTGCCATGCGCTTAGTGTCTCTAAAACTGGTGGAAAATGTGAAGCCACTAATGTCATAGCTCTGCCATGATATGACCTGGCTTGATGGTCCAGACGCTAAAATCTTGATGGTTTCTGATTCATCTGTCATGTCCAAATTCTTTAGCCATGCGGTGAACTGACGCTTGTGTTCCTTGTGTACCCAGTCATTTGTGCATCCTGGATTCTTCTTACGAAGCTCTTTCATGTGCTGCTTGGTGAATGGGTCCATTATTATGAGTTGTTGTAGTATGCTTTGTAATGTACCTCTAGGACTATGTTGTAATCTGGTGGGATGAATGATTTCCGTCCCATCCTCCCTCGTCCACCAAGCCTTCCCTCATGTCGCAACGGAGGCAAACCAATTGATACCTGTCTTTTAGGAGATTATTACATAATGGTCCTCCGGACTCAATGGCCTCTTCGTAGTGTATGCCTCTATCATGGAACCCTCTGGATGAGCACGATTTGACATATAGCTATTCAATAATGACATGAAATGCTCATACGTCCACATTTCATGGAAATACATGGGACCCAATGCCTCAATTTGAGGCACCAAATGAATAATAAGGTGTACCATGATATCAAAGAACGATGGGGAAAAGCACATCTCTAATCGGCTCAATGTCTCTGCAGCAAATTTCTGTAGGGACTCTAACTCATCACGGATAATTACCTTCTCGGATATCTTATTGAAGAAGTAGCACAACCGTGTGATTGCCATCTTTAAGAACACTGGATTTATAGCCACGATGGCAATAGGAAGAAAAGTGGTCAAGATTACATGACAATCATGTGAGTTGTAGTTGGTGAGTGTAAGGTCTTTCATCGAAACAAGACTCCTTATGTTAGAGCAGAAACCAGATGGAACTTTTAAATTCTTCAACCACACACACATTGCATGTTTCTCCTCTCTCTTCGGGTTATAGCTTGCTGGCGGTAGATGGTACTTCCCATTCTCTAGAGTACAGGTGAAGTTCTTTTCTGATCTTTAAATGTTGCATGTCCAAACGTGAATTGAGACCTTCTTTTGTCTTGCTCTTTATGTCTAGCAATGTTCCAACTTCTGTTGTCAAACACATTCTTCTCGAACATGCATACCATCGATTGCATGTCGTACATCTAAGTCTTTCGAGTATGATAAGTACTTAAAGAAAATAGACTTCTTCTTGAATGTGTCCCCCTCATTTGCCTTCACAACCTTTCTTGGTTTTCCATCTTTGCTCTTTTTCCAAACCCAAATTTGATATTCTCAACTATCTTATACACTCTGTGCCCTTTACTATAACCTGATGGAGCGGTAGATTTTAATTCATCCATATTGTCAAAGTACTTATTCATCTTTTTTTGTAAGCGGTACTTATGGCTGCCCCGGTAGCCACCTTCTATGCCTCATGTACACTATCTTGTTGGATGGAGGAAGAGACACGTGCCATGTTCCATCTATGCACTCTACACAACCAACCTTTCCCTTGAACTGGCCTGATAATGAGAAGAGAGCAGGGATAATCATTAATTGTGATAATAATAATTGCTCTCGGTGTGAATGTCTCTTTTCGGAATGCATCGATCATTTTCACACCAACTTCCCATAGTATTTGCATCTCTTGCATTAAGGGCTCTAGAAATACATCCATATCAACTCCAGGTTGTGTAGGTCCAGAAAATAAGAATGGTTAGCAAAAGATATTTTCTTTTTTGACACACCCATGAAGGAAGGTTGTATATTGTCATGATCACTGGCCATGTGTCGTTGGCGTCTTTGCTCCTCTCGGCAAATGGATTCATTCCATCGATTACTTTCGAGCAAACCTTACATTTCGTGGATCCTCGGCAAAGTCCGGATATTTCTTATCGAATTCTTGCCATTGCTTTGCATCGGCCGGATGTCGTAACTTTCCATCATCTTTTCTTTCATCGAGAAGCATGCCAAGTCATAAGTTCTCGCATCATCGAGTTTGCAAATAAACACCTCAAACGATCAACCACGGGGGAGATACCATATCACCAATGCAGGAATTCTTCTCAACGCATAATAGTCCACTTCGATATTGCTAGTGGCCTTTGAACGTTTGTCTTGTTGAGTCTTTGTTTGGGTCTTCTTTCGCTTCCTCCCTGAAGAAACAGAGGCTGCATTCTCTTCCTCTTGATAATCTTTATTCGTCTTGTACCTACTAGCACCACAGTTTGGACAAATTGTCTAAGTCTTTATATACCGATCACCCCGATATAGAATACAATGATTTCTACATGCGTGGATCTTCTCAACACCCATCGTAAGTGGACTGACTAGCTTCTTTGCATAGTACGTATTAGCAGGCACTTTGTTCTTCTTAGGAAGAAGGTCTCCAAGTACACGCAATAAATCATTGAAGCTAGCATCGGACCAACCATATCTAGCCTTAATCGTCAAAAACTGAAGAACAGCCCGCGAGTGTCGACCACTCTTTGGAACAACCTTTCGACTGTCGTCATACAAAGGCTCCTCTGCTGCCTTCTTCAAGGCCTCCATTCGCTTCATAAAGAATATTGATGGATCCACACAACGGTTCATTATTGCCTCTAAGAAATCTGCATCTTCAATGGCATCAGTGTTAGCATGCTGAGTTTCATTGACATTGGACGTAGCATTATGAGTTTGATTGATATCTTGCATAGTATGATGGGTTTCATTGAAATCGGCATAGCATCACATTCATTGAGATATGGCACTGGACCCTCCACATTGATGTTACTTGCGGTGTTGTCGGTTGTCCGCATATAAGGTGTAGAACTACCCTCACCATGTTTTGTCCAAATCAAGTAGTCCTCCATAAATCCTCTCACAAACCAAATGAGAATGGATTGCTTCCACATTGTCAAATACCACAATATTTTTACGATGATGGCATGGACAACATATGTGCTTCGCCTTTTGTTCTCGAGCATGTATCTTCACGGCATCAATAAATTTTTGAACCTCCACTACATATGATGGGTCTAATCTTGATAAGTTATACATCCATAATGACCTCTCCATATTTATCTGTAATTAGTTAAGAAAATATTGTATGTCACTCATTTTTATAGTTATAAAAATTAATTAAACAGAGGTGGCATCATGATTAACAAACTCTAAGTATAAGCAATAATAACAACCCCAAATTAACAAACCCTAAGTACATGAAATACTAACTAACCCTAATTAATAAATGGAGATGGCATCTTGATTAACAAACCCTAAGTGTAAGTAATAATAAAAATCGTAATTAATAATCCTTAAGTACATAAAATACTAACTAACTCTAATTGATAAACCATTAATTACTAACTAAATTAATTCACTAACCCTAAGTACATGAAATACTAACTAACTCTAATTAATAAATAGAGATGGCATCTTGATTAACAAACCCTAAATATAAGCAATAATAACAAACCCTAATTAACAAACTCTAAGTACATAAGATACCAACTAACTCTAATTAAAAACCATTAATTACTAACTAAATTAATTCACTAACCCTAAGTACATGAAATACTAACTAACCCTAACCAATAAATGAAGATGGCATCATGATTAGCAAACCCTAAGTATAAGCAATAATAATAAACCCTAATTAACTATCCCTAAGTATATAAAATACTAACTAACCTAATTAATAAATAGAGATGGCATCTTGATTAACAAACCCTAAGTGTAAGCAATAATAATAAATTATAATTAATAATCCCTAAGTACATAAAATACTAACTAACTCCAATTAATAAACCATTAATTACTAACTAAATTAATTCATTAACCCTAAGTACATTAAATACTAACTAACTCTAATTAATAAATGGAGATAGCATCTTGATTAATAAACCCCAAGTATAAGCAATAATAACAAACCCTAATTAACAAACCTTAAGTACAAAAAAATTACCAACTAACTCTAATTAATAAACCAATAATTACTAAATTAATTCACTAACCCTAAGTACATAAAATACTAAGTAACACTAATTAATAAACCTAGAATTCTAAAAGTATTTATACAATTTAAAAAAAAAATTGCTAAAACTCTCTCTCTCTTGCCCTAGCTATATATGAACCCTAACCCTAACCCTAGATTTAGAGCACCTCCAATACAAGAATTGAACCAACGAATCACTAAAAAATAGCGGCAACGACATTAACTAACCTTTTGGAAGTTTCTCACCAAAGAAATGAAGCTCAAAACCTCCCCCCTTGGAATCGCCACTTCGTCCGCCACTTTGTACGTGAGCACGGGAGTAATCTTTTCTTATCCGGAGGTAGAAGAAGGGAATTTATAGCATTATTAACACAAAGCGGTTGGTAAGGAGAGCCGCCTGTGTAAAAACGGTTTACACAGCGGCTCTCTTAAATCTGCCGCCTGTGTAAATAGCTATATTTACACAAAGGGGTTTACAATGTCGGCCGCCTGTAAATGGTATTTACACAGGCGGTTGGTATTATAAACCGCCTTGTGTAAATACACCTATTTACACAAAGGCGAGAATTAAGAGAGCCGCTGTGTAAAACCGTTTTTTTACAAAGGTTCTCTTGTTGGGCCCATCAGTATTTTTTCTACTTGGGCGTAATGAAATTGTGAACCGCCTGTGGTAAAAAAAAACAACGTGTCGGGAAAAATGGTTTTTGTACTAGTGATATGTGTTGTCAATGTAGTGCTGGTGGGTTTCAGGCATCAGTAAGAAAAAATATCCACAGATCTCAATAAAAAAAAAAAAGAAAAAAATTACACCTCCTTTACTGTAGAAGAGCCTGGCTGAAGTATGTACGTGTACCGACTGATGAGTGTGCTGAGTTGCTCTCTATAAGCCATAAGGGTGACCAATGCATCGACCTAGCCCCTAGAGAGCGAGGATTCTAATGGGGATGGGATGAATCAGTAGTTAGGTTGTGTAGTCTCGCGGAATGCTTAGGTCCTGTTTCTCGCCTAAGCATGCATGCTGGAGTAGAGAACTTGAGCTAGCCAGCCTTCAATTGGTCACCCGGTTGACAAGGAAAGCTCTCCAGATGGTAACGAACGAAGAAGAAACAATCATTTTAGATTTTGTAAGATGTATAAACTAAATGCAATACGTAGGTGTGAAATCGAAGAAACCGCAACCTCGTTCTTCTCCTCAGCTCCGGGTGCGTTGAGCTAGCCAGCCTTCATTTGATCGATCTAGTGGTAGCAGCACCAGCAGAAGGTCCAGGTTTGCATACTCCATCTGTAAACTTCCCTGGAGCATTGAGGTACATAATGGTACATAATATGATATTTGCAGAAAATTGAATTTTTGACCCTCCAAGCGAACAGCTACCTCTACAATTTGCCACTTTAGAGATCGGCTACACCAAAATGGCACTAAAAGGTTTTCGTAAAATTTCTTTCTTTTTTTTTTTTTTTGAAAGAACAACCGCCCAATATTTCAGCAGAGGAAAATTCACCAGCGGTCATCCAACTTGGCAGCAGGTGCCGCTTAGATCCCCGTTCTTTGAAAATATGATTTTCGTGTCCTTTAACTTGGCTTAAGCCTCACGGTGTCATCTAGATCCCCAAACTTTCAAAATGATCACCATAAATCTCTAAACTTGGCAGAAGGTGTCATCTAGGTCTCAAATACTGTAACTAATTCGGCACATGATCTCATCGAGCGCTACAACTTTCATATAGAAAGTATCTCAATTTGATAGCATATAGGAAAGATATGATTTTTCCAAGGCGACAAGCGCTTACACGCGATTAAAATTCTACTGAAAATTTATTTAATTTTTTTTTAGCATGTTAATGACCTCACTAGAAAGTTGTAAATCTCATCGAGAGCTACAATTACTATATAAAAATCATCTTCATTCAAGATCTTACACGCGATTAAAATCCTCTTGTACTCCACTGCTCCCATATTTTAGCACACCAAGCAAGACATCCTCTTGTTATTTCACATACTACATACTCCCTCCATCCTAAATTATAAGGCATTTCAAGAATTTTGGAGACACACACCACTCCCATCAGTGCAAGCACTCAGTTCGTAAATTAGGACCTGCTTGTGCTCCAATCTGTAAGACGTTCTTAACCTTAATGGAGTTTCGTTATCAAAAAAAAAAAACAAATGAAGGTTCTTGGGCCGTTCTCACGTGCGGGCTACTTTTGCTGCTGCTCGGCTACAAAATAGTCGCCCCAGGGACCAGGCCCATGGAACAATTGTGTCAGCATGGGCTGCACCTGGTGGGCCACGTCGCCATTGCGACCTGGGCTGGGCTACGATACCCTGGCCAGCCGTAATATCCAGAGTTCTTTTTCTATTACTATCTAAATTGATATCTGTTTCTCAAAAAAAAAAAATCTAAATTGAGTTCTGATCCTAAAAATATATATAAATTTTAGATCAGCCATAATCCTTCTTTAGATGATGTTCATGCGCTTCCAGGGAGGATAGAGATATGAAGAGAATGATGCTGTTGATTCAGAGCAGTGGAGTACTGGATGCAATAACCAATAATCTCAATATCCTTAGCATCACCCATCAGCAAATAAGCTGCTATAGCACACTTTCAAAACAACCGGCGAATGTGACCAATATAAGCAGACTTGCAAAAAGGTCACCACTGACCAGCCCAACCACCACCGCAGCCTCAAGCCATGCTTCTTCTCTTCAGAAACTTTACATGGCAAATGAAATGAAGAAAATACAACAACAAAAAAAAAAAAAAAAAAACACTAGGGTCTAGAGAGCACATGCACATGTTACAAACTACCTAGGACTGACTGAACAAGGAGATGGAGAATGACGCTGTATAGCGAGTCTTCAACGCTTGGGTTACATTTTGCTCATGGTGACAGACTTCACACTACACACCAGAAGCAGCAGCAGTCAGGGGCAATTCGAGTTCTTGCCAGGGCCGCCGTAGTAGAAGTAGGTGCCCCAGTCGCCATTGTTGCTGTTCTGCACGTCGTAGCAGTTGGACTGCTCGGTGAAGGTGCCCACGCCCTTGGGGGGCGCTCAGCTGGTTGCTGCTGTCCACCACCTGAATGTTCTTGAAGTAGCTTGCCTTGCCGAACCCTTCCTCCGGAAAGTGCCCGCTGCCCATCTGCGTCGACGTGTGCGCGCCGTCGGGCTCCGAATTCACCACCTCCCCGCCCCACTCGATCATCGATGCACTGTCGGCCAGGTAGGAGAAGAGGAAGGATGGCCAGTAGCCGAGGACGTATTCCTTGCCAAACTGCATCCACCAGTTGCCTTCCTTGGGGTCCTGTTCAGAGGGCACACAAATCAGAATCCTTCGATAATGATAAAAAAAAAAAGGTGGGGAGGATTTCACTATGCAGTGCATGTGGTTTTGCAGGAAGCCACTTTGAAAGACTGAGCATGGGCAGGAGAATTTTGTACCAAGTGGGCATAGATTCTCTGTCCATGGGGTCAGTGTGCTGATTCTGAAAGCACTAATGTGGTGAGGCATAATGAGTGCTTTATTTGCTAGATGCTAACCTTCCAGATCAGGATGCTGATATCATATTGGGAGCCTGCGTAGTTCGAGATGGGGAAAATGCTAGCCCCCATGGCGATCTCGCTGTTTATTTGAATGAAACCAGAGCACAACATGTTGTAACACCCTGTGGCCTGGTATGCATCACTCTGCAAAATAGGCAATGGCACGGTAATAAACAGTCAATGAGTTGATGCGTCAAAGCTAGAATGTCTGCTAATCAAGTACTGAAACGAATTAATTATATGAGCAAGAGAAACTGAATTTGTTAGACTTACAGTCCAGTATGTGAACAACCTGGTGTTGTTGTCTCCATAGAGGTCAGGGCTAACCTGGTGAACCAAACATCACATAAGTGACAGACACTTGAGTTTTTGCATGCCACCGCAAAAAATGGTCAGCATTTACTTGACACAAGTATCTATGAACAAGCTGAACTCATAAACTCAGCTTTGCAATACCTGCCAACCAGCCTCTATGCTGTTGAGATCCTCCCCAAATGAACCCCCTAAGATCCAGAGCTGGGACAGGCTAAATTCGTTCGCCTGCTGAATCTTGGGCTCCCACACATTAATGGTGGCCTTTGCCCCATAGTACTTCTCACCCTCAACGTACGCTATGGCGTGCTGCATTCCACAACAGCAACAGTTCAGCAATCACAAGACATATCAGTGTAGCTACCAAGCTCTTCAATTTCAGCTAGACAAACCATGTGGACGTACTTGGTGACCACCCTCACTGAGCATGTTAGGATCAACAGACAGCGGGTTCGGAGCAGTATGCCGCTTCCTTCCATACCGCCTAATGGAGCTGGCTCGGAGCAGGTCATCCTTCTTGGTTCTCCTGATCGGGACCGTGCCCGCCGGACACCTGCCATTTCGATGCCACATCTGGAGCATCGGCTTCTCACCGGCATTGCTTGAGCCTATGCTGCTCTTGGCATCGTCGTATAGACCTTCAGGGTGGTACGCCGGCCTAAACTGGAAGGATATAGGTTGCAGGGAGAGTTAAAATGAAGGGTGCATAGACAAGCCATTTATAGTAGGCTTGTTCTGATTCATGAAAAGATTTGAGAGATGATTGGCTCACCTGTATTGTGTGGTTCTTGAGGAGAGGGTGATCAAAGGCTGGCTGGTGGGAGATATGCACGCAGTCGATGATGTCTCCATCTGGGCTCTGAAGAGTAAGAGACTTCTATCAGTATCAAATGGAAAAAGGAACTGTTGACAATGTCTACTTCATTCAAAAGGAAACTCCAGTCTACTTCATTCAAAAGGAAGCTTGAAGATTGCAAATCCTAAAAACAAATGAAGAAAACAAAGATAAAAAAAACAAATGCAACATTAAGCTGGTATTGTAGAACTCAGCACATTCATCAAGCTCAGAAATATGCTGAAACTGGAGCTAAGAGCAAAATGCTCAGAAAGGAAAAGGCTTCGCCCCTTTTCACTCAGAAGAGAGTATCACTTTGCAAGAGCCAGCCTGTATCCGAGAAAGACCCATCCATCTTTGATTTTCTTACTCTCGTGTGCTTCAATTTGCATAGTCTATCTCCAAAAGGTGAGACCTTTTGAAATAATTCTCCACAGTGACAGCGAAAAATTACCAGCGAGGAAAGCCCAAAAGAATCAGACAAAAGTAGCTTTTTTTCATTGTTGAATAATGAGAACCCAACTTCTCACTGAAAGTGCATCCAATCCTACAAACTGAAGCTGAAGTATCAAAAAAAAAAAAACCTAGTAATCCAAGAACAGGTCCCCCAACCCAAAGCATCTAGCTGCAAAGAAACATGAATTTGAACCTCTGCCTTGGAACAATTTCTTCCAAACTCATCCTCGACAGAACACTCAGAAAAGAAAGAGCAACCATTTCGAATCCCACGGACGACGGAGCAACCACCCACCTCGATGCTCTTGACGGCCGGCTTGTTGAGGCGCTTGAGGTGCCGGTGCACCCTCCTCCCCGACGGCGCCCTGGCCTCCGTTGCCGCCGCCGCCCACAGCACCCACGCCGCCGCCAGCAGCACCCAGGCGACGGCACCGCGCGCCCCCTCGCCATGCGCCTCGCCACACCGCGCCGCTGTGCTTCCACCGCTCAGCTCGCTAGCTCAGTCAGCAGCAGTCAGCAAAGATAGCAACAACGCCTCTTCTTTTCCACTCGCCCCCTCCTCTCTCTCCGAAATTGCAGGAACACACTTCTCCCTCCCAGAACCTTCCCGCGGCGAGGACCGGTCCGCGAATACGGGAAGAATGCAGGGGGCGCAGGGGCCTCCTCTCCTCGCCTCCCGTGAACCTGCAGCAGGGGGGAGGAATGGGAGCGTGCTGTGTGCAGTGCGAGCTCGGTGGTGGGAAGCGGGCGGAGGAGACTGGTCGGCCTGCAGTCTGCTGCAGCCTCTGCTCTGCGCCACTACTCGCCATGGCTTTTGCCGTTTCCGAGCTTTTGTTTTGGACTCCATGGACGAAACTGCCCCTCCCGTCCCGTGCTCTATGATTCGCGAATTATTGCTAGGCGCACAGCGTGGACGCGCGGACGGCTGCGGGGCGTGACGCTGACTTGTGGGACCGGGTGTGAAGGGGAGGGCCAGTTTGAACTTTGAAGTAGAACACAGGTGGGTGCTTGGAAAAAGTACTCTCATGACATTTTGTGCAGCCTTTTGAATTTTTTTTAACTCTGGAGTGTAAATACTGTGTAAAACTGTTTACTCCCTCCGTCCACAAAAAGACCGCCATTATAGGACTTTCAAAAACCGTGTTTGACCACTGCCTTATTCAAAAAAAAATTTATATATATTACAAAATAAATAAATTGTTATTAAAATATCTCAACTAATAAAATAAGTCGTAATAAGATACATGACATTTGTTTCAAAATTTTAAATAAGACGAATGGTCAAACATGTTTTTTTGAAAAAGTTTTATAATGGCGGTCTTTTGTGGACGGAGGGAGTAACTTGTTGGACACAAAAAATGATATTTTCCTGAAAGAAAAATAAAGGAGATTGCTGCTAGTGGTACATCCTTCGTCCTAATAAACATCATTCACTTATTCTAACTATGAATCTCAGCAAATTTACTTAGATTTATAGTTCAAATAACATCTTTTTTTAGACAGAACTGGAGTGCCACATGGGATGCAATGCAACAATCAACAAGACATTTGTCCGCCCGGCGTCCCGAGACGCCGTCCGGGAGGCGCAGCGTCATCACCATACCGTATGAAAACCGCTGCGGCAGCGGCGTCTGGGAAATGACTGGCACACGGAATCTTCCTCGCGGCCGACGCTGGGAGCCGGGCGCGGGCACCGGGCGCCCGGTGACACGCCGCTTTCTCACTGTGGCGCGGGCCCCACTCAAGGCCGGGCCGCCCTCGCGAGCCCGGCGTACGGATGGGGAGAAGGGAGGAAGTGAAGGGAGGTGGACGGCCGCGCATCGTAAGCCACACAAGGGGCCACGGCTGGGCCAGGGAGCGGAAAGCCGGGCCGCGCGCCTCGCCCCCGGGTTGCTCGTCCCGCGCGCGCGGCCGCGTGGGAGGAGGAGCCGCCCGCGGCCGGAGCGCAGGGCCGGGCCGCGCGCCGGCCGGCCGAGAGAGAAAGGCGGGGTGAGGAGGGGGGGTGTGGGGTGGGATAAGGTGGATGTGGGGCTGACGTGTGGGACCCGTATGTGGGTAGTTGGGATGGAGGATGAAATGGAGTATGGATGAGTGCGGAAGAACACACCAGTAAAGGAGAGAATCTTGATGACCGGGGATGTATGGAGTATGAAAATAGAGGACGATGAGTGCGGATAGCCTCAAGGCTTGTTGACAAGTCACTTGCTAGTTTGGTGATAGGCCCACCATGGAGGCCTGCCATGTGGAATAGGTTGACGTGGAACTTTGCATCAATGTGTCGTCAAGTGGCAATGTGATGTGTCACTTCTGTTCTATTCTTCAAAACAGTATCCAAGAGCCAAGAGAAATCTAAAAAAAAAAGAAGTTAAGAGGGTGTTTGGACAAAGAGACTAAAGTCTAGTAGGTGTCATATCGAAATGTTGGAAGAATATTGGAGAGGTTGTTGGGATACCAATAAAAAAAATTACGGATTCCGTTAGTACTTCACGGAACAAATTAATTAAGTATTATTAATCCATCATCACCACATATTTACTATAGCACAACATTATCAAATCATGGACTAATTAGACTTAAAAAATTTATCTTGTAAAATATTCACAAACTGTGCAATTAGTTATTTTTATACTATATGTCTCCATGCATGTGTCCAAATATTTAATGGGACAGAACTAGAGTCTAGCCGTGGAAAACAAAGCATGGCCTTTTGTGGTGTTCCTTATTGCTTCCTTGGTTCCAAATTATGTCATCCTAGTGTATGTAAGCCTCCTGTATCTATAGAAATATAATAAACAATTATGCACTTAGAAAAGCCAGAACGACTTCCAATTTAAAATGAAGGAAGTATGAAAGATGAATGCTATTTTTTTGCTAAAAGGTGTGTTTCTTGCATTTTGCAGCAATGTCAAGAAAGTAAGAAGGTAAATTTTAAAATCAAATCAACAAGAATGAGATACTTAGTTTCTTCGAATGAGATAGATGTTATGGTAGTTCTCGCAAATATGATCATGCCAGTGCTATACATTTTGTAATTAAAAATATTTTCCACTAATAGCATTGAAAACCATCATCCTATATTCTTTCAAATTCCACGTGTAATTGGCGAGTGGCTTGGTTGTACTGTCATCCTAAGTCCTCAGAACTCATAAGTGCGCAAAAGTACTACTACATTGATGAAGGGAAGTAGTGCAAGCAAACGGATATTCATATATAAGACTGTGGGGGTATAGCCCCGGTATGCTCAAGATGATATATGGGCAGCGCCATCGGTCGGATCGGCCCATGAGATATGACAGATGTTGTAATCTAGATTAGTACCAACTCGGTTACTTTACTTGTAAACCTGTCCCCTCCGGACTATATAAGGAGGGACGGGGGTACCCCTATAATCAACTTCGAATACGGTATAGAACACGGGATGTGCGGTATTACGTCACACCGGCGGGAACCCCGTATAAATCTGTGTCTACGTGCTTGTGTTTGGGTTACCATCTCGTTCTTGATCTCGCGCACCTCACCACCCTCGATCTCATCTACTACCTCGGGCACCCCCAAGGTAGGTCTGCCGACCGTGATATCGTCGATACCGGTGGCGCGCCCGGGTAGGGGCTGTGCTCTCCGATCCGTCGCCGAGCGAGATGGCGATTTTTCATCAATACAACCGGGTGAGTCGTTCTTCATAAAAGAATTAGATTGATTCGGTTTTGCGGTTACTAATCACGAATTGGTTTTCTTGTTTTTTCAATCTATACGACGACTCCTCTGCGCTCATCGGAAGGAGTGCACCTCCGCGATCCATCCGTCTCCACCACCACGCACGGAGGCTGCCGTCTCCAATCGCCACAGTCGGCGCCACGCCCGATCGAGTGCATGCGCGCAACAAGCCGGCATGAAGGCATCGTCACGTCAATTTCACCGTGAAGCTCACCTACACGCCATACGCCGGGCCAATGGCGGCCGCCATCGGGCTCTCCTCATCGTCAACGCACAACTATAGGCTACAAGCCAATTTGTTGCTTGCAAAGATATTTTGTCCGCCGCGCGTCTTTGGAATATCCAAATCTTCGTGACGAGTTCTCCTCCAGCCAAGCAAGTAATCAGGCGTCGAGAACAGTATCGTGCAATCTAGCGAGATACATCCTGATGGCCCATACAAGCAAATCACCCGATCCGATTCTTGCGGTCTAGCCATGGCCGCCCGAGAGTCATTATCTTTTTGCATCTAATCTCCGCCGCATTGCCATATACGTACATATGCATGCGTCTCGTAGCCCAACCCGGCGTGCGGAGCGACAAGTTTCTCCGCCGCTAGATGCGCCAACATCTCCGATCGGCTTTGTCGATTAATTCTCCGCTCGACCACCGACTTCTCCACTCGCGAGCCGCACCGGGGGTTCTCCGCTCGACGCCCGATCTCTCCATGCGAAGACGCCAAGTTCTCCGGCTCGATCGCCCGATTTCTCCATGAATCGTGTCGATTCCTCCGATCGGTGGCGATTTCTCCATACGACAGCGTCGACTTCTACCTTTCGGCCGGACTTCTCCGTAGCACATCGACCTCTCCGCTCGGCATGTCGACTTCTCCGCTCGGCGTGTCGACTATTCTACTTTCGACCACGGCGACTTGTCTTCACCTAACAAGCTAAGTCATATTTTTAATATTTTTTATAAATATTCTCCGATCTATATATATCTCCATATATTTCTCCAAATTGTTTTTCTCCATATCAATGCATACACGCAATGATTTTTTATCCGCCGACCAACCGCCCGACTACGCTTTTACTCGACTTACCGAAAACCGACCACGTCCTCGACCTTGACCTACGTGCATGCGACTCCGCGCTCACGTTCTGATCGGTCGGCGGCGGTTTCTTAGCGACTCTTGTGCTCCTACGCATACACGAGGCATGAGCTCCTCCGCGCTATGGGGTATGAGATAGGCGGGGGCTGGGTAACAAGATACAAAGCTACGGCTGCGGGGGCACTACTTATGTTTTCACTGTTCGGGTTGCCGACCCGGCCACGTTCGATTTGCATTGTCGAGAGACGGTCCTCGCTCGACTTAATCCGAAGACGTGCATGCGGCTCCGCGCTCTGCGTTAAGGGTCGGTCGGGCAGGCGGCTCTTCGACGGCGCTTTGTATCCCTACGCTGCGTGCATACGGCTTCCACGCTAAGCGCTATGGGCTACTGGACTAGTCGGAGCGGGTTACAATGCGATGAAAAACCAACCGGTCGTGCTCCACTCATATCAATAGTTTTTTAAGCCGAAAATGAATATAACATCGCCAATATCACCAATGTTGATTCGCGCCAAATTTTATATTGATTTTTTACATCATGTACTACCGATTCTCCATATTTATTGCGAGGGGCTGGTTTGGTCATCGAGCTTATTCTCTACGCTCGGGGGCCGGATCGATCTAGAAGGTCATCAAGATTATCGCCAACCGGTGGTTACAACACTGGCGCTTCGGTTCGCCGCCCGACTAGTTGGTTGGACTACTGTTTTCGCTTTCGGATTTTATCACCGACCGGTTGCTCCAACCATTCGGCGCTCATCGCCACTTGCCGGTTGTCTCCGCTCGGTGCTCATCGCCCGATCACCCCTCATCGCTTTCGAGGCTCCTCGCCGATCACCGTCGCCGTTCATCTCCGCTCGAGACTTCGTCGCCCGTCGCCGCTCATCTCCACTCGGCGCTCATTGCCGACCGCCACTTTCGCCGTTCATCTCCGGCTCGGTGTTCGTCACCGTCGTCGGCACTCATCGCTTCGTCTCCACTCGGTGCTCGTCGCCCGATCGCCGCTCATCTCCCACTCGGCGCTCATTGCCGAGCCGCCACTTTCGCCGTTCATCTCCGCTCGGTGTTCGTCACCGATCGTCGTACTCATCGCTACGTCTCCACTTTCGGTGCTCATCGTCGATTCGCCGCTCATCACCGCTCGGCGCTTCGGCGCCACTCGCTGCTCACCATTCGTCTCCGCTTCGCCGTTCGTCGCCGCTCGCCGTTCGTCATCGCTTCGCCGCTCGTCACTCATCACTTTGTTCATATAAAAAGTCGTTAGCTACGCTGGTGTACTATCAAGTTTCTCCATCTTTGTTCGGTTCGGGTGCGATCCCTGCATGCGGCCTTCGGGTCTTGATACACACATGACAGACTAAGCTTGGGGCCCGACCGTTTATTCGTCTCGAATATTGGAAATCTTCTATTCTTTGACCACCTACAAGATGCTTCGCTATCTTCCAAAGGGCTCGGGGACTACGGTGTACACGTCACCTCCGCGGTGACTTGGCCAGGTGTACACGTCTCGGACATAAAGAAATTTTAAATTTAATTTTGAGCCCCTTGCATCCTTTTTGCAAGCCTTATCTCGAGTAAGCCCGAGGTCGGCCGACCCGACTCACGCTGGACTCATCGCCCGACCCAGCTTGCTCGAGCTTTATCGCCGACCGGTGCGCGCATAACTTCATCGCCGACCAGCGCCCGGACTCCATCGCCGTCGCTTAAACTGGGTCGGATTCTTCGCTCCAACCGTTTAGCTTCGGGTTTAGCTACTCGGACTAATTCAAGACGGCGCCGCTCAAAGGATACAAGGCGCGGGGGACTAGGCGTGGGGGTATAGCCCCGGTATGCTCAAGATGATATATGGGCAGCCCATCGGCGGATCGGCCCATGAGATATGACAATGTTGTAATCTAGATTAGTACCAACTCGGTTACTTTACTTGTAAACTGTCCCCTTCGGACTATATAAGGAGGGACGGGGGGTACCCTATAATCAACTTCGAATACAAAGATAGAACACGGGATGTGCGGTATTACGTCACACCGACGGCGGAACCCTGTATAAATCGTGTCTACTGTGCTTGTGTTTGGGTTACCATCTCGTTCTTGATCTCGCGCACCTCACCACCCTCGATCTCATCTACTACCTCGGGCACCCCCCAAGGTAGGTCGCCGACCGTATATCGTCGACAAAGACAAATGAAAAAAACCAACCAACCATACCAATTTACTCACACCAGTAGTGGATAAACATACGATGTGGGAATTCACTCGTTTCCAAAAATATGCGACTTTCTTATACATCTCCCTCAAAGACAAATTGTCAAGTACGAAAATTTCATATAAAGGAAGGTAAATTGAAGTGAAATTCTTCGAGTAGCAGTATGAGCTTCCTTTCTTTTTTTTCTCTTCTTCAAATTATAAGATGTTCTGATTTTTTAAGGTGCATTACAATGTTTTTGCTCTGTATGTAGGCAAATATCTAAATACATAAAAAAATATTAAGTATGTATCTAAAAAACCTCGAACATCTCATAATTAATTTGGTAATGTTATAAGTGTTCCTGGTTTGGGCAACCGTTAGGTGCGCCTAGCATTTGCAGGTGTGTAGGTGAGTGTGCGGGCCCGGAGACCTTGTCCACTGTGGCGCCACCTCCATCCATCCACCTCGTGCTCGTGCCCACCCACACGTCCCCCAGCACGCACGAAATGCCTTGCACGTCCACGCAATACCTACTGACGCCCGGGGCCCAGCGACCTGTGGAACCCACAGGTCAGTGAATCGATCAGGCCTAAGAACAAAATTACCCTACAGTGTCCTTTTTGTCCTACTAATCCTACTACTCCCTCCGTTCCAGAATATCTGTCGCTTCGCTTCCCCGGTAAAGCAAATGCCTAAGCAATTTTTATAAATATTAAATATCATCGATTAGTATCATAATTAGTATCATCGGAAAGATCTTTGGATCTAGTTTTTTTAAAAAATTATTTGAAGATATAAATATTACACGTATTTTCTATAAATTAAATCAAACCTGTGACACTTATCCCACAGCGACACTTATTTTTTGAAACGGAGGGAGTACTCCTATAGGAGTACTAGCGGTAGTAGACTGCTGGCACTGCTCAGACGCTGCTGTCAGCGGCGAGGGCCCACGTGTGAGAGAGAGAGCGCGCATTGGATTCGCATTCGCCGGCTCGCCCCAAGCCAAAACCCCCTGCTCGAGTGCTCCTGCCTGGAGGATGACATGTGGGGCCCAGGTTTGACCTGACCGGGCCCGCACGCAGGAGGGAGAGGAGACCTGGTCAAGCGCGCGCGCACGGGCACGCACAAGCGGTCTGCCTGCCTTGTGCTTGTGCTCCAGCGTGTGTTGCTGGCTAGTAGCACCATTTTCAAGGTAGATTGCAGCGAAAAATGACACGGTTTTTTTAAAAAATACTGTTGAAACGGTTAATAAGCCGACTAAGAAGTTGAAGCTAAAGCCACATATAGACTTCGTTATCGGTTAGGAGTGGATTGGAGTCCTTGTAAAGTTATAATCATTCCAGATGAAATCTGTTCATTAATTTTTGTATTGTTTCCATAGATTGAAAAGTTCATGGTTGAAATCTCGGTTAACCTATTTGCAGTAGTATTTAGTATACACGAAAATAGAAACCGTTGCAGGTAACAGCTTGAGCGATCAGGCAGGGCGAGCTATACGAGCACTCTCACGAGCAGCGGACAACTGGCGTGACTGCGCCCTACACTCTTGTTATTAACAAACATAAATAAATGAAGTTTGCATTATGAAACCTAGCACAACGACAGTAATCATCGTCCTAGTGTCCGATCGGTCATACACTACGCCCCAAAAATGACATGTGGTCAAATGCACTGCAGCGCAGCTACCTGCAACTTCTACCACGCCATCATTGGGCGTTGCCTGTGTGCATGGGCGGGACCCACCCAACTGGCATGGTAATAACTAATTACTAGTATTTGTTATTTGTTGGGGATAGTACTCTTTACGTACTAAATTATAAATTGCTTTAACTTTTTTAATATGTCTATTTTATTATATACCTAGATATAATAATATATCTAGATATATAAAAAAATAAACTAAAAAATTAAAATAACTTATAATTTGAAACAAAGAAAGTATCTAGGATCGTGGTTTGCCTGTTTGGTACCATTAGGACCCTACTAAATTTCGCAACAATTACATGTTTCATTTTATACATAAGATGTACAATATGTCTTCAAGATTCAAAGCCTATAATATCGATCGATTAACTTCATTGACTTTTTACACACTTATTAAGGGAAATGTTTGCATACACGTGGCTGGTTATTGGTTGCGGGGCTAAAACTAGCCTAAATTAGCTATGGTTGGCTACCTAATTAGTTAACAACTAGCGCAAGACCAAAAAATACTAGCTAGCTCATCCATTCATTAGCCCTTCTGTTGGGATCGCATGGATGCACTAAAGTCTATTTAGACTAATTTTAAGCTAGGTAGCCATTATTCGCCCTTGTATCAGCCAAACTTGAGTGAAACCTTGTGTAGTATTATTTAACAATGCCCCTTAACTTCATAGTACGCAGTATTCTATCATAATAAACTCAGATTAAAAACTCAGTTATATTAATTAGTAAACTAAATACCATCATTTAGACGTCGTATCATGATATTTTAAAATTTTATACAGAATTGTATGCAACATTCCCGCGAATGTAGATATAGTATTAGGATGGCAAT